>JAGFMF010011456.1:2700785-2711268 GCA_019455555.1 Galemys pyrenaicus
TCTGTGGTGAATCCTCTCACCCCCCCACACCTCTGGCCTGTACCCCAGTGCTTGTATGCATAAATAAATAAATCTTTAAAAAAAAAAAAAGAAAGAAAAGACATGAGAGTACTAAAAACTGCCTTAGATGCTGGAGTTCTGGGTTAATTTTCACCTATTTACTACTACTTCTCTAAGTAGTAATAGTTTCCATATTATTCTATTGACAATTACCCCTAGACTAAGTCAAGTCAGCTTCATTGCTAGAGTCAGACTGTTCCAAACACACCCCTTTTAAATCATCTTCTTGGGCTCTGAGTGTGCAATAATTTAATCAATTGCCATTTACCAGTTCAAGCCAATTTGATGGTATATAGTGTCTTTAACATCTTAATTTGTTATTCATTTTTAAATTGAGCTAAGCCTTATATATACTGAAGTGCTTTTCCACATATGTACATCTTCATCTTCATAACTACCACTTAGACCAAAATATAGAACATTTCATGCATCTTAGAAGGGCTCTTTGTCCCTCTTCCCAGTCAATCCACTCCCAGATTAACCATTACTCTTGCTTCATCGCCATGATTTTGAACTTCATATAACATATTCTTGTGTGTGACTTCAATATTATGTTGTAAGGTTCATCCATGTTATTTCATGTATCTTTGCTTCATTAATTTTCATTACTGTGTAGTATTCCAATATAGTATATTTTTTGTTGTTGTAGGGCATTTAGAGTGTTTATAGTTAAGGGCTATTTTATAATAAGGCTGCTATAATTTTTTAAAAATTTTTATTTTACTCAAGATTTTGTGGGACATAAATTCAGAAGGATTTGGCTGGGTAGTTCCTGCTTGGAGTCTTTCATGTCATTTTACTGAGATGTCGAGCAAAACCAGGCATCTTAAGGCTGAACTCACTGGACATCAAAACAGGTTTCACTCACATAGCTGGAAGTTGATGCTGGCTCATGTCTGGGAGATTGTGTTGTGAATTGAAGCAGTTACCTGGAGCCTCTCCAGACCTGGCCTTCTTTATAACATGGTAGCCCCAGAGAATCAAAAAATTTTTTTTTTACACATGGTAGCTTAGAGCTCCAAAAGTGAGAGATCTCCATGGTGGAAACTTTACTAGTATTAAGGTGGTGGTAGCGTTTGTTTTTTGTTTTTTTGGTTTTTTTTGCGGGGGGGGCAGGGTTACCAAAAATAAAAGCTTGCTTTTAGTATTTAGGGTTAGAGCTGCATTGACTCTATAGGTCAACATAGAGAGAACTGACTTCTTAACAGTACTGTCTTCCAAGAAATACTGCATTCAATTTATGAAGTCTTAATTTCCTCAGCAGTGTTTTGTAATCATCTCTTTTTTTAAATTTATCCCTAAACATCTGATATTTTGCGATAGCAAAAGCTATCTAAAATTTTCATTTTCCAATTGTTTCCTGTTAATTTATGGAAAATAATTGGGTTTTGTATATACTGACCATGTACCCACTGACCTTGCTAAACTCAATTATATTTTTTTTTAAAGATTTATTTATTTATGTATACAAGCACTGGGGTACAGACCAGAGGTGTGGGGGTGGTGAGAGAATCCACCAGACAGAGCAGGATGCAGAACAGGCAGATCAACAGAGGTACACTGCTGAGGGGAACAGCGGGCACAGCAGGAGAGGTCTGCTGTGCCATGTGGGTCCCCTCCCTGGCCGGCAGCAGGGATCGAACTTGTGCTGCAGTGGTTGCGGTTTGCTTCATAGTGCGTTGCTTAACCCACTGCGCCACCAGGGTGGGCCCTAAACTCAATTATATTTTAATAATTT
The DNA here is from genome assembly GCA_019455555.1 of Galemys pyrenaicus. Classification (NCBI taxonomy): domain Eukaryota; kingdom Metazoa; phylum Chordata; class Mammalia; order Eulipotyphla; family Talpidae; genus Galemys; species Galemys pyrenaicus. The sequence goes on from JAGFMF010011456.1 coordinate 2,702,584, forward strand.
TTATTTCCTTTTAGATCTGAGTTAGTTTCTTAATTTCCAAGTAAATATTTTTAAAATAATTTTTTAATTTCTAATTTTATAGGACCATAAAGTTTCTGAATTATAAAATTTTTTGGAGTTTTTGATCATTTTTCTTATGACCAGGCATGTAATTGATTTCCCTGAACAAAAAGGATATATATTATCTGTAGATTAGTAAATTCTCCTTGTGTGAAATCAAACTTATAAGCTGTATTACTCAATTATTCTGTGACTTGCTTTGGTTTTGTCCAAATTCTGAAAATGAGTATTATTTACATATTTGAACATGGTTGGTATATAAACATTTATGACTCTTAGTCTGTCCATAAAAACATAATTATTTATGAATTTTTGTGACAAGTATGGAAAATGTATATTACTTATACACAATATGTACAAAAATATTGTGCTTTTATTAAATTTAAAAAATGGTCATTTTTGCACACTTTGATGTATCTAGCCTTGATTTCAACTTTATCTGATTAACAACATCCCATTTCTATTTTCTTTGCTGCTATTTATATGATCTATGTTTACCCATCCCATTATTTTCAGCTCTTCAAACTTTTAAAAACAATAGGTGGATTTTAAAAGACTCAGTCTATTATAGTTTTTACAGGATCAAGCTCTTCTGTAATTATTATTAAGCTGTCTTTATGCTTGTCTCTGTACTAAATTAATTTTGTATCTTGTCAGGTTCTTTTTCTTTGTACTGACTTAGAAAATATTTCTTCATTCCTTTCCTCATTTGGAAGTCTTGTTTGTCTCCATAATGCTGGCGTTTCCCTTCCCATATCTAACAGTTATGATAAAACCTATATTCCTCTAGTAATATCTCAAAATTTATCAATAAACATGTTTCCTAAAATATTTTACCTACTGACACTTTTACCCCTTCACCTGATGAAAAATTTTAATAGTTGCTATTTTTGGGGGGTGGGCGTAGGGTTTAAAGGGACAGAGCAAAGTGAGCAGTGGACACAGTGAACTATGATGGAGGGCTATGGGTGCTGAGGTGGTGGGTGTGATGTGATGGCATGCATCTGAAGAGCTGCAATCCTATGTCTCTGAATCACAGTGTTGTAAACCAATGTCACCTTAAAAAAAAAAAGGATATATTTCCATTTCAGAAAGTTATGATTATAGTAATGCCCAATGATCATCACTGTAGACAGATAATAGCAAAACACATTTGGAAAAGACAGTATCACAAAATCTGTAGAAATTTATCTTCTTGAACTTAAAGGGGTCATGAATCTTTAAGACCAAATTAAATTTTTATCAATGTAAAAAAAAAGTTGTAATTTTGCTTCCCCACTTTCCCATTGACCCTTATGCTCATCTCCTCTTTACAGTATTTTCTACTTGAAACTTCTCTCTTGTTTGTTTGTTTTAAGAGAAGAATGTGGATTTTCATTTGCATGACTAAGGTGGCAGCACAAGACAGCATCCTGTTGATGTGGCTGATGTGGAAGTAGTCTGCCACACTCCAATATGAAAGCAGTTTTTGCTACAACTTTCATCATATATTTATTAGCACAAATATGGGCAGCCAGCTGGGCTTCAAAGAAGAGTTGCTAATACTGATCTGATACCACACAGCCACAGCAGAGGAACTCATTACTTTTGCCTTCTTCCATCCATGTCAAAGATACAAATCTTTGACAGAAGCAAGACTTTGGGTACAGCTTGTTCTTACAGTACCGGTCACACTGGACAAGATATTGGTGCATGGCAGCAACAGGATCTTCCATGCCAATGGCAAAGACTATTTGAAGACTTTTTATTGAACAGCTATATTAAGTATTTCTTAGATCATTCTTATCATAACCATCGCCAAGAATTGCTGCTGGGGCTAGCACTCAAAATGTTTGTTTAATGAATTATCCACTAAAATATATTGACTGAAAGATTAGTTCTTCACAAAAAGCACTGCACTCTTCACTACCCAATATTGTGACTTACTCTAAAGACCAACTTTGAGTATTTTCTTCACGTAGGATGCATGGGCAAGAAAAAATTTTTTAAAGATTTATTTATCTATGCATACAGAACTGGGTACAGGCCAGAGGTGCGGGGGTAGGTGTGTGGTGGGGCATGAGAGGATTCAACAAGACACAGTGTGGGGAGCAGAACAGGCAGATCGACAGAGATACACTGCTGAGGGGAGCAGTGAGCTAAACAGGAGAGATCTGCTGCACTGTAGAGTTAGCTCCCTGGCCAAGATCAAACTTGTGCAGCAGTGGCTGCGGATAGCTTCATAGTGCTGAGACTTAATCCCCTGTATCACCAGGCCCAAATTCTTTCCTTTATCTCAAAGATGAATGACATTTTATCTGAGAATGGGGTTCATGGCTCTTAGTCATGGTTTCTCTCTTCAGTTTGTAGATTTGTTCCACTGTCATCTACCTTCAGTGCAGGAAATGAAAATGCGAATGCTAGTTTTATTTGCTTCCCTTTTAAAAATAGTCTCTTCCTTGAGGTGTGAAAACTTGTTTGTTTTTCCCTTTTCCCATGGAGTTCAGGTATTTTGCCAAATTCACTACTCCTGTCTGGGTGCCAGTAAGATAAACTACTACAAAGCTAACAAAGAGATAAAGTGAAAACAAAATTATATATTAGAAATGAAAAAGCAAATACAACTGTAGAAACAGAGTGAACTCAAAGAATTGACACAGGGCCTCCTTGGTGGCACAGTGGGTTAAGCAATGCACTATGAAGCAAACCACAGCCACTGCAGCACTAGTCTGATCCCTGCTGCCAATCAGGCAGGGGACCCACATGGCGTGGCAGACCTCTCCTGCCTCGCCCGCTGCTCCCCTCAGCAGTGTGTTTCAGTCAGTCTGCCTGTTCTGCTCCAGGCTCTGTCTCTGGTGAGTTCTCTAGCCGCTCTGGACTCTGGCCTGTACCCCAGCTCTTGTATATATAAATAAATAAATCTTTAAAAAAAAAAAAATATTGACACAGATTTTACATGCCTTCATAAACCCTTAAATGGAAAGCATTTTCATCATCTTTATCTATAGTAGTTCAATGCATTTAAGTAGGTTAAGACTTGTTCAATTATAACTTCTATTTCATATAGGCTGCTTTCTGAACTTAAGTGTCATATGTAGTCAGTGGGATACCCATTCACTCCTCTAAGCAAACTTGAGCAATTTTCCTTACCAGCATGACTCTTCCTGGATTCAAATCCATAAAGACATGAAGCAGGATACCTACTGGGGCTCAGGGGAGAGGGGACAGATAGGGAAATTGTTTAATGGCTATAGTTTCTGCCTGGGATGATGAAATAGTGTTGGAGATAGATAATGGTGATAATTGCACCATCCTTAAAAAGGATTAAAATGGTAAATTTTATGTATATTTTTGGTACAATTTTAAAAATCCCTCCTAGCTTTTAAGACATAAGTAAAAATATAAAGTGAAGAATTTATCATAGTTTGCACATTGTAGATACATAATATGGTAGCAGATTCACAATACAAAATCTCACCTGAAAAATCAAACGTGGGCATTTTTGTCCCTACAGCAGTAAAATTCATAGAAACAGAGAGTAGAAAGCTGTTTGCCAGGGGCGGTAAGGGGAAATTAGGAATCACCGTTTAAGGAGTGCTGAGTTTCAGTTGACGGGGTGATGAAAAAAGTTCTGGAGATGGGTGGTGAAATAATTGTACAACAATGTGAAGGTACTTCATGTCACTGGCTGTACACTTAAAATGCCTAAAATGATAAATTTTATGTCATGTATATTTTACCAAAATTTAAAACTTTAAGTGGGAGTTTTGGATTCTAGCTTGGACACCTAAAATCAACATGAGGAGGTCTCTGTGACTCAGTGTACTTACAGAACAGAGGCAACACTCAATTCTAAAGGGAATACAAACACACACAAAAAAAGTCCTGGTAAATCTTTACAGGACTTTAAGAGCATCTGAAATAGCATATTCATTGTGCTTTTATATAAAGTATTATTTAAAAATATGTATACTTATATAATATATATAAATATATAATTTTCAATGTTATATATATTCAATTATATATAAATATATAATTTTCAATGTGACAGAATTAAGCCTCTGACTCTTTTGAGTGCATTTTCCTCCTTCCCTTTATTCTCACTCTTGGTCATACAAGAAAAGGGTTTACAATCTTAAGTTAGTATAAGTTTAATTGTGTTACTGTAATACTACATTAAAGTTTAAGATATATAATTAAATTTCACAAATGATGACTAAAAAAACTAGTATATTCAATTCTTTTTTTCTAAGGTCCTGTGATTCAGGACAAGATTGATAGAAGCATAGACTCATAAGAGAGTAAGTAACAGTGCCTTCCTATGCAAATGTGCTTTTCATCTGTGCTTGTTTCTGTGCTTAAGATTAAAAGTACTGGGGCCTCCCTGGTGGCACAAAGGGTTAAGCAACGCTCTATGAAGCAACTGAAGCACTAATTCAATCTCTGCCACGGCCAGGAAGATGACCCATATGGCGCAGCAGAATTCTCCTGCCTCACCCACTGCTCTCCTCAGTAGTGTGTTCAGTCAATCTGCCTGTTCTTCTCCTATTCTGTCTCTGGTGAATCCTCTCACCACCCACACCTCTGGCCTGTACCCCAGTGCTTGTATGTATAAATAAATAAATCTTAAAAAAAAAAGATTAAAAATACTGGGTAATGTTCCCCACACAGAATTCTGTCTTAAGTACTAGGAACAAACAGAATTTACACTGGCCACCAGAGGGCAGGAGCCCTTGTATCTTACAGACCCAGCAGAAAAAGCAACACTGAGTTAAGGCAGCTAAGGGGAAGCATTTTGTACCCTCAGCTGCCTGAAGAGGTAGAGCCAGAATCATTTGACAGTGTTGGGGAACCAGCCATATTGTGCCCCCTCATCGCAATTTTTCAGCTTATATGAAAAGTCTGACTTCTTATCCTGTTGATAGTATTTATCGCAATACTAACATCCTTCTACCAACACACCCACAGTAAATTGTTTATTGAGCATTTTTAAAAATATTTATTAATTTATGCATACAAGAGCTGGGGTACAGTCCAGAGTCACAGGAGGTAAGAGGATTCACCAGAGACAGAGTGGGTACAGAACAGGCAGAGCTACTGAAATACACTGCTGAGGGGAGCAGCAGGCAAGGCAGCAGAGACCTGGGTGCCATGTGGTCACCTCTCTGGACAGGATCGAACTCCCACTGCTGTGCAATGGATGCTTCATAGTGCGGCGCTCAACCTGCTGCGCCACTAGGGAGGCCATATTCTGAGCATTTTCAAGCATTTCAAATTTCAACCAGTAAATTTTGCTTTGATTAGAATAACCTTTGTGAACAGACAGAAGCTAGCAGACCCAGGACTTGGCAAGCTACATGATGCTTCTGAGTTAGAAAAATATTCAGACTTCTTAAACAGGTCCTACTAATACTGATCCTTGTGAGTGTGTTGCAAGTGTTTCCTCCAAGTTTATGGTCTTTTGTTTTCCTTACCAAGTATGTTAAACGAAAGTCTCTAGGTTTGTTTTTTTTTTTTTTAAGATTTTATTTATTTATACATACAATAGCTGGTGTACAGGCCAGAGGCACGGTGGGAGGTGGGGAGGGAATGACAATAGGATTCACCAGAGACAGAGTGGAGAGCAGAACAGGCAGATCTACTGAAATACACTGCTGAGGGGAGCAGCAGGCGAGAAGGGAGAGGTCTGCTGCACTCCACTGGGCCTCTCTCTGGCTGGGGAACAAACTTACACCGCAGTGGCTGCGGAAGCCCCACAGTGCGGCGCTCAACCTCTTGAGCCACCAGGGAGGCCCGAAAGTCTAAATTTTAATACACCTGAATTTATGAAAGACTTACTAAATTTCCTTATCTTGGACTTTATACTATTTGTCTATATTTCCTTCTAGAAAAGTTTTGTTTTTCACATTTAAGGACTGAATCTTAAATTTAGTTTTGGGTATAGTACAGTAAGGGCAACTATTTTCATTTTTCCAGTTTTCCCAGCACTAGTCTCTCTTCTTTACTCTTTGTACATTAGGTTTTTATATCTACAAAGCTTTTTTCCCTTCCAACTGCCTAGTCTGTTTCATTAATCCTGAGTCAACCACCCTGCTTAATTATTACAAAATTATAACGCAATGAAGATGTGATATCTTAGTTCTTCAGGAGAATCTTGACTGTTCTGGGCTCTTTACACATCCATATAAATTTAAGATTTGCTTTTCGAGTTACTCAAACAATTTTGTTACAATTTTGATTGAGATGCATTAAATCTATAGGCTGATTTGAAAACAAACTGCTATCTATGCACTAGGTACTGTCCATGGCCCTAGAGATGCAAGAGGGAATAAGACAGACAAGGTTTCCCATAAAAATCAGAATAACATTGAAACTATATACCTATATACCACTGCCTCCACGGTACATGTGATCTGTACTTCCCTCCACCTTTAGTTCATCTCCCACTCATTCCTCTCCCCTGAGCTCCAGTCACAGGATTCATCACAGCCCCTGAACACACAGATCATTCCTTCTGTTGTGTTTTTGTTAGAATTGATCCCTAATCCCCTAGCCTATATTTGCATGAGTGACTCTCTTTAAGCAGGTATTTTCTCAAATAATCATTTTTTCAGAGAGGCTACCTAAAACCCTTGCGTCTCCATATAATCCTTGTTTCATTTTTCTCCACAGCATTCATCATTACCAGGTTTTTCTTTTTAAAGAGTTATTTACTTATGCATATAAGAACTGGGGTACAGGCCAGAGGTGTGGGGGGTGAGAGGATTCACCAGAGACAGAGTGGGGAGCAGAACAAGCAGACTGACTAAAGTACACTGCTGAGGGGAGCAGCGACGAGGCAAGAGAGGTCTGCTGCTCCATGTGGGTCCCCCTCACTGGCCAGGGATTGAACTCGCATTGCTGTGCCGCTGATGCTTCACAGTGTGGTGCTCAACCCACTGCGCCACCAGGGAAGCCCACCTTTTTTTTTTTTAAAGATTTATTTAATCACACATATAAGACTGGGGTACAGGTCAGAGGTACAGGGGGTAAGAGGATTCACCAGAGACAGAGTGGGGAGCAGAACAGGCAGACTAACTGAAATATTCTGCTGAGGGGAGCAGTGGGCAAGACAGGAGAGGTCTGCCTTGCCATGTGGGTCGCCTCCCTGGCCAGGGATCAAATTTGTGCTGCAGTGGCTGCAGACAGCTTTATAATGCTACAACGAAACCCCTTGTACCACCAGGGAAGCCCCTACTACCTAACTTACTAAAGATTTTTTTTAATCTGTCTCTCTACTAGAAAATAAGTTCCAAAAACCAGGAACTCTGTCTTGTTTACTGTTATGTCCTCAGTGCCTTGACTACTGTTACTTCCTGTGCCTGGAGCAGAACAGACACTTAATAAATTTGTTGAATGTATACAAGAAGCAAGACCAAACAAATGATCAAGAGACTTTTGAAAAAACCAGGCAAGATTTTTTGAATTAGTACTTGCAGGCACAGCTGTCTATAAAGTTTTCAAAATAGGGCCTCCCTGGTAGTGCAATGGGTTAAGCAGCGCACTAGGAAGCAACTGCAGCCACTGTAGCACAAGTTCGATTCCTGCCTCCGGCCAGGGAGGGACCCCACATGGCACAGCAGCCCTCTCCTGCCTTGCCTGCTGCTCCCCTCAGCAGTGTGTTTCAGTCGCTCTGCCTGTTCTGTTCCCCACTCTGTCTCTGGTGAATCCTCTCATGCCCCACACACACACCTCTGGCCTGTACCCCAATTCTTATAAGCATAAAGTAAATCTTAAAAAAAAAAACCAAAACCTGTCACCATTCTGAGTCATCCTCTACCCACTTGTCACTCCTGACTTGTATCATACTCTTCTGTCAGCATCAGCCGATCCTTTGTACAACTCCCAACAGAGTCTGAACAATGAGAGGGGCAGTCAGTGCAAATCCTAACTCAAGAAGCAGTTTCAGCTTTTTGAGGACCTGAGTTTTCTGACCTGGCATGGGGGTTCATAATCCCAACACTGAGGCCTTTGCCAGAGTCACAAATGGGTGTTGTGAGGAGGCACTCAGGTTGCCTGCAGCTCTGCCTCCCATTTTCCTCTCTGATTCCCTTCCTTACTATCCAGAAGAAAACAGGTGGGCTTCAGTTGCGAGCCTGAAACCTGGAGGGCCTCCCTGGTGGCGCAGTGGGTTAAGCAGCGCACTATGAAGCAAACTGCAGCCACTGCAGCACGAGTTTGATCCCTGCTGCCAGGCAGGAAGGGGACCCACATGACGGGGCAGACCTCTCCTGCCTCACCCGCTGCTCCCCTCAGCAGAGTATTTCAGTTAATCTGCCTGTTCTGCTCCCCCACTCTGTCTCTGGTGGATCCTCTTACCCCCACCCCAGCACTTCTGGCCTGTACCCCAGTTCTTATATGAATAAAAAAAACTGAATAAATCTTTTTTTAAAGATTTATTTATTTTGGAACAAGACAAGGATGTCCTCTTTCACCACTGCTCTTCAATATAACACTGGAAGTCCTGGCCAGGGCAATAAGGCAAGAAAAAGGTATACAAGGTACCCAAATAGGGAAAGAAGAAGTGAAATTATCACTGTTTGCAGACGATATGATAATATACATAGAGAACCCCAAAAGCTCTACAGAAAATCTACTCAAGCT
>JAGFMF010011456.1:2715397-2728686 GCA_019455555.1 Galemys pyrenaicus
CCCGCTCTCTGTGGTGAATCCTCTCACCCCCCCCACACACATCTGACCTGTACCCCAGTGCTTGTATGCATAAATAAATAAATCTTTAAAAAAAAAAAAGAAAGAAAGATAAGGTATTTTGTTTTTTAACTTATCCTTATTGCAGCTCTAGGGGCTGAGGTTCACTAGGCAAAACTGTTTCTGTTTTTAAACTCATTTCACTAGGTAGCTAATAGTAAACATTTGAGTTTGTCATTAAAAAAAAAAAAAAACCCTCAAAACAGATCAGTTTATTTTTACTCTTGAAATAATTTCTTGTTTCTTAGTGTTGGGTTTCCTTGAAGTTATTCTGGGGCCTGAACCTTCACTCTTCTCCTTGGTGACTTGACCTTCATACAGTCTTAGAGGTTTTCCTCAAACTCCTGCTTCTCTACCAGATGCCCATTGAGTCAAACATCAAGGCCTTCTATGAGGTCAGTACTATTGACAGAATGCTTTAAGCTTTTCTCTCTACATTAATCTCTCATCCCCCACAAACATTCATCTTACTTGTTTATTTTCACTTTTGTTCTGGGATGTACTTGAGGGTTGAAAGCAGGACAAGGCCTCTGAATGAGCCAGAAAAGGGCTGTGGCTGCTAAAAGCGAGAGCAAGAGTTCAGTGTCTCCTTGAACTAAGGGTCTGACCCTCTGCACTTGGGTCACTTGAATATCTAGTGCAAAAGGGTCACTGATGTCCTCTAATGTCTGAGAGAAATTATCTGCTATCTGTACACTGGAGACCTCCTCTAGTTAGTTGGGGAACCTAATATTGGCCCATCCGCAGAGCCCTCCACTAGAGCCTGGATTTTACTGGACTGTTGGCTGGTCTGAAAGGGAGTATTTTACAGTCAAGCACATGCTTACTGAGCACCTACATTGTGCCAGGTGTTCCTCCAGGCATTCATGACTAAGACAGTCTCTGGCCTCAAGGGGCTTTTGATGTGAAGGAGTAAATAAATGAGTAAGTTCAGGTATTGGGTAAGTGCTTTGAAAGCAGAGAAAAATATTGTGGTGTAGTATGACACCTCCTCTTGGAGGAGGACACCATTGAGTTGATACCTGAATGATGACCAAATAGGAAGAACAGTCCAAGCAGAAGGAATCAAACAAGCCCTGAAACCAGGATGAGCTTGGAATGTCTGGGAGATGGAATGTTACCATGACAGCATAAAGTGGGCAAAGTGGGTGGGAGGAGATGAAATATACTGCTGAGGGGAGTAGCGGGCGAGACAGAAGTCTGCTGTGCCATGTGAGTCACCTCCCTGGCCGGGGATCGAACTCAGGCCACAGTGATAGCAATAGCTTGACAGCACTGAGACTTTAAGCCCTGCACCATCAGGGAAGCCTTATTTTTTAAGTCTTTGAAATGTTTTTATTGTTAAAATCAGTTTTAATTTCATGTTCATCAAGGACAAGCAAGTTCACACCCGCTCTGTATCAGTGGTTGCTTTCCTAGAGGTCTACCTTAATTTTTTTATAGCTGTCTAGATCTGTAAATGATGTACAATAAGTTACAGATTTAAAGTTATACTTCTGAAACAATCACAAAATCAAGATATTAAATATTTCTATCACCCTATATTTCTCTTTTCTTTTATAATATGTCCCATTTCATTCCTTCTTCCTACTTCCATCCCCAAGTGACCACTGATATGCCTTCTCACTCAAAAGATTAATTTGCATTTTCCAGAATTGTATATGGAATAGTATAATATAGTTAACACTACTTTCTTTAGTCTGGTCTCTTTAAGTCAGCATAATTATTTTTAATATTCATTCATGTTATTACGTGTATCAATAATTCATGTCTTTTTATTTCTTACTAGTATTCCACTATATGAAAATACGACATCTTTTTAAATTATCTAACTGATGTGTGTCTGCACTGGCTGAGAAAACCATAAAAACATTAAATCTATGGCCCACCTCTAGCATTTTTTTTTTTAAAGATTTATTTATTTATGCATACAAGCACTGGGGTACAGGCCAGAGGTGTGGGGGATGGGTGAGAGGATTCACCACAGACAGAGCGGGGAGCAGAACAGGCAGATCAACGGAAGTACACTGCCGAGGGGAGCAGCGGGCACAGCAGGAGAGGTCTGCTGCACCATGTGGGTCCCCTCTCTGGCCAGCAGCAGGGATCGAACTCGTGCTGCAGTGGCTGCTGCAGTGGCTGCGGTTTGCTTCATAGCGCGTTGCTCAACCCACTGCGCCACCAGGGAGGCCCCACCTCTAGCATTTTGTAGTCTGACTCCTAACTTCATTTTCCTCTTCTATTTTAAGTTCCCTTAATACTTATATTTCTTTTATTTTGCTATAAACATTAAGTCAGTATCTTGGATCTTTCTAATACAAGTAAATAAAATTGTATTGTTTACTTGATTTTCTTGGTTCCTTCCTCCTGCTTTCTTCTCTAAGGATGCTGGGTTAGTCTACTTGCTAAGTTAGTATACTTACAGGCACATATCATATCCTGCTTGGGTAACTGCCAATCATTTCTGGAGTGTTCACCTCCAACCTCATTCACATGCTATGATGTCATTAGATTATCATTTTAAAATAGAAATCTGATCATGTCATTCCTATGTGGAACACATTCAGGAAGAATCTAAAGTCCTTTGCATAGCAAGGCAGATCCTTCATTAGTCACTTATTCGTTCAACAAATATTTACCAAAAGCTAATTATTACTATGCTCTATACTTGCTAAGTGTAGAAGTACGGTCATAAACCAGTCAGATGTGGCCTGTACCTTCACTGACTTTATATTATAGTCAGGGAGAAACAGATAACCAACCAAATAAATAACAAAATTATGGATTGTATAAACGTGAAATGGTAATGAAATAAATAACCAGGATACTATTGAGTCCCAGAAAAATGGATGAACATCAAAGATGGTCTTTCTGACATTTACATAAAACATGAGATAGACAAGGCCATAAGAAAAGTTTTGGGCAAAGGAAACACGAAGTACACATGTCCAGAAATAGGAAATGGCTTACATGGCTTATCTGGCCAGAGATAGTGAGGGTCCTAGAGAGCCGATCTCTGCCCTTTTTTCTGCCCTTTTTTCTAACCACATATTTTACCAGTTATTTAAACCTCAGGTCCACATGTAGACACACTAAATCCCAGACATGCACAGTTACTGCTATTTCCTCAACATGCCATGCCTTCTCACTTTTTACCTTCCTCCTCTGTACTGTCACAGAACTTTATATTTTCATACAGCTAACATTTGTTGAGTGCTTCCTATATACTAGTCACTACTCTAAGTACTTTATGAGTATAAATTCAACTTCATGAGGCAGGATCATTTATTTCTCACTCTATGAGTGAGGTATCGTTACTATCTCTACCACTGAGGCCCAGAGAACAATTCACACACAGTTACACAATGAGTTAATGGTAGAATCAGGAATTCAACCTACAAAGTTCAGATTGTACTTCAACCACTAAGCCTTTTTTTAAACTTTCAAGAAAACTACACAGTATTATAAACCAATATCAACTCAATTTTATAAAGAGAGCAAAGTTTTCCCTTGGGCTGATTTAGAAATACTAGTCTCACCCCAGGTTGTAAATTTCCACTATAGTTCTTTCAATCGCTATTATCTCTACATATTACTTGTTACATTTGCAGTTTTTTATTTTTTTAAAGATTTATTTATGCAGCTTTTTTAAAAAAAGGTTTATTTATTCATGCATACAAGCACTGGGGTACAGGCCAGAGGTGTGGGGGGTGAGAGGATTCACCAGAGACAAAGTGGGGAGCAGAACAGACAGATCAATGGAAGTACACTGCTGAGGGGAGCAGTGGGCAAGGCAGGAGAGGTCTGCCTCGCCATGTGGGTCCCCTCCCTGGCCGGCAGCAGGGATCGAACTCGTGCTGCAGTGGCTGCGGTTTGCTTCATAGTGCATTGCTTAACCCACTGCGCCACCAGGGAGGCCCCTATTTATGCAGTTTTTTAGTGTAAGCATATTTTCAAACACTTGCTTAGTTTATGTTATTGTCAAACTTTATAGATGAACTACATTAGCAAACCTTTGTCTACATTGCAGATAATAGAAAAGTATATCAATTATTCTTTGAGTTGTTTTAGGTAAGCAAAATGCTACCATAACACAATGCACTTTGCAATCTCACAGAAAGTGTTTTTCAGGTCATGTCAAAGCAGGGTGCCTGACACACACCAAAGAAAGAAGATTTAAGTTTTGCAGTCCTCAACTGGGAGTGTTTGTATTTCAGCCTTCTCCAGGCAATTTAATTCAGAAAAAAATAATTTAATTAAAGCATGGGATATAGAAAACAACAAAAAACTATGGCCAGAGATTTAGTGTCACCTAAAATTCTAGTTTTCCTAGCTTCCGCCCAGAGTTTCTTCTTTCCACAGGTTGCCCAGTCCTGTGTGCCAAACAGAAGCTTGTGTTTCTGAGTGGGTGCAGATGGCCCTGGCTCTCCTGACTATCTTTTTGAGTAGCATGTCACTGGGATCCTTCAAACAGGATTCTCCCGCTACTGTTCCTTCATGATAGGTACTCAGCAAATGTCACTTCATCCCTTTCTCTTTACCTAAGCTTTCTGCTTTGTTTCCCTTGTTCTTTATAGAACTGGCCTTAGAAAGACTGGTATTTTCCCAATAATACCTTTCCAGAGAATTCTCAAATCTAGTTGGTGGACCAAGAAATGAGGCTTGCTGTAGCAATTTCCCAACCTGAGAGAAAGTGATTATTAGGTGTTTCCTTGTGATGTGGTACCTCAGCCTACCCCACTACAATGTGACAGGACAAGTAAACTGGATGTATTTCTAGAGGTATGAGCCAAATTACAGACAAAACTTATGCTACACACTGAAAGCATTCAAATTGCTCTCATTGAAACTCATTTCTTGTCAACCTAGTCACCTTATACCCCTGTAGTTGTGAAAGCCAGGTAGGTCATTAGAATTGGGGGGGGGGGGGGTGAAAAAAGTCTAGATGGGGATATGAAGTTCTNTAGAATTGGGGGGGGGGGGGTGAAAAAAGTCTAGATGGGGATATGAAGTTCTGACATTTCTTATTAGGCCAATTGGCTGAAAGAGAAGACAAAGTGTTAGCTCTGTCCTTAGAGAATGAACTTCTTTATAGTGACATCATAGGACAAGATTTTGTAGACCTAATAATAACCTAACCTTGAAAACAAGAATGGCTTTCAAGTGGGTAACTGAATTTTGTCCCAATGCCAAATTTATCATAAGACCACATAGCTATTTTCATTAATACTGACAATTTAGTGAAGTATCTTTACAATTTAAACCACTCAGGGCCTCTCTGGTGGTGCAGAAGTTAAAGTCTCAGCACTATCTAGCTATTGTCAGTCACTATGGCATGAGTTTGACCCCAACCAGGGAGCTAACCCACATATGGCACAGCAGACCTTTCCTGTCTCACTTGCTGAATCCCCACAGCAGTATATTTCAGTAGATCCACCTGTACTCCCCACTCTGTCTCAGATGAATCCACTCACCCCCACCACATACACACCTCTGGCCTATACCCCAGTTCCTACATGCATGAATAAATAAAATGAAATCTTTTTTAAAATGTCAGAGAAGTTTTTTTTTTAAAAGATTACACTTTATTTTAAAGATTTATTTTTGTGTAGAAGAACTGGGGTAGGGGAATACATGGGGATTACAATTGATGTCAAATATATATATATATAAATAAAAAAAGGTTAATAAAAAAAAAAAAGAACTAGGGTATAAGCCAGAGGTGTGAAGGGTGAGAGGATTCACTAGAGACAGAGCAAGGAGAAGAACAGGCAGATTTACTAAAATATACTGCTAAGGGGAACAGTGGGTGAGACAAGAGAGGTCTGCTGCACCAAGTGGATTAGCTCCCTGGTTGGGGATTCAACTCAAGCCATAGTCAGGATAGCGCTGAGACTTAACCCCTAGGCCACCAAGGGGACTCTCCAGATTACACTCTAATTGATAACTATTCCAAAGTAGGATTTTACCAGGCTTTGCAGAGATGAATGGTGATGATGGCTGCATAATAATATGAATATACTCAATACCACTGAACTGTACACTTAAAAAGTATTAAAGCAGGAAATTGTGTCTTTTACCACAATTTTTAAAAAAAGCATTTAAAATCAAATTTAAAAACTCTTTAACCATTTTGTTTGAAACAGTGAAAAACTAGGAATGTTCTAATGTTAAATCATGGCATCTTCACATAGAATAGCTGAACTAGATCTACTACCTACATTTATCAGTACAACTAAGTCTCAAAACATGTTAAGAAGGAAAAAAGAAGGCAGTAAAATATGACATTACTCACATAAAATAAAAAATAGATGCCTTAGTTCATTCAGGATGCTATAACAGAATACCAGAAAATGGGTGGAAATTGGGAAGCCCCATTTGCCAGCAAATTCAGATGTCTGGTGAGGGCCTATTTCCTGATTCATAGATGACCATCTTCTCACTGTATCCTCACATGGGGAAAGGGGGCTCTTGAATTCCTTTCATAAGGCATTCACCCCACTTTTAAGGGCTCTCTTAAATTCCTGGTTTTGATATTTTATGTAATTTAGTTAAGTTAGAAGTTACCATTGGGAGAAAATTAGGAGAAGGTACTATGAGACTTCTCTGTATTAGTTTTGCAACGTCCCATGAATCTATAACTATTCAAAAATAAAAAATAATCAGGGAAATGCAAGCAAAACCACAATGAGATATTACCTCACACACATTATGCCATTATAAAGGAAAACAAAAAACAGGAGGTGACAAGTTTTACTAAGGATGGGGAGAAACTGATTGAAACCCTTTGCATTTATGGTGGGGATATATGCTAAGTAAAATAAGCCAGGGAAATAAATAAGGGAAACAAAAGCAAAAATAAACAATTGGTCAAAAATGACAAACTAGGGCCATTTATAGAAACATGGATGGAGCTAGAAGGAATTATACTCAGCAAAACAAGTCAGAAGGCAAGAGAAAAGTATCGGACGGCTTCACTTTTAGGAGGAATGTGAAAGAACAACACCTATAACAAAAAATAAAAAAAGAAGAAGAAAAGAAAGCTCAAGGAAATGGACAATTACAATCAAAAACAAACAAAAAACTCAACAAGATCAAAGGATCAAAGATAAACCAAAGGGATCATGGGGGGTGGAAGGGCGAAGACAGGGATGAGGGCAGAAAGAACACAAGGGACTGAGGCGATGGTGCACGGGTGAAATGGTGGTGGGAACTCCCTGGAGACTACAAATGATGTCAAATACAATTAAATAAATCTAATTTTAAAAAAAAGAAAAAAAAACAAGTGGGACTATATAAAACTAAAAAGCTTTTGTACCTTAAAAGAAACCATCACACACACAAAAAGCAACCTAAAGACTGGAAAATATATTTGCAAATCATACATCTAACGAGGGGCTAATTTCCAAAATACAAAGTAGTTATAATCCAACAACAAAACAGACAACCCAATAAAAAAGAAAAAATGGGCAAATGATCTAAATTGACATTTTACTAAAGAAGATATTCAGAGGCTCTATAGGCACATGAAAAATTGTTCAACATCACTTATTATATGGGAAATGCAAATCAAAATCACAATGAGATATCACCTTACCCTTGTGAGAATGGCCCATGTTAAAAAGAATGTAAACAGGACCTCCCTGGTGGCACAAGGGGTTAAGCACCTCACTGTGAAGAATTCACAGCCACTGCAGCATCAGTTCAATCCTTGGGCAAGGGGCTGACTCATGAGGCACAGCAGACCTCTCCTGCCTTGCCTGCTGCTCCCCCCTCAGCTGTGTATTTCAGTCAGTCTGACTGCTCTGTTCCCCAATCTGTCTCTGGTGAATCCTCTCACCCCCATACCTCTTGCCTGTACACCAGTTCTTATATGCATAAATAAAAAGTCTTAAAAAAAAAAAAAGAATGGAAACAACAAATGCTGGTTGAGAATGGGAGAAAAAGGAACTCTCATACACTGCTGGTGGGAATGCCATTTGGTGCAACTTCTATAGAAAACAGTAAGGAAATTTCTTAAGGAAATAAAACGGAAATCCCATATGATCTAGCAATAACCTCCGCAACGTATTTACCAAAAGAATATGAAAACTCTGATATAAAAAAAATTACACACTCCTAAGTTCACAGCAGCCTATACACAATTAACAAGTCATGGAACCAATATAAGCATCCTTTGACACATGACTGATTAAAGATATTGTGGAACACATACTCATTGGAATATACCTTTTTAAGTTATTAAAAACTTTAAAGTTATTAAAGTTATTATTTTTAATAACTTAAAAAGGTAAAATACCTTTGGGACAAAATAGATGGATCTTGACATTATTACACTAAGTGAAATAAGTTAGAAAATAAGATAGATATTAGATGGTTTCATTTATATGTGGAATAGCAAGGAAGATATACTGGCAAAAACCAGTAAAAGCAGATCTTAGAATTAAGTGAAAAACTTACCAGTTAAAGAGGGAACAGAGAGGATGGTGGAGCTAGGGGAAGGAAGGAGATAGGGCACTAGCACAGAAAGTTTGATATAAGGTGAGGCATGTGCATATATGAGAAAGTAAAAATGTGACTCCAAAGTTCTACAGGCATGTAAAACACTAACAAATTTAATAATAAAAAAGTAAGAAGTCAGTCACCAAAAGACAATTACTATATAATTCCCCTTTCACAAGGTATCTCAAGTAGTCAAAATCATAGAAACAAATAGTAAGATGGTGGTTGACAGGGAGGTATATTGTGTTTAGTTTTGCAAGATGAAAAAGTTCCAGATATCTATTACATAGTAATGTGAATAAGGTAAGCACTCTTTAACTTCACACAAATTGGTAGATAGTAAGTTATGTTTTTGTAAGAAACCTGAAGCAAACCAGCAAATGTTAAGATTTAACAAAACAGTGTTAGGGCCTCCCTGGTGGCACAGTGGGTTAAGCAATGCACTATGAAGCAAACTGCAGTCACTGCAGCACGAGTTCAATCCCTGCTGCTGGCCAGGGAGGGGACCCACATGTCATGACAGACCTTTCCTGCCTCACCCACTGCTCCCCTCAGCAGTGTGTTTCAGTCAATTTGCCTGTTCTGTTCCCCGCTCTGTCTCTGGTGAATCCTCTCATCAGCCTGGACTCTGGCCTGTACCCCAGCTCTTGTATGTATAAATAAATAAATCTTTAAAAAAAAACAAAACAAAACAGTGTTATATGTTCACTGCTGTATGTTAAATATACATACTTCCAACTTTCATGCATTTATGTAATGTTTTTTAACAAAAACCTTTTTCAGGGGCCTCCCTGGTGGCACAAGGGCTTCAGTGCCACACTGTAGGGCTTCTGCAGCCACTGCAATGCGAGTTCGATCCCCAGCCAGTTAAGGGACCCACATGGCACAACAGACCTCTCCTGTCTCACCTGTTACTCCCCTCAGCAGTGTACTTCAGTCAATCTGCCTGTTCTGTACCCCATGCTGTCTCTGGTGAATTCTCTCAACCCCACACCTCTTGCTCATACCCCAGTTCCTGTATGCATTAAAAAAAAAAAACCTCTTTCAGTTACATTAAAAAATAATTGACATACATCATTTTACATGCTTAAGGCATATAGCATGGTATGATTTACATATATTGTGAATAAAAAGTTTTAAATAGTTTAGAAATGGACAGATTTCTGTAATTTTTGAGGCCCAATGTAAAAACAATACAGAATTTTGCTTCTGTGTTCACTGGACATATATTATCAAAGTTTCTAACTTACTGGTAACAAATTGGTGGATGGTTTCCACAATTGTGTTGTGATAAATAGCCACATGAGGAAAGGACTAAGGAACTAACTCCATATTTTATTTAAACTGTAGCTGATTTTTCAAGAAAACATTGTGAATTTGGAAATACAGTTTTCTCTAAGATTACTAAAAGACATCTGGTAAGCAAAATATCTCAGAATTTCAGTTATCAGTTCCTTTGTTTCATGCAAAGGAACTGCCTAGGCAGATGTTTGCTTATGGAGAGTAAATAATACTGTCTTTTTGCTTTGTATTTTAGTGCCTAAAGCTGTCACTAAGTATTTGTTTTTCCTTAATTGATCAAAAGGGAAAACTGCATTTCATTCAGTAAGAACACATTTATTGAGAACAATAGCAAATACTGCACAGAATTAGCAAATTCTGAATCCTTGGGATTTTGGTTTTTCTTCCATTCGTTTATAAATTGTCTTTTACAATTTTCTACCAGAAATTACGTCATTTCTTAAGTTTCCTTTATAAACAGACCACCAAAAAAGTCATCTTGTTTATTTACAAGGACAACACAAGCCTACCTTCTGAAACCACTTTGCTTTGTGGAGGTTGCCAAATGACCCACTTTGGGGAAACACTAAACCAGGAAGCCATATGACTAACTCAGTTCTGGCAACTGCTAGAATTCCTAGCGAAGTCACTCTGTCAGTCCTGAGCTCTCCATTCTAGATGATTCTATCAATCAACAAATATGACTCAAGAGTAACTACCAACTGGTAAAACAAGTCCAGACTCACTGTTGGGTGGACAAAAACAAGAACCATACTTTGCAAAATAAACATTTTATCAACTACCTCCAAGTACAAAATTATCTTCAAGAAGTGGTTTATTTCTACCTCCTGGTTATTCAAATAATTCCATCTTACCAAGTTTTAGTTACTTGAATTTAAAGTTATCTAGGTGTTAACTCATATATTTAGCTTTATGGTACACTGATTAACAATTTCTTGATGTTCTGCTTAGGAACGCTAAAATTTCCTGACTTTTCTCAGACAAGTTTCCTTTTGATTTGTAAATCTACATTATTTCTCCCTTGGAAGGTGGTATCACGTAAGCAACAGTCAGGTACATGTTTCCACTCCCACCTGGGTGACTCAGGCACAGGCAGACGCACCCAGGACCCAAACACCCGGCCTTACTCACGTTCCTTAGGTTATCTCCTCCCAGAGACGAGTGGCCGCACCCAGGGTGCTGGGCAAACAGCGGCGCAGTCGCTTTCGTGTCACTGCACGACAAACAGGTTAATGAGATTAACTTCTTGTATGTGAATCCCCCCTCTTGAGGTAGGTCTTTACCTTACTAATCCGCATTTCCTATTTTCCTTACCCAAGTTTAGAGAAACAGCAAGGAGGGAAGAGGATTCATACAGTTTCGGGAGCCAGATATACGCCTGCCCTCCCAGGCACCCGAGTCTGGCCTCCCTGGGCCGGGAGCCGAGAGGCTTCGGCGGGAAAGGGGGGAGAGGAGGGGTCGGGCCACTAGCCTCGGGACTTAACATACTCTCCTCAGAGGCTTTACGAAAATCGGTGCTTACAGAAGCATCCTGAAAGTGAAGAATCGTGGCTAAAGCTTCACAGTCTTGCTCTAAACAAGAAGGAAAAAGTCGCCAGTGGGGACGGGGGAAGGGGAGTGGGTCAATGGCTGTGACGCCGTTTTATTAAGGTCCGGGGGCGCGTCTTGTGTTTCACAACACACACTGGGAAAAACAGCTGCGGGTCGCACAACCCTGCTCTTGGGAGCATTCAAGTCAGCCCCCCTGCGGGGTCGGGAAGAGGAGAGGGGGTACGCCTCCGCCGACAGCCTCCGCGGAGCCTCGCATCAGGCCCAAAATAGGGGAGACTGAAGAGGCGGGAGCTTAAGACCCCTCCTCCACCTCCAGCCGGAAATAGCCCTCCTTTGCAAAGGCGCGCCTGTGCGGCGCAAGCGCAATCAGTTACTTAGCAACGTGGGCGCTAAACCACCAGCCGAGAGCCCAGCAACAACCGATCCGCCGAGTCCCCTACCAATCAGCGCCGACCTCGCCTTCACACGCCTCACCAATCAGCGCCCGCGCCGCAAGGAAGTTTCCAGAGCTTTCGAGGAAGGTCCCCTTAACTAAAATTCATCCGCCTGATAATTTTCCTATATTTTAATAAAAAGGGAGAATAATCAGTTCTAAGGAAAGAGATATGCTTTTTCATGATACTTTATACCGATTATGAGGAACTTGGAGCTCAGTTGAAAGGTCGAATTGTTGTCCGAGTGGTGGGGCCGAGCGAACTACTTTCAGCGGCGTATGGAGATGGCGGCTACGTAGAAGTGGTGAGTCACGCAATAGACGTTGCATAAATTTCGGCTCCGTGGAGCTCGAGCTTTGAGACGCGGTCGGCATTGTCGGGTTCTCCCGTGCGGTCTTTGGGTGAGTCGACGGGATCGTTGATTGGCGGTATCTTCGCATTCGCTAACAGGTACTTGCCTGCTGCCTTCGAGATCTGAGGGAGGAACTTCAGTGAAATCAAGCTGAAGGGTTTTGGGGGACCGTTTGTGCCGTGGGGTTGGGGGATGGGAAGGTGAGGTGACGCGACGCAGTGCGGGGCCTTTCCGGAAGAGTGGGCCTTGTTTACGTGTGGGGAGCGGGGGCCGTTGGCGCGCGGGCGGGCAGACGCTAACCGATACTTAACCGATGGAGATTCCATCGTGTCTGCTTCAGAGGGGGAAGGCGGAAAAGAGGTAGTTGTGCGGCTTTGTTAAGTAGTTTTTCGTTTAGAATCCCGACGCGGAGGAGACTGTCCACCCCACCTCCGCTTAAACGGAAATCTTAACCGAGATTTGTGACATTTTTTTTGGTGGGTGTTTATCTAATAGATTTTGGGAACGTTGATATTAAAATTCTTAGCTAAGTATCTGGAACAGTTAAGGAAGAAAGCGCTGGGTGTTAGCGTACACACGGCATTTTATTGATCCTCCAACCTGTTTTAAGTGGAAGCATTGACAAAAGAATTTTGTTCAATGACTAAAGCCTGTCCAGTAATAACGTGGGAAGGTTTGTGAAATGTTGCTAGGTTAAGGTGTTGTGGAAGACTATGAACGCATTGGTTATGCACGTAATACAAAGGTTGTTAGGCGATAAACTAATTTTCATTTTAAAATCCGTAGGTCAAAATGCAGATCTTCGTGAAGACCCTGACCGGCAAGACCATCACCCTGGAGGTGGAGCCCAGTGATACCATCGAGAACGTGAAGGCCAAGATCCAGGATAAAGAGGGCATCCCCCCTGATCAGCAGAGGCTCATCTTCGCTGGCAAGCAGCTGGAAGATGGCCGCACTCTTTCTGATTACAACATCCAGAAAGAGTCCACCCTGCACCTGGTTCTCCGCCTGAGGGGTGGCATGCAGATCTTTGTGAAGACCCTGACCGGCAAGACCATCACCCTGGAGGTGGAGCCCAGTGATACCATCGAGAA
>JAGFMF010011456.1:2728729-2748724 GCA_019455555.1 Galemys pyrenaicus
CAGCAGAGGCTCATCTTCGCTGGCAAGCAGCTGGAAGATGGCCGCACTCTTTCTGATTACAACATCCAGAAAGAGTCTACCCTGCACCTGGTCCTGCGTCTGAGAGGTGGTATGCAGATCTTTGTGAAGACCCTGACCGGCAAGACCATCACCCTGGAGGTGGAGCCCAGTGATACCATCGAGAATGTGAAGGCCAAGATCCAGGATAAAGAGGGCATCCCCCCTGACCAGCAGAGGCTCATCTTCGCTGGCAAGCAGCTGGAAGATGGCCGCACTCTTTCTGATTACAACATCCAGAAAGAGTCCACCCTGCATCTTGTTCTCCGTCTGAGGGGTGGCTGTTAATTCTTCAATCTTCCATTCATAGTGCCCTATGATACCATTACTCTGCACTCTAGCATTTGCCCCAATTTAAGTTTAGAAATTACCAGTTTCAGTAATAGCTGAACCTGTTCAAAATGTTAATAAAAGTTTTTGTTGCATGATAGCATATTTGGTGTCTTGTCATAAAATTATGTAATGTGGGGGACTCTTACCAGTTCAAAGCAGTGTTTAATAAAGGAGTTGAATTTGAGGTGGTTGATATAATCAAAACTGTCAATTGGTTAGTGAACATCGGGTGTGCTAAGGTGTGGGGAACCTGTCCTATTAACATGATTTACAAATAAGAATTGTGGTGTAAATAATAAAGCATTTGCTATGCCAGCATATCGAGGGAAAGCAAATTTGCCTGCCTCCACTTGAGTAGGTAAAGTAAGCTAATAAAGATGGAGAAATTTTAGTTCAGGCTGCTGAATTTTAAGTGCTTTTAATTCTTCAATGCATTATGCATAAATGTTTGGACTTAGGTGGTGAAATATAACAAGCCCTGTATTTTGTTCATGATCTCAGCCAAGAATCATTTGGAACCCTAGCCAAGTTTGGAAGAAATTTGGCTAAGGAAAAAACTTAAAAAGTATCCTGACCTGATGTAATAGTTGGTACTTTGAGGCAGCAAATGAAAGTGGTTATTGGTGTTTAATGATCTGACAGCTTATTGTAAGGGAAAAGATGATTGCAACAGTAGAATATAACTTTGAGCTTGACAAATTTTTCTCTAATCCTGACACAAGCAGCCTTAAGGTGCCATATCACAACAGTATTTTTCCAATATTAAATTCTGCAGGGAGTAAGACTTGACTAGAAGATAGATGCCCTTTATTTTTAAAGTTATTCCTTTACCTTCAGTTTCTGGGAGTTACTCCAATAAACATGGTTCTCAGATTGGAATAAAATGAGACTGCCTGTTAACAAAGGGAGAAGTTAGAAGCTAAGTTTTGCTAGGGAAATAACTTTGGGCCTAAAACTTACGATTGTAAGTACTGAAAGGTGAGAGCATTTTGAAATTCATTTAGAGGTGCAGAAGCCAAGTATGTATTTGCTATTAAGTGTCTTGGTGTATAATTGAATAAGCTATTACTAAGCAAGCAGAGTTCCTAAAATAAACCCAAAACAATGAGTATAAATTAAGAGGGAATACTCAACTCTGGGTTTCTTGGTAAGTTAAATACTGTAGATAGCAGTTTGAGACTGGAAAAAGTGCTTTCGCCCCTTGAAGTGGTAATCAACTCAGGCCAAAAGGGGGAAAACCTTGTATTAAACTTTCAGGGGTGATAATCTGCCTTTACACTTAATGGAACCCATTTCACTTACGTTAGGTGATGACCAGCCAGCCCACTGTACTGCAATGAATTGGAGTTCTTTTTAGGAGTAAACAAAATACTGCTGACTATTAGCTCCTAAAAGTGTAAAATTCTATTAGGCTTCTTTCCCTTTCAGGATTTTCTTCAAATTAGTGCTTTATAAAATTTAAAATAGACTGTCCACTAGTAAAGCTGGATTTTAAAATCCAAGTCTTTACCATACTTCATATTACAAAGGTATTGGGTTTTTTCAGTTGTACAATTAACAGACTAGTTTCTGGTATACAAGGATATCACAATTTTTTTTAACACCCAAAAGGGGGATAAGGAATAAGGGACATTAGCATAGACACAAGTGAACCCATGGGAAGAAAAAGGTTCCATTCAGTGGATGGTGCAAATAGCTTATCTGCCTTCCCTTCAAGAATATATCTCCCTGGACACTCCTGACCTGCACCACTTACCCCACGCCTGCCCTGCCCCTATGCATACACCCCCTAGTAGCCCATGTGAGGTTAAGTCACAGCACTGAAGCTATCCGCAGTCACTGACTTTGATTCCTGGCCAGGCTACTTTGTAGTCTGTTGCCAGGCCCTGTTGCCAGTTCCTAGTAAAATAAATTAGAACAGCACCTTGGATTTTACACAAAATTAAGTCTATTTGATTTAAAAGTATATGCTCTCTCTAAAAATGTTGCAGTCTAATATGACAGAGGATAGATACGGAGACAGGTTCAAATCTGGCTCTGTAACCTTGGACAACTAATTTGTGCTGTCCAGATATTAGGTTGCTCTTTAGTAAAAATGGGTTTAATTATGTCTATCAGAGTAATTAAAAGAATGGAAAAATTTCCTAATGCCTACTACTTAACTGTAATATACAGAATTGTTCCAAAACACCATAGTTAAATTATGATAATGCTATAGTTAAAAAGAACGAAGGAAAAAAGAAATGGCATGGAACAGTATTCAAGACAGTGAAAGATGCTATAGAAAAATCTCTGCATAAGCATATGGAAAAGTGGGCTCTTGTTTTAACATTGGTTGCTTCAGGAGAGTAAAAGGGGTTGTGAAGGGAGACATACTTGTAACTTCCTAAATATTTTCAAATTTGCCATGCATAGACTTCCTGGAAGATTTGTCATTTTTTTGGTTAAAGGTTTGTTTTAATTTTAATCATACAAGAACTGGGATGTAGGCCAGAAATGTAGGGGGTGAGAGTATTCATCAGAGACAGAATGGGGAGCAGAACAGACCTACTGAAATATATTGCTGAGGGGAGCCGTGGGTGAGACAAGAGAGGTCTGCTGTGCCATGTGGGTCAGCTCCTTGACTGGGGATTGAACTCATGCCACAGTACCTGTATCAAGCTTGATAGCTTGCTAATGCTGAGACAAACCCCTGCACCACCAGGGAGGCCCAGATTTGTCATTTATAACACAGCATCAGCATTGTTCAAAAGCTAGTCCTGTCCAAAAGCTAGCAGTGTAATTCTGCCCTGAAGTCACACTGTGCTCCCAAATTGGATAGAGTATACATATTGCACATATCTCTGGTTTGTTCTAGGGCTTCTAAAAGCTATCTTGGGGCCTCCCTGGTGGTGCAAGGGGTTAAGCACTGCACTATGAAGCATCCACAGCCACGGCTGCACGAGTTCGATGCCTGGCTAGGGAGCTGACCCACATGGCACAGCAGACCTCTCCTGTCTCCTCTACTGCTCCCCACAGCAGTGTGTTTCGGTCGATCTGCCTGTTCTGTTCCCCATTCTGTCTCTAGTGGATCCTCTCACCCCCTGCACCTCTGGCCTGTACCCCATTTCTTGTATGCATAAATAAATCTTTTAAAATGTTGAATAAAAAAAATAAGGACACTAAAGACAAACACTGTAGGTGTCCCTTATGTACAAGCATATATGTATATATATCCCCATATATAGATTTACTTCAATCTTGTTAAGATCTTTATAGTAATTCACAAATAAATAATGTGAAGCAATAATTTGTTTGCCCTAGTTTTGTAAGCACGTACTCAATGTAGGAAACTTGAAAAATACAGAAAAAAAACATTCATTAACCTTATAATCCAAATCTATTCAATTTGGCCTATTTCCTGTTTTCCCAGCATTAAATTTGTATTTAGACAACAGTGACTATGATCAAATTGCAAATAGATACATACAGAGAGTAAAACATGAAAATCCTTTTTTCTGTTCTTCCCCAGAGCCTCCTCTTTCCAGACTTACCTTTCTCTGAACTTGGCAAAAGGTTGTTATATTTACCACAATACTATTTTCACTTGTTTACACATGTATACATTATATAAAAACATACTTTAAAAATCATACATAAATGGCGTGGTATACCTCCTTCCTGCTTCTGGCACCAGAGCAAGGGTCTCAGCTCCCATCAGTAGCTCGTATCCAAAGTAGCCTAAAGAAGGGTGAACATGAGCAATCCAGGCATCCATCACCTTGCTCTGGAGCCTACTGCCTGGAGGGATGTGAAATTGCTGCTGTGCTGGGGGAGGGAACATTAAGTTCTGAGACCAGCTGGCTTGCTGGCAACAATACAGTGGGAAGCCTGTGGCCCATGCCCCTCAAACTCTGGCCTCGAGTACTGGAGGTCATGTTCCCAATTTTGAGAGTTGCTCTTCTCATCCTGAGTCAGAATGAAAAAATATTGACAGCTGCATCCTGCAGCAGGGAAGATTCAGCACTTAGGAGAGAAAGGACCTTTTGGGTTCATCTGGGAAGACCTTATTTCTTTTTAAGATTTACTTATGTATGCAAGCACTGGCGTACAGGTCAGAGGTGTGGGGGGTGAGAGGATCCACCAGAGACAGAGTGGGAAACAGAACAGGCAGATTAACTGAAACACACTGCTGAGAGGTGCAGCAGGCAAGGCAGGAGAGGTCTGCTGTGCCATGTGGGTCACCTCCCTGGCCAGTGGCAGGGATGGAACTCATGCTGCAACGGCTGCGCTCTGCTTCACAGTGCGTTGCTTAGCCCATTGCGCCACCAGGGAGGTCCCTGGGAAGACCTTGTTTCTACCATATTAATCAGTCTTTCAATAAGCCAAGGCTCCTCTCCCGCTCTCACACTGTGCAGATTACCTGGCAGCCTCAAAGACCTCCTGTATTCCCTTGACTTCCCGGGAACAGCCTCCCATCCCCTTGAAAGCTGTTTTTCTAAGCAGCAGGCCTGAGAGTAATCTGCTTTAGAAACTGAAGTGGCCTGAGCTCTTTTTGCAACCAATACAGACATTCTGATGGCCTTTAAGATAAACTTGTTCCTCTCCCTTCTTCCCTGAGCTTCATTATGAAATCACCTTGGCAAGATTTACTGGAACAAAGTGGTTACCTCTGCCACATCAGCAGGGGTTTGACAATGAGACTGTACTAAGACACATAAGGGCATCGACAGAGGAGAAAAAATACCTCTGGAGACAAGAAGGGAGAGGCCGCAGGGACACAAGCAGGGCTGGGAGAGTCTGCAAAGTGTTCAGAGTGGCGTCTCACCTCTTCTCTACTCTGGGCTGGAGCTGCTGATTCCTTTACTCTCTGCTGCAAAACCACAAGAAGTCAGGTCCAGGCTGCGCAAAAGCTTCCAGTAAAGTGCTGATGACTTCCTCTAAGTGGCTGCTCCCTGCAGGCTGACTTCATCCACCTAAAATAATTGACTTGTTTTGTTTTCAGCTGTCCTCTCCACTATATTTCAGGCCAAGGCAGCACAGCCTGGTTTCAAGCTCTGTCCACTGGGCTCAGGCAAGCAGGGTTAGAAAGGGTCAAGTAACAAGGACTTGTAATGAAATAGGGGACCTGTGCCTAAAGATATAACACAAAGTAAATGTAACATCTGCACAAACTCTTTTAAACCACAGAATGTTAGGGGGAGAAGTGGAAATGAGCTTTCTGTGGGGCATGGTTTGGCATGCCCAGAAACAATCCAACACCACCCCTTCCATTCCAGAAAAGTAGAGCAACAGCCCCATGAATCTGGGTCCAAGACATCTACTGTAGAAACAAGTATGTTCTTCTAAACCTAACTCTGAATCCCCATATTTGTAGAAATAGAACTGGTCCTTTTCGCATGCAAAGTGCTTAGATTGCCCAGACAAAGGTGTCCAGTTATAGAGTAAAAACAGGCAACAAAACAGACACTTGTAATGTGGTATGATAGGTATATTAGGTCTGAATCAAACAAGATATTAGCACAGATTCTCACCTTGTCCCTAAGAGAGAAACATGTGAAATGTATCTTGGGGTGATGGCAAGGGGTATGCTCCTTTTAACTGGGAAGATAATATGGGCGAGTGAGGTCTTGTTCTTGCTTCTCACCCACTTTTGTGTGGGAGCAGACAGCATCTCCCACCTCTGCTATGTCTCAGATCACTGCTCCAGGCTTAATTGGAGTCAAATCAGGGCTCCAGACCATCTGTGTTTGGGGGCGTTGAACAAAACAGGTGAGGATCGATTTATTTCTGGCAATTACCTTCTTTCTATGTACCTCAGCTGGGGAATGGCAATGGCGGGTGAAGTACAAAGTGCTAAAACAACATTGGAGTATTTTCATGGGGCGAAAGTGACTCCGTTTTTCTGGGATTCATCTACTTCCTAT
Source organism: Galemys pyrenaicus (assembly GCA_019455555.1). NCBI lineage: Eukaryota > Metazoa > Chordata > Mammalia > Eulipotyphla > Talpidae > Galemys > Galemys pyrenaicus. Next base: position 2,735,026 of record JAGFMF010011456.1, read on the forward strand.
TCCCTAAGATCATTAGGACCTGGACAGAGCAAAATATACCCCCAGGATATTTGGTAGGAGGGTTTCCCTCTGCAAAACTTCACTTCTAATACTTGTGTGGTACCAGCAAGGCATGGAGCAGGTTTTCCATGATCAGAGCAGACGGAGTCCTGGAGGAGTCCTGGAGCCCTCAGTGGCTTTTTCAGGCTTGTATTACGCTTCACATCATTAGCGGCCAGGTACACGGCAGGCAGTGAGGCTGGGGGGCCAGGAGGCTGGTAAGCCTCGTAGCCCCCAGGGAATCTTCTCTCTAGGCTGCTACTGCTTTTTCTTCTCTGCTCTCTCCTCTTCTCCTTTCTCTCGACTGGTTTTTCATGACGCCGTCCTTATATGGCCAGTGTCTCAGCCCAGGTGTGCCCACTTGCGCATGCCCACAGCCTACTAGGCGGGTGTCAGCCATTAGGCATGCGTGCAGGACCCCAGGTGTCCATCACTTTTTTTTTTTGAAAGATTTTATTTATTTATGCATACAAGAGCTGGAGGACTGACCAGAGGCAGGAGGTGAGAAGATTCACCAGAGACAGCCCTGGGGAGCAGAAGAGGCAGATCAACTGAAATATACTGCTAAGGGGAGCAGCAGTTGAGGCAGGAGCGGTCTCCCATGCCGTGTGGTTCCCCTCCCTGGCCGGGGATCGAACTAGCACTGCAGAGACTGCAGAAGACACACAGTGCAGCTCTCAACCCCTTGAGCCACCAGGGAGGTCCCAGGTGTCCATCACTGACACCAATGGCGGGAGGGTAGAAAAGCCTTATCACTTTTCACTGATCCTACACTTGTCACCAAATGTATATGGGATTTTTCCACACCAAGCAACACCAGCTAGGAGTCCAACAACTTAATTCAGTTCTGACACTATCAATCTGGGGTTGGCATCAGATCCAAAGATTCAGAGAATGACCATCTTCAAATGAAAAACTATAAATACTTTTCAGATTACAAATTTTAAATTAGACTAATAAATATAAGGAAGATATTGAAGAATAAAAGATATTAACACTATAAAACAAGAACACAAAAACATCAAAAAGATCCAAGAAGAATAACTGGGTTGAGGGGCATAGGGGTTAAGTCTCAGTGCTATCACCACTACAGCCTGGCCTGAATTCCATCTCCAGCTGGGGGCTAACTCACATGGTGCAGGAGAACTTTCCTGTCTGACCAGTTGGTCGCTTCAGCAGTATATTTCAGTGGATCTGCCTGTTTTGCTCCTAATCTGTCTCTGGTGAATCCTCTCACCCCCACACCTCTGGCCTGTATCCGAGTTCTTGTATGCATAAATAAATAAATCTTTAAAAAATATAAAAGCAGTTTTGGAGTGGTTCACAAGACGGGGTAGAAACTAATTTTAGGAATTGCATGAACTCATTGACAGTGCCTGACCATGGAGCCAACACACCCCAGCAGCCAGGGTGTTGCTGGCTTCCTTAGTCAGGGAACAGACTAGAATCTGCCAAGAACTGCCTGATAAGAAGCCTATGGAGACCTCCTTTGTGGCATAAGGCACAAAGGAAGAGGGGATCCTGTCAGAAACAGAGCAGGGAGTAGAAGCAAGACAGGAAGAGTCCCAGGACAGGAACAATAAGAAAGCAAGGTCAAAAAAAATGGCAAGAATTTTACTATTCTAATGGGCTGGTAAACAAAGTTTAAAAAACCTGATGAATTTAAGCCTGGACACCTGGTGCCATAAATTTCCTTGCTTCATGTTTTGGTTTGTTTTCACTACTTTCCTTGAGCCTGGGCATTTCTGAGATTTCTTTCACAGTTAATCAAGTTGACTGCTGTGGAAGGAGTTAAAAGACCAAGAAGAAAAAGGGAGTCACAGACCTTGAGACCAGACAGTTCCATCTGGAGCTGCGGGACACAGCCTCCATGAGATGCTCCCCTTGGAACAGGTCAGGAGACTAAGCTGCCGCTGACGGGAGCCCACAATCAGGAACAATGGTGGACTTTAGCCAAGTCCACTGTCCTTTCTTCTCAGTCAATAAAGTTTAATTCCTTTTTTCTTAACCCCCAGTTCTAAACCCTACACAGACCCTGCCACAGTCTCTCTCATACCCTGAGTGGTCTCCTCTAAGTGCTCTTTCGCTAATCAATAAACCCTGACTCCTTCCCTCACCGGTGTCTGCAGAGTCCTCTTTTCAATCTTGACCAGAGGGTCTCAAGAGTCCTTTCCTGCTTTGGAGCAGGGCCCCTCCCTCCATTCCTCTGCAAATGGAGAGGACAGCGGGCAGTGGAGCAAATGGAGCAATGGACAGTGACTGGTAAGCTGCTAGCTTAGTGGCCTGTCATATGGGAAAAGTTGGGGTCAGGCTGAGGGCCCACAGGCAAGTCTCCTGTCTTCTGACAGAAGCAGCAGCAAAAAGAGGAAAGAAACAAAAATAAAGAAAAAGAAAGTGGCACAGGACCTTCCAGCCCATTAGACTAGGATGATTCAGACCATTTGGTGGGCCTCAAACAGCAGGCATCAGGCCCTCGTGGTCATCTATGCACAGCCTGGATCCCGTAGAACCTGGTCCATAGCTCTACCTTCACCGCCTCGGTGAAAGTGGGACCATTTCTCTGCTCCCAGTGACAAGAGCTTGCAAAGTGTGAATGTAATTAAAGGCAGATTACAGGTTTGGTTTAATCATAAGAGGCCCAAGTAGAGAAGCAGAGAGAGCGCAAAGGGAATTAATGTTCAGAAATATGTGTCCCTCCTGTTCTCCCACCCCCTTAGCCCTGGAACACCCTGTCTTCATAAATAGCAGCCAAAGTGCATATGAGTTCTTTCCCCCAGGGCTGCTGAGGCTGCTGCTCCCCACTGCTGCTGCCTTTGGGGCAGCCACAGCCCTTTCCATCTCCCCTCTTGCCTCTGCTTCCTCTGCCCTTTTCCTTCTTCCCCTTTGGCCTCCCTGAAGCCTGCACACCTCTGTCTTGTTCTCCTGAGGCCTGGCATGCCTCTTTGCCATCAGTGTCCTGCTGATGTAGGCTTAGAGCAGAAGATTGTATTCACTTATTTTCATTTTAAAGGACAGGTTTATTGGGAAAAGGAGAAAGGAAAAAGGAGAGACACCTGCTCAGTCACAGGCAGGCAAGGAAGAGAGGTGCCAAGCAGAAAAATTTAGATGGAAAATCTCATAAATTCAAAAGTCAGAGGTGGGGGTAGGGATGACTAACAAGTTGTTAAACTGGCTATGAGAGTTTCCAAGAATCTGAGTAAGGTGGGGTAAAAAAGAATTATCTGTTAACAGAAAACCAGCCTGACTAGACCCCAAAGCAATAAAATTCACAAAGAAGTGAATCACCACCAAAGAACATTATGTAACATCACCTTTTGTTCTGGTAAAATGAAACTCTTGACCCTAAGACTGCCCACCTATGTCCATGCAGGTGTCTCTTTCTTAAATCTGCCCCTTTCAAAATGCTTGTCCTTTAAAACTGTCTACTTGGGGGTCTCCCTGGTGGCACAAGGGGTTAAGCAGCCACTGCAGGACAAGTTCAATCCCCAGCCAGGGAGGTGACCCACATGGCGCAACAGATTCTCTCCTGCCTCACCCACTGCCCTCAGCAGTGTATTTCAGTCAATCTGCCTGTTCTTCTCCCCACTCTGACTCTAGTGAATCCTCTCAGGGCACCCCACACTTCTGGCCAGTACCCCAGTTATTATATGCATAAATAATCTTAAAATAAATAAAAATAAAACGGCCTACTTGGGGGCATCCCTAGTGGCACAAGAGATTAAGTCTCAGCACTATGAATCTACTGGCAGCCACTGCATCGTGAGTTCAATCCCCAGTCGAAGAGGTGACACACATGGTGCGGCAGACCTCTCCTGTCTTGCTCACTGCTCCCCTCAGCAGCGTATTTCAGTAGATCTGCCTGTTGTGCTCCCCACTCTGTCTCTGGCGACTCCTCTTACCCCCACAACTCTGGCCTGTACCCCAGTTTTTGTATGCATAAATAAATACATCTTTAAAAAAACCTGCCTATTTGGGGGACTTCCTGGTGGCTCAATGGGTTAAATCTCAGCACTATGAAGCTATTGGCAGCCACAGTGGCATGGCATGAGTTCGATTCTTTCCAGGGAACTGACCCACGTGGCACAGTGGATCTCTCCTGTCTGCCCGCTGCTCCCCTCAGCAGCGTATTTCAGTCAATGTCTCTGTTCTGCTGTTCATTCTGTCTCTGGTGAATCCTCTCACCCCCTGTACCTCTGGCCGGCACTCCAGTTCTTAGATGCACAAAAAATTAAATAAATCTTTTTAAAAAATGTTTTGCAGGTCTCCCTGGTGGTGCAGTGGGTTAAGTAACGCACTATGAAGCAAACCACAGCCACTGCAGCATGAGTTCGATCCCTGCCACCAGCCAGGGAGGGGATCCACATGGAGTAGCAGACCTCTCTTGCCTCACCCGCTGCTCCCCTCAGCAGTGTGTTTCAGTTGGTCTGCCTGTTCTGCTCCCCACTCTGTCTCTGGTGAATCTGAGGAAAAAGCTGAGCCCTCAGTGCCCTGGGACCCAGGCACAGTGAGACCCTGTGGAGGGAGCGTCAGGGAGAGTGACGTGGACCTCTACAGGCTAACCTTTGCCTGAGCATCCCCCATCTGTGCATCTGGCTTTTTGGTGCCAGGCATTTGAGGAAAGCCTCTACCCTGTAAGTCAGAAATCCACAGAAAAAGCAAAACTGGAGCTAAAGGAGACTATATAGAGAGACAAAGGAAACTTTAATGCATGGTTTACCATTCTCTCCCTAACCTTCTGGATTCCAAGAGCTGCTTTCAAGTAATCCTTGTCTTGGGCACCCAGGCCTGCCAGGGACCTGGCCAATGGCTCTACCCTTCTAAGAAAGACTTTTCTACTGCCACTCATGGAGATTCCATCCTCATGACCCACTCACCTCCCAAACCATCAATCAGACCTAGGATTTCAACATGAAGAGTCCCCCAGTGACCACAGGGCTCTGAAGGAGGGTCTAATACTCACATCTAAACCAGTCTCCATCACTTAGACCATAAACTCAAAATCAGAGTGTCATTTCTGAAATTTCCCAAACTCTTACCTTGAAGTCCCGCCCCTGGTTCTAGAGCCAGCCTGTCAGCTCTTTTGGTATGGTCTGAATGTTTGCGAGCCCCTCAAATTTATGTAGAAATCCTAGATCTGATGTGATGATTTGGGGAAGTGAGTAGGTCATGAGGGTGGAATCCCCGTGAGTGGCAGTAGAAAATGTTTTAGTAAGAAAACATTTTAGTAAGAAACATGTTTACTAAGTGGCCTCTTCCACTAGGCAAGGACAGAGCTAGGTGTTAGCTCTGCTCTCACCAAGAAACAAATGTGCAAATGCCTTGGTCTTGGACTTGCCAGTCTCCAGGAATGTGAGAAGTTAATTTCTGTGGGTTCCAAGCTAGCCCGTCCATCCGTGGGTGCTATTTTGTTACAGCAGCTGGACTGGACTAAACAGGAATCTGATTCATTCTCTTTTTAGGCCCGTGGGTAGTGCTCCACTAGGCAGTGGCATCAAACTTTCCTCAAATTCTGGCGTTCTGGAAGGAGGGGGTCAAACACTGGTAACAGCAAGAACAGGATATGTGGGACCCAGGTACAGGCAGGGTTAAAAAAGAAAAGGTGGGTAAAGCACCTGGCTCACTGTGCTCACGCCCCTTGGAAGCGCCTCTCTAGGGAGTATTAGAGATCGCGGCACCCTCACTGTCTGCTCTGTGACTTGGGGAGGGCCGTGGGCATGAGGAGCGTGTGTCCAAGGGGAGTCCCTGCCCTCTCCTACCGCTGTCCCGGGAGCTCAGGCGGCGACCTTAGACACTGGGCTCTGACAGTCATGGAGGAGAGGGACATGCAGGGGCGGGGCCTCGCCCGGGGACCCGGAAGCGCCAAGATGGGGGTAGACGCTCTGGACTGGGCGTGGGGGGCGTGAAAGGAATCCCCCCACCCCGGCTGCGGAGCTCGAAGTCATTAACTAAGGCGCGGTTTGGGTGGTGGGGGAGACCTGTGATTGGGAAGTCCCAGGGGACACGTGAGAGCGGGGGATGCTGGCCGAGAGGCGCGGTGTAAAGGCATCTGCCGACAGGGTGCGGGCAGTCCCACGGCGGGCTCCTGGGGAGCAGGGAGGCACAGCCGAGGCGCAGTGGGGTGGCAGACGAGCCGAGGACGGAGGCAGGCCGTCCACACTCCAGCTCGGTTTCCCGATCCACATCTATCCTGGGGGCTCGGCTGAGGGTTCTTTGGCTCGACCTCCCACGCCGCCGGGTCATCCTTTTGTCTCGCTATCGTGGCCCCACAGCGTGGCAGCGTCTGGTCTTCCTGCTGGTTTCTGCTGCGGTTCTGATCTGCATGGTCTCTGGACGTCTGGGCCTCAGTCTGTCTTGACTGTGTATCTAGGATCCCTTCTTCCTATCTCTGCCGCGTCTTTTTCTGGCCTCAGCACCCCACCCCCACCCCGGCCCCATCTTTCTCTTGGATGACAGAACATTCCTCTGTACTGCAGTAAAATCAGATACCCAACAGCCACTAGCAGGCGCTGCTGGGAACCCGCCCAGCTCCAGACCGAGGTCAGGGAAATTCCCCAGAGCACCCTGGGATGTGGGACTGGGCTCCCAGATTTAGCCCCAGGCTTGACTGTGGCTATTCTGGCCCGGGAAGAAAGAGGCCCCACATCTGGGTCTGGCTCAGAGGAGCCCTCTGGGACCCAGGGGGTCCCTGGGGCTGTGTGGGAGGAAAGCTCACTTTCCGTGGGAGCAGGAATTCTCCCACTCCAGCAGAACTCTGGGTCCCTTCTCACCCAGGAGACGCCATTGGTCCCGGTGTCCCTTCCAGGGTGCTGCCTCTCTGAGGGTCAGGACCACCTCTGCTGGGATTTTTTTCTTCCCCACTATGAGCATTTGCACCTCTGTCTCTCGTTGGAGGAAGCCTGTCCAACCGTCTTAGCCTGTTTGTTCCTGTTTAGATGGGTCTCAGACACAAAACAGCTCAGACACTAAATATGACCAGGTCCAGACTCTGGACCAGATTTGGGCTTGGTAGAAGCAGAAGCTCTAGCTCACTGCTTGCCCATCCCACTCCCCCAAGACCCACACTTGCTTCCTTCTAAAGCTAGAGCAATTTCTCTCCTTCTAGACTCTGAATCCCCCTCTCCAACTTCTCTTCAGAATTTATATTAATTTATGCTTAGCGATTATCTCTTGCACATTTGAGTTGGATTTTTTTTTAAAAAATTGACAAAAGATGCCACATTGTATTTTATTTTAGGTATTTATTTTAACACCTAGAGTTTTATTTATTTTTTCCCTTTAATTTATATATATTTGACATCAAGTGTAATCCCCATGTATTCCCCATCACCATATCACCAGTGCACATCACCTCAGTCCCCCATGTTTCCATCTTCCCTCAACCCTCCCTCTCCCACATTGTATTTTAAAGCCAGTAGTTAAAAAAAAATTCAAGTAGTGTTAAGGGAAAGGTAGTCCTAAGTAAATTACACAGATGAGTTTGTGGACTCTAATCCCCACTCCAGACCACCAGTGTTCCAGAACCACAAATCCAATAAAATAATTATCAAAGAGTGGATCACTGGGACCTGAGGGTGGAGTTAAGCAGTCAGGCTGGCTATAAAACCAGAGAGGTGAGCCTTGGGCTCTCTCTTCCTTCGGAGCCATCTCCCTTGATTCAGAACCAGCTTTCAACATACCATTGGATTCCAACTCAGAAGATCGAGTAAAATATTTACAAATTTGTATCCCTCTCTTCTTTTTGTGTTATTTCTACTTTATTCCCCTTCTTTTGTAAAATAAAACCCTTTAGGGGCCTGCCTGGTGGCGCAGTGGGTTAAGCAATGCACTATGAAGCAAACTGCAGCCACTGCAGCACGAGTTCAATCCCTGCCAACAGCCAGGGAGGGGACCCACATAGCGCAGCAGACCTCTCCTCGCCCAAGGCTCCCCTCAGCAGTGTGTTTCAGTCCCATCTGCCTGTTCTGCTCCCCATTCTGTCTCTGGTGAATCCTCTTACCTCCCTGGACTCTGGCCTGTACCCCAGCTCTTGTATGCATAAATAAATAAAGCTTTAAAAAAATAATAAATTAAAACCCTTTAATAACTTTTGTCACATGTGCCTAAAGTTGGCGCTTATTATAAAAGTCTTCGGAGCACACGGGTAAAAACCCAGTCAGGGAAACCCATTTTATATTAGGGTTGCCCTGAAACAGTAGTACAAAGAAGACATTCAAAAGGAAGTAGCCCTCCCAAAGCTTGACTTTCAATTCCCCTCTCCAAAGCATATCTACTACATGTTTTTGTACCCTCTTGCTTTTTTTAAAAAATATTTATTTATTAATGCATATAAGAACTGGGATGCAGTCCAGAGGTCCGTTGTGAGAGAGGATTCACCAGAGACAGAGTGGGGAGCAGATCAGGCAGATCCACTGAAATACACTGATAAGGGGAGCAGGCAACTAGGCAGGAGAGGTCTGCTGCACCACGCGGGTTATCTCCCTGGCTGGGGACAGAACTCGTGCTGCAGTGGCTGCCACTAGCATCAAAGTGCTGGGACTTAACAACCTGAGCCACCAGGGAGGCCTCCCCTTGTTTTATTAAAGTCAAAATTCTGAAAATAAGTTCAGAGAAAAGGTAAAAAAGTAGTAAGTGTGAAGTGAAACAAACAGAAGGAAGATACATACATAGGATAAAGGCTGCTTGGGGGAGATTTTCCTGGTGTGGACAGCAGACTGGGTAAATATTTTACAAAATTAGTCAGATGGCATTGGAATGGAGGAAACCTTGCTTCTCTGCTTGATTTATTTCTCCCTAAACAAAGCAAAACAATAAAATACAGGCATTCTACTCTATACAAAGGACATTTTAAAAAAGATATATCACAAATTACATAATCAAAGTGTACAATGCAATGGTCTTTAGCCTATCTAAGAGTTGTACACAATGAAATTTAGAATATTTTCATCATCCCAAAAGAAGCCCTGTACTCTTTAGTTCTTCATTTCCCCACAAATCCCCTTGCTCTAGGCTTGTCTACTTTCTGTCTCAATGGATTTCCTTATTCTGGACATTTTATACAAATGGAATCATTTACTTATGACTGGCTTCTTTCACTTAGCCTAATTTTTTCCTAGTTCATTTATGTCGTAGCATGTATGAGTACTTTATGTCTTTTTATGACTGAGTAATAAGTTTATGGCTGAATAATATCTATTGTATTGGTGTCTGAGGAAGAGGTAGCCCCAGGTTTGTTTTGTTTTTAACTTAATTTTGCATAGAAGAACTGGGGTATAGGCCAGAAGTGTAGGGGGTAAAAGAATTCACCAGAGACAGGGTGGGTGGCAGAACAGGCAGATGTACTGAAACACTGCTGAGGGGAGCAGTGAGCAAGACAGGAGAGGCCTGCTGCACCATGTGGGTCAGCTCCCTAGCCAGGGATCAAACTCAGGCCATCGAGGTTAGAGTGTTAAGCTTTAATCCCTAGGCCACTAGGGAGGCCCAGTAGCTCCAGTTTTAAGGCTGAGACAAGAAGGGAGACTCAACCAGTACCAGTAGGCTTTCCTGTATCTTCGGGTCTCCTGAATCCCCATTGTCTCCATCCCCTCCTCCTCCAGGGCTCATAGGTTCATTCTACAATATCTTCCACTGATGTATCTTTGGGGCCACCAAGTCACAATTCAAGGATAATACCATGGGCTCTGGGGAATTCCTGATCTTGAGACTCCTACTTGTTCTTCTGCATCAGTGACTCTCCATTCCCCCTCAGTGGGTTTCCTGTGCACCGTATCAACAAGTTTGACCTGGTGGAGGAGCAAGGGTGCTTCACCTGAGATTGTGGCCCCCTGAGTAGCCTTGGGCTTGCATTCAGCCCCTCGAGGACCACCTAGTTTTGCTGCCGGATAACTTGAACCACTTTGCCTTGCTTCGCAGCATCCTTGCCTTTTAGGATCTCTACCCTGGCCCCACAGAACAGATGCCAATGTTCATCAGCGACAGGTTCCATAGCTACATCGAATCTCTTGATCCCTTCTCGTTTGAACCAGGAGCCTGGATAGCTCATCCCATAGTAGTAATTGGGGAGCAGAGTGACCTTGTGAGAAATCCCCTCTCCTTCCTGCACTGCCCTGAGTTTGCATTTTATTCTAAGCAGTAGGTAGGTGGAGCCAATTGTTTGGGGATTGGGAGAGTGGGGATTAGGCCAGGGAGTGAGGTGTTCTGGTTTTTATTTTTGAAAGATCATTCCAGTTTCTGTAAGGTGAATGGATTGAGGTTAAGGGTGGGATAGGAGCAAAGCAGGGACACCAGTTTGGAGATAGCTGCGGCTCATAGAGAAGAGACAATGGTGGCTTGGGCCAGGCCAAAGTAGAGACAAATTTGGGGTGTTGCTGATGGATTGGATTTGATGGAATGAGGGAGAGGGAGAAATTGTTGGACTGTGTGGATGATGTGTGTCCTCAAGCCCCAAAGTTGGGTGCAGACCAGAGCAAGGTAGGCCAGATTTGAGCAAGGAGGTCTGATTTGAGCAGTACCTGGCACCCTCTGTACCACCCTTTGCTGACTGGTGCTGGAAATCCTTTAGGGAAGTCTGGAGCCTTTAGGGTTCTTCTGGTGAAGGAGCTGGGAGAAGATCACCAGAGATGGTATGGTCCCCTTAAACCGATGGGTGGGTTGGTGGTGGGATTCATCTGTGCTGGGTTGAGCCTCTCCTCTCTTCTCCCTGGGGGGTGTCCACAATAGCTCTCTCTACCCCACTATGAACCAACCAGTTCCCTCCTAGTCTGAACCACATGGAGGCTAAGAGGCATGTGGCTGTGAGAGTAGTGGGACAAGAATCCTCCACCCCAGACCTCCCTGGTGGCGCAGTGGTTTAAGCAACATACTATGAAGCTATCCACAGCCACTGCAGCATGAGTTCGATCTCTGATCCCTGACAGGGGGGTGACCCACATGGCGTAGCTGACCTCTCCTGCTGCTCTCCTCAGCAGTGTGTTTCAGTAGATCTTCCTGTTCTACTCCCCACTCTGTCTCTGGTGAATCCTCTCACCCAGTACCTCTGGTCTGTACCCATTCTTGTATGCATAAATAAATAAATCTTAAAAAAAAAAAAAGAAAAGAAAATAAGAATCCTCCACCCCATGCAGTTCCTGCCTAAGGCAGGGTCCCAGCACCCAAGAGTTGCCTTTGATTGCCCTCACCCACATCTGTGGCCTCGGTGGCTAAGATAGAGGGGGTGGGGGAGGTGAGGCGTGTCTCCGGAGAGCAGGGTGTGGCCTGTGGTCCAGATGGTCACTCTGTGATGGACAGACTGTCCTGACCTGGAAGGGTTAACCCCTACTCCCCACCGTGCCAGCTGGCCCGGAGGATTGAGGGCGCAGAGCACAGAGAATCCACAACCTGCCAGCCTAGCGGTACTCAGAGCAGGCTGGGGAGGTTCTGCGCCTCGCCTCGGCTGGCTGTCATCACCAGCCGCCCCTCCCGGCTTCACTTCCTCCCCTGCCGCTCCGTTCGTTCGTTCGTTAGGCAGGCTCAGGATCCAGCGGCCTGCAGCCCGCCGCTACCACGCCCTTACTTCAGCTTTGTAGGGGGTAAGTCGAGGATGGTTAATTCCGGGGACATCTGGAATGCTTGTGGGGCTGGGGCGGTGAGCATGACAGTGAATGATTAGGATGGGGAAGCTGGAGGGGCCTCTTGCTCTCCAGCTCCATGCCAGGGTCTGCACAGGGGTGGGTCCCCTCTTCCTGCATTGCCAGACCCCTTCATCAGCATCCAGGGCGTGTTAGGATTTGGGGGAGGGTTAGAAACTGGACTGACAGCTGTTGCTGCTGAGGTATGGGGCTGAGGCATGTAGGGCAGCCCTGGAGACAAGATGGAAGGGGGTGGGGGTTGAGGACACTTCCAGGTGAAATGATGGCTGATTTGCAAAGGACACTGTCGGGTAGGTGGCACAGAAAGATGGTGGGTCAAAACTGCAAATTGAGACAGCCAGGTCCTGCCTCCCCTGCTTCTTTCTACAGGGATATGCCCTGGGAGCCTGAAGCTAGGAGTGGGTTCAAACCCTGCCCCACCTCACCCTGCTGTCTCCCCATGTCTTGCTCCTTTTCCTTCTTTCTGCTCTAACCTACTGGGGAGAGGGGAGACAGGAGACAGAGGGGTTTCCCTTTAACCCCCTGGGGCCCCACCCAATATCATGTGCTGGGGTTTGTGGTTTCACTTCTCCTTTGAGGGTGAGATGGTGTTGTCAGCTGAGCTTCCAGAACCCAACCCAGGGCGTATGGCAGGGGGCTGTCAGTTAGAGGGAGGGAGGCTGTCATAAAGGGTGTTTCCCACCAGTCTGAAGTCCCTGGAGACCACACGGCACAGAGAGGTAGTACCAGAGATGACTCAGACTGATAATATAGACAGGCCCTGAAAGATTCCAAGAACTGAAAAGGAACATCATGGAAGGTGAGCTGGTTTTTAGACCAGGCTCTGACAATAGCTGGCAACCTTGGGAAAGTCATTTCCCCTTTGAGCCCTAGTTTTCTGGCAGCAAAATGAGGGGTTTGATAGACAGGTGGTTTTCCAACGGTTTCCCTCAGAGCATTCCCCCTCTGTGGCGGGAGGGTGAATGACGCACCCCACCCCATAACTGCACTTTATCTGTTGTGAATATTAGCCGCTGAGCAAGATGTAGAGAAAAGGTTTGTACTGTTAACTCAAATGTTTGTTATGCCCAGACTAGGGTCTGTGGCCTCTCAGATATCAAGAGGTCTGAGAGGGAAAGTGGCAGATAATCATGGTCCTTCTTTTTTATTTTTATTTCTTCATGGCCTTTCTCATGGGATAATGTCAAAGAGGCAGCTCCACTGATCCCTTGTTCTCCCCATTTCAGCATGTGGAGCCAGGGGCTCCTTCCCTCTCCTCACCTTCTGTCTTCCTCCCTCCTGGCCCACTCCCCCTCCTCTTGGGCTGAGACCCCTCACAGTGGGTGGAACTACTTGCACTCAGCTTCTAAGCACTTCCTTTTGCAGGCTCCAGTCAGACCCCTGACCTTATCTAGTCTCTGAACTAGAAGGAAGGAGAGGCTCTAACATCTCAGTTTCCACAGGGATTCCAGCTCCAGGAGGAGGTCATCCTCCTCCCCTCAGGATGACTTCGCCCTCCAGCTCTTTCAGGCTGGAGACATCAGATGGAGGCCAAGATGATGCTGAGATAGACCAAGAAAAGCGTGGCCATGGGGATGGGCTGCCCCCTATGGAGTCACCATTCCAGGGTGAGGACCGGAACTTCTCCCCTCAGATCAAAGTAAACCTCAACTATCGAAAGGGAACAGGTGCCAGGTAAGGCGGCAATTGGGGGTGAGACTTTGGGCCACTCATCTCCAGTGGAGGACTCCTCACAAGACTTGGTGGCCTGGCCTAGCCCCAGTGCTCCTTCCTTAAAGCATGCTGAGTCCTCAGCAGCTCCTGGACATAATAGTGTTCTTGACTCCTCAGATTAGAGTGTGGATCCTGCTATCATAGGGACTGTGACAGGGAGGGGAGCTAGGACACAAACAAGGTAGATGCAAGGGTCACTTGAATTTTTTTTTAAAAAGATTTATTTTATTTATGCATACAAGCACTGGGGTACAGGCCAGAGGTGTTGGGGGGTGAGAGGATTCACCACAGAGAGCAGGGAGCAGAACAGGCAGATCAACAGA
>JAGFMF010011456.1:2754681-2840040 GCA_019455555.1 Galemys pyrenaicus
CCCTGCTCTCTGTGGTGAATCCTCTCACCCCCCCCCCACACCTCTGGCCTGTACCCCAGTGCTTGTATGCATAAATAAATAAATCTTTAAAAAAAAATTTTTTTTATTGTTTTTTTTTTTGTTTGTTTGTTTTTTTGCCACACGGGATTTTTACCTTTTTTTATGTAGACAATTACCTTTTCCTTTAGGGTTCCTTGGTTTTCCTATAACTTCATTCCTTATGTTTATGTGCATATTCTATGCACACATATATTTTCTTCCAGATTTTTGTAGTTTCATTTTGAAGGCCTAAAACTTTGATTTATCTAGAAGTTATCTAATTAGAAAGGGTAAATAAAACCCAAATCTCTTTTTGTTCCAAATAACTTATCAGTTGTGATATCTTTATTGTCAGGGCTGACTTCATGGATAAGCAGCCTGTGCTATTTATACAGGATCCCATGCTTACAACACAGGGATTTTTAAGAATATGATAAAAAAATAAATAAAAGTTTCAAGACTTTTTTTTTTTGCACAGAAGAACTGGGGTATAGACCAGAAGTGCAGGGGGTGAGAGGATTCATCAGAGACAGAGTGGGGAACAGAACAAGCAGATCCACTGAAACACACTGCTGAGGGGAACAGCGGGCGAGGCAGGAGAGGTCTGGTGTGCCATGTGGGTCAGCTCCCTGGCTGGAAATTGAACTCAGACCTTAGTGGTGATAGTGCTGAGGCTTAACCTACCAGGGAGGCCTAATGCTTCATAACTTTCAATTACAACCCCCGCCTGCCAAGACTGCTATGGTGTGCTTTATTACCTAGGGGCATGGCTGTGTGGTCTTTGGAAACCACTCCCAATCAGTTTTCTTCCCCTTAATCCTCATTTGTGAAAACAAATTGCTTCTCAACTGATTTGGGTTAGGGACCCTTTCTGGTCTGTTGAAAGCTCTGGACTGGCCACAGAAGTGGACACAGGTGTGTGGCTGGTAGCCTCTGATCTCACCGGGCCTTAAGGACCTCTGGCTGGGGCTCTCTGTCATGCGAGGAGGTGAGGAAAGAGGACTTGGGGGCAGGAGTAGGGAAGGAGGGGCACGTGTGGATGGGCAGGAGGGTCTATACTATGGCCGAGCATGTGCCCAGGCTGTGTTCACCCGTCTGCCTCAGGGCTGCACAGGGTGGGCAGCACTGTAGGGCACCAGGAGTTCTCCGTCTCCCAGTCAGTATGGGAGACAGTCATGCAGGCCGAGCTCACGTTGCCCATCCTGCAGATTTTCAGACACATCCTGCAGCGGGAGTTCTCAGAGCCGTGCCAGTTCCTTTCCCGCAAGTTCACAGAGTGGTGCTATGGGCCTGTCCGGGTGTCGCTGTACGACTTGGCCTCTGTGGACAGCTGGGAGAAAAACTCAGTGCTGGAGATCATCACCTTTCACTGCAGAAGCCCGGTGAGCTGTGGGGGTGTATGTGCAGAGGACCTGGCAGAGGCACTTCCCCTCCCCCCACCCCGGCTGCCTGCTGGACCGTGCTGTTCTGTAACTGTGCCACTGGAGGGTGCATGGCTGTACATCCTGTCCCTGGCCTTCGGGCCAGTGCTCGTTCCACATACCTGTTCCAGCAACGTGAGGACTGTGCCAGGGTCCAGGTGGCAACCATTGAGTCTGTAGACCGACTCTGTAGATTGTTGCTCTGGAAGGGAAGGAGAGGACCCCAGTCACACCATGGCCACAGGGGAGGGGAGGGGCAGCCCCCACGCTCACAGCCTCGGCACAGTGCTCATTTTGATGGACTTGAATCCATGGGTCCTGCCCCGGAGCGGTGTTCCCTGTGCTGCTCTGAGTGGTCTCTCCACATGCAGGTTCAGCAGGCAGGGAGGGGTCATTCAGGGCTCCCCATCTTCCATCTGTCACCTCTGTCATCCCTTGCCTTGGCTTGCTGACTGTACCCCTGCCTCTCACATCCCACCCCAGGACCGACACAAAATGGTGGTTTTGGAGCCGCTGAACAAACTGCTGCAGGCGAAATGGGACCTGCTCATCTCCAGGTTCTTCTTCAACTTCCTGTGTTACTTGGTCTACATGTTCATCTTCACGGCCGTTGCCTACCACCAGCCCACCTTGGAGAAGGCAAGGGAGGGGGGAGGCCCTGCAGGGGGAGGGCTGGAAACAACCCTATAAATGACAATGCCCAGCTCTAATTGCTTCGGTGACAGGCCTGGGCTCTTACAAAGCTGGTGAGAGTGTGGAAGCCAGCACCACGGTCACCGTAACAAAATAATACCTACTACTGTGTGTGCACCGTATGTGACTGAGGGGTATTCGTTTGCTTAGTTAATGCTCCGAGATGATGAACTATTATCACCCCCAGTTTACAGTGAAGGGAAGGGAGGCACAGAGAGGTTAAGTATCCAGCGTCACACAGGCTGCAAGTTGGGCTCTGAACCCCAGTTGTCTGACTCCAGCCCCCACGCTCACAGCCTCGGCACAGTGCTCCTTTTGATGGACTTGAATCCAGGGGTCCTGCCCCGGAGCGGTGTTCCCTGTGCTGATCTGAGTTTTCTCCACGTGCAGGTTCGGCTCTTGCCTCAGGGGCTGAGCTGCTGACAGGGACCCAGGTCCTAGGTCCTACCAAGTGTCTCTTTAGCAGGTCTTCCTCCCCATGAAAGTGACAGCGGGAAACTCCATGCTGCTGCTGGGCCACATCCTGATCCTGCTTGGGGGGCTCTACCTCCTCATGGGCCAGGTGAGGGCTCCCCACCCCACTTCCCCACCCATGTGGCTCCCAGCCCACCAAGAAGCAAACCTAGGATTCTGCTACAAGGAACCTTAGAATCAGCTCACTGCAGTCTCTTCATCTGTGGACAGGTGAACCCCAGGCCAGCTTTGAGGCTATTAAGGTCTGTGGGTTCTGACCTTGCCTTCTGGCACTGGGTACCCTCCAACCAGTCCAACCCCTCCAGCAGGGCCTCTTCAGCTGAAAATGCTGCAAGCTTGCAGGAGACAGGCAAGGCACAGAAAGGACTGAAGTTGGGCACCAAATCCAGGTTGGCTGGAGTCCAGGGCAGTCCCTGGGAAGCCAGGGAGAGAGGAGAGAAGGAGCCCTCCTCTTTGCAGTTGAGTTCCTCCACATCACAGGGAGCCTGGAGGTCCGTGGCATGGGCTTGGTGTCTGTGGATGGATGTACTTTTGGGAAAGTTTCCAAAGCTTCTCTACTCTCAGCAGACTTCACAAGCCCTAACCCCCAGGGGGCACTGTCTAGACTCCCGTGTGCCAGGCCAGTAGGCAGAGAACCTGAGCCCGGCCCTGTAGGGTGGCAGGGCTGCACTGTGGCCTGGTGAGCTGTCTCACACTCCCTGTGTTTCTGCCCCGCAGCTGTGGTACTTCTGGAGGCGCCGGTTGTTCATCTGGATCTCGTTCATAGACAGCTACTTTGAAATCCTCTTGTATGTGGGGCCTCATCCCTCAACCTCCAGCCTCAGTCCCCAGTGGGGAGGCGGGTGTGGCAGCGGGCACCGGGCTGGCTTTAGAGGAGAGGATGCGGATGCAGTGCTGGGGAGTTACAAGGAGTTGAAACCAGAGCACAGGTCAGACTCAGGAGTCCAGGCTGTCATCCAGCCTGGGGTGCCCCCTGCCCCCACCCTTGTTATCATGATGGTGGTACTTGCATTTACTGAGCCCTCGCTCTGCACCAGGGGAGCCTGAATGCCTTCCAAGTTGAGTCTCACTGGATCCTCACAGACACACTATGAGGCACGTTAGCCCATTTTACAGAAGATGGAACTGAGGCCCCCAAAGGTTAAATTACTTGCCCAGGATGGAGGAAGTTAGGACATGATTGGGTCTAGCCTCAGACAGATGGAGAGAGCAGTGGCGAGGTGGTAGGAGTCAGTGCTGGTCAGTGGGGGCCGGGGGGCCGGGCCAAGTGTTCTGCAAGCTGACTGGGACCCTGCGCCTGCGCAGCTTGCTCCAGGCCATGCTCACCGTGCTGTCCCAGGTATTGTGTTTCCTGGCCAACGAGTGGTACCTGCCCATGCTTGTGTCGGCGCTGGTGCTGTGCTGGCTGAACCTGCTTTACTATACACGCGGCTTCCAGCACACCGGCATCTACAGCGTCATGATCCAAAAGGTGAGAGGTGGGGTGGCCCCGGAGCAGCCAGACTGGACAGGGCTGGACACCACATCCTCATGAGACTCCTGGTTTCAGCAGATGGGCAGAGGAGACTTTGTCTGTCTGTGCATCAAGCATAGATCTGCTCTCAGGGATCTATGCTCTGCACGCTTAAGCACACACATGAGCATGTGTGTGCTCGCCGGTGTCCACACGGAGCATATGCATCCCTGTCCACTGAAGGACAGAGAGATGCTCATAAGCCTGTCGGTGCGCTTGCACTTATGGGCACATGCACGAGCCTGCATTCGTGCATTTATTTAGCAAATATTTAGGAAATGTGGACCCTGAGGCAGACCCTGTTTAGGTGTTTTGCTAACAAAGCAGGCAAGTCTTCGCTCTCCCGAAACTGATATTCTAGTGGAGGAAATGAAAACACTAAGAAAATAAATGAGAACATTATAGATAGCTAAATTCTATGAAGAAAATACACAGGACAGGGGGATGGAGAATGACTGGGTGGAGAGAGCTTTTGACGGGAAGCCCCTAGGAAGTTTTGACATGAAAGAATGATTCAACCACCACAGACTCAGGGGAGAAGCGTGTGACACAAAGGGGTGGTGATGGCCAAGGCCAGGAGTGAAGGGACAAAGCAAGGGGGCTGGGGAGAGTGAGGAGAGGAAGTTGGGGGAGACATGGGGGCCAAGGGCTGTGTTGGCCATGGGAAGGGGTCTGCAGCCCCTGGGGGGGTTTCTTTCTTTTCAAATTGTGGTAGAATGTACATAATCGTGTCTGTATTGCACGTCAAGGGTGTTGGCAAAGTCACATCGCTGGACAGCCACTGCGCCGTCCACCTCCAGAGGACTTCTCTTTCCAAACTGAAACCTCTTGCCCTTCAACACTAACTCTGATCCTTTGGGTCAACCACCCTTTCACCTTCTGCTACTCCGAGTACCTTCGATAAGTGGAATTGTGTAGTATTTGTCTTTTTCTGACTGATTTCACTCAGCCGAATGCCCTCAAGGTGCATTCGTGTTGAGCCTGTGTCAGAATCTCCTTCCTTTTAAGGCTAAATCCCACGCATGTGTCTTACCACACTTGGTGTATATTGTTCGGTGGGTAAACATTCTGTTTTCCCACACTTCTACCAGTGGACACTTGGGTTACTTTTACCTGTCGGCTACTGTGAATAATGCAGTTATGAACATGAGTGCAGAATTACCTATTTGAGTCCCTGTTTTTGATTCTTTGAGGGTGTACACCCAGTGTGGAGTTGCTGGATCATATGGTAAATCTGTTTTCTTCTTGGAAAGTTTTAAGCAGGAAAATGGTGTGATTATTTTTTAAGATTTTATTTAATTTTTTGCATAGAACTGGGGTATAGGTCAGAGGTCCAGCGAGTAAGAGGATTCACCAAACACAGAGTGGGGAGCAGAACAGGCAGATCCACCGAATTACACTGCTGAGGGGAGCAGCAGGCAAGACAGGAGAGGTCTGCTGTGCCATGTGGGTCAGCTCCCTGGTTGGTGATCAAACTCAGGCCGTACCAGTGACAGTGCTGAGACTTAACTCCTAGGCTATCAGAGAGGTCCTGGTGTTGCTTTTTTTAAAGGCCCATCTGCTCAGTGTGTTTCCACAGGCCCCCATATATGCAAATGTGTGTGTGTGTGTGAGTGTAAGTGTGTGTGTGTGTGTGTGTGGTGTACTTGGGAACCCATGCTTGGGGTCAAGGCAGGGGTGTGGGGTCATGCCTGTGGCTAAGCCATTCAGCCTGGTTCCCGGACACCTGTGTTCCAGGTCATTCTGCGGGATCTGCTCCGCTTCCTTCTGGTCTACTTAGTCTTCCTTTTTGGCTTCGCTGTAGGTAAAGGCCCCTTGCCCAGCCCTTGCCCACCCTAGACACCCCTGAGGCTTTCCACTAGCCCCCAGGCTCAAGACTCCCCCATCTCCCTCCTGCAGCCCTGGTAAGCCTGAGCCGGGAGGCCCGGGACCCTGCTGTCCCCGCAGGCCCCAACGTTACAGAGGCAGCGCAGTCCACAGCTGGACAGGAGGATGAGCAGGGAAGCTCAGTCCCATACGGGGGCATTCTGGATGCCTCCCTGGAGCTCTTCAAATTCACCATCGGCATGGGTGAGCTGGCCTTCCAGGACCAGCTGCGCTTCCGTGGGGTGGTGCTGCTGCTGCTGCTGACCTACGTGCTGCTCACCTACATCCTGCTGCTCAACATGCTCATCGCCCTCATGAGTGAGACTGTCAACAGTGTGGCCACCGACAGCTGGAGCATCTGGAAGCTGCAGGTGCCTAGGGAAGCTCTCGTCCCCCTCCCCACGTTTGGGCCCAGGGAGGAGCGTGCAGGACCCAGCTGAGCCCAGGCTTGGGCCCTGGGTGGCTTCAACCTTGTTGATGTCTCCCTCATCCATCCCTTCTGTCACAGGGTTGTCGCAAGGATCAAATAAGCTCATAGATCTAAACCCTTAGGACAGTGCTTAGCACATAGTAGGGGCTCAATGTATTTGTTCTCATCATCAAGTATTTCTTGGGTGCCTACTCTAGAAATTTTGCAGGTGAGGACATGGAGGCTCTCCTTATCTTCTCTGAACCCCCACCAGTCAGGCTCAGTTCTAGAACAAGACCGAGGGCTTCATGACTCTCCCGTCTGATGTTAAATGGGGTCAGTTTAGTGGATAAATCAAGCCAGCTGTGAAATCCTTGGGTTGGCCAGCTTAGGGGAGCTGGGAGTACAGACACCCCTAATATGACACTAACCTTCAGTGAAGGCAGTAGCTGCTTCTTCCTCTGTGAGGGTCGGGGTGATCTGGGCAGCTGCTACAGGGAGAGCCTTGCCCAGCAGGCTGGGCTCTGTTGCCAGTGCATTGTTGACCTTGCGTGGCTCCTTATCTTCTCTGAGCCTCTTGTGTCCTCTTGAACAAAGCTCTGAGCCCCACCTACCTCACCTGCATGCCAGTGGGAGCAAAATGTGTGGAGCAAGTGAAGCCTGTACCTGGTGGTGTGCCGTTCTGGAACTTGTAATTGTTGAGCACTCATCATGTGCTAACTTCTCAGTAACTGCCTGAGGTACATTATTCTCATTCTGCAACTGGGGAAATTGAGTTCCAGAAAGGTTGGGGGCCCCACACCACACCGGTAGTGAAATTTTGGGGCTCGGTCCAAATCCACATGCTTTGGGTTATGCTGTAAAGGTGCCATAGTGCACCTCGCTGGCAGCTCTATCTCATGTTTGCTTTGTTTCCAGAAAGCCATCTCTGTCCTGGAGATGGAGAATGGCTACTGGTGGTGCAGGAGGAAGAAGCAGCGGGCAGGTGTGTTGCTGACAGTTGGCACCAGGGCAGATGGCAGCCCCGATGAGCGCTGGTGCTTCAGGTGTGTAAGAGGGTGCCTGCAGCCAAACTGTAAGAAAGAGGCCCAAGAACGCCAGGACAGTCTGTCCTGGGTTGGTGAGGTCAAAGATGCTGGATCACGTAGGGCAGGGGCTGCCACCCATGGTCTTTCTGCCTGTCTCACTGGCTTAAACTGGCCTTCTCCTGGTCTGGGGTACAGTGAGGAGCCAAGATGCCAGAGCCCCTGGGTTACAGCACATCAGCCTTGCGCTGGTGGGTCTGCTCTGCCTCCCAACTTCCCCAACCTCACCGTGGAGGCTACCACCTTGTCCACGGAGAATAAGCTCTTCCATGGCCTGGGAAGGCCTGGGCAGTGGGAGAAGGATCCTGGTACAAATGCCAGAAACCGACTTGCATGCGATAGCAGTTGCAAGGAGAGGAGAGGGTCTCAGGATGTGGAGTCACCACAAAAGGGACCTAGAACTCTAGGAAACCAAAGACACACTTGATCTGAATCCTTCTCTGGGTATCCTGGGCAACACAGGTCACCATGAACAGCCCGAAGGGACAAATGCCCTTTCTCTCAGGCTGATTCCTGGCCCAGGGGGTCACAGGCTGATAGCAGCAAGGATGGGACTCAGGTGGGAGGGTGGGTGGCCGATGTCTTGTGGAGAAGGGCAGAAAGACCCCATCCTTCTCACTGTCCCTGTGTTTACCCAAGTCTGTAGTCTACCCAGTGGGGCCAGACCCCGCTTCTGGGGTAGAGCAGGTTGTAGCACTGACTTTCCCGGAACTTTGGCTGCTCTTTTGCTTTCAGGGTGGAAGAAATGAACTGGGCTTCTTGGGAGAAGACACTGCCCACGGTATGTGAAGAGCCATCAGGACTGGATGTCCCTGGTGAGTTCTCATAGTGGCTACTGCCCCAGTGAGTGTGTGTGTGTGTGGCCATGTGTCTGTGTGTCTGCTTGGCCACACAGCCGTGGGGAGTCTGGGGCAGCACTCATTATTGGCTACTTCCCAGATACATCCAATGAAGCTCCTCTTAAAGGGATTGCCCCTCTTAAAATTACCTTTCCCTCCTTCCTTTTCCACCCCAGCTCTTTGCTGGCTGCTTTTTAGTCCTCTGAGGCTATCACTGTTTCCTCCAGACCAGCCTTGGTCCTGTCCTCACCTCTCACTTTCTCACTCCCTATCTCCTCCTCCAGGATGGGGCCCAATCACTTGCATCCTGTGCCCATGAGGTTAGTTCTGGGGTAGCAGGCCTGAGTCGTGGGGACCCTGCAGTGGAGTAGGGAAGACCCCTTACACCTGGCTCACAGCATGGGTGGCCCCGGGCCCACACTGGCTCTGTGCCAAGGGACGAGCCTTGCTGACCACAAACTTTCTCCACTACACAAGCCCTCGGCTCCCGTATTTCCGAGGAGAAGCTACTTCCTGTGCCTTTCCCTACCTCTCATGGCCTGCGTCCTCTCCCTTCCAGTGTAGTGATGGCCCCTCCTGCTGCCTCCCACCAAGACCCTCTCCTTTCTCCATTCCTCAGAGGCCTCTTCTCAGGATTGGCTCTCTCCACTGTGTGCCCTTTGTGGAATTTTCACTAGCTCTCGCCTCAGGCCTTTCATTGGTCCTCTTACTCCCTTATTCTCTTTCTGACAAATTCTATTTGCTTGTGTCTGTCTCGCTGGCTATGAATCCCTGATCCCTGGCACCCTGCTCCGAAGCCTGTTGGCTTCTCCTGGGTCCCCGCCCAGGGCACCCACAAACGCATCCCCGCTCTATCTCTCTTCCCGAGTCCTTCCACCTGTCACTTCAGTGCCAACTCTCTGACAGTCACCTTGCTCCTCACCTTGCCCCAAGGTGAGGTACTCCACCTCCAAGTCCACATTGCCTGTCAGGGCCTCCAGCTGGACATCCCCAATGAAAAGAGCTTGGGGGAGGGTGCCCTATCAGGTAACATGTATATAACCCTACCACCTCCTCATGCAGGTGGGAGACCTTGAGTTTCTACCCACTTCCCTTCACATGGTGCTGCCTGTCTTCAGCAAGTCTCGGCTGTTCTGGTTTCTAAAACCAAAAGCCTATCACCTCCAGGGTGACTGGCACATAGCAGGGGCTCAGGAAGTGCTTGTTGAAGGAGGGAGGTGGGGAGTGGGATTGCTAGGAAACTCCAGGATCACCTGCTGTCTACAAGGCATAATATAGTTTCATGGGTGTGGCCTCTACCTATTTCTCTGGCCCCTGGGGCATAGCCCAAGGGCCAAGCCACAGTACCCTTCATTCTGTTTACAGGCACTAAGAAGAACCCCTCCCTGGCCTCCCAACGTGGGGAGGACAATGCCTTGGAGGAAGATCACCTGTCTCTCCAGCTCTTGGAGTCCCGCTGATGAGCCGGATGCATGAGGAGGCTGGCAACACGCAGCAGGGACTCTTTCCAGCTATAATTGCTGGCTCTGAGGCCCCAGGGAACACTGGTGGCAAATGTATTTTCAAATATATTTTCTCATAACTAACTTTCCTGGAAATATGAATGTGTGCAGTCATGCTGGGTCTCTGCGAAAGGTGATATCTGCATGTCTCTATGGGGATATGTCTGAGTCTGTGACTGTGCCTTTCTCGTCTTTGCATGGGGACAGGAGACCCTCACCTACCATCCCCAGTCTCAGGGCTGTCCTCTCGTGGGTGCAGGCAGTTGGCTGAGGTGCTGTGCTTGTTCCCAGGGTGTGGGCACATATCCTCTAACATAGCTTCCAGAAACCCCTTAAAGCCACTTCCAAGGTGTTTCGTAAAGCCTTTGAGATCCTTGGCTTAGTTCAGACTGGACTGTTGTTTTCTTGTCCTACTAGGCTTCCTGCTCAGTTACCAAGCTGTTCTCAGCAGCGCAGCCTGAAGGGCTTTCCTAAGACAAAAGAGAAAAATGTTACTCCCGTGCCCAGAAGTGTTGAGAGGCTCCCCAGTGCCTCTGGAATACCCTAGTTGGTAGCCCCAGGCCACTACCATTTTGCCTAAGCATTTCCAGATACTGCTAGCTTCGTTTATTCTCTAGTTGTCCTCCTTACTCCTAAGTGCCTTCACTGAATTCTTCAGGTAAGCTGATGAACCTCCTGTTTGACCTCTTGACTTGGTATGCCTTAGGAGCCACCCAACCCCCCAACAATTAAAATCCTGCACTTATTTCTAATACCAGCTCAGAAATTGCTCTGCTATAGCGTTTCCAGTTTTCTTTGAATCCCTCCCTTGGTGTGTTTAGAAAATGTGTATACATGGGATGAACGCTTAAGTGGAATAGACCTGAGCATGTTCATATGCTGAAAGGAAAGCACTAGCAGAGGGAGGGTTCTACTGCCTCTGAGCATGGGCTACCAAAGGTGGAGCCCTGACAAATCAAGGAGGATAAAGTGGAAGTGGATTAAGATGAATTTAGCTCCTTAAAAGTGATTCTAGGGCCTCCCTGGTGGCACAAAGGGTTGAGCGCCTCACTGTGGGGCTTCTGCAGCCATTGCACAGGTTAAGTCTCAGCACTATCACAATGACCTGAGTTCAATCCCCAGTCAGGGAGGGAACCCACATGGTACAAACCTCTCCTGTATCCCCCGAGGTTCCCCTCAGCAGTGTGTTTCAGTATATCTGCCTGTTCTGCTCCCCACTCTGTCTCTGATGAATCCTCTCACCCCATCAGCCCCACACCTCTGGCTTGTGCCCCAACTCTTGTATGCATGAATAAGTAAGATTTTTTTTTTTAAAGTGATTCTGAAGAGTAAACATGAGTGTTGTCCATCACAGGGGTCTGAGAAGTTTCGTGGATATTACTAAATAGTAGAGAGCGAGCCTACTGTCCCCGTTTCTTACTCTTACAATTAGGGGCAGCTAGGGGCCTCCCCGGTGACCTAGGGGTTAAGTCTCAGCACTATGAAGCTATCAGCTGCAGCAGGAGTTCCGATCCCTGGTCAGGGAGCTAACCCATATATGGCACAGCAGACCTCTCCTGTTTCGCCCATGCTCCCCTAAGCAGTGTAGTTCAGTAGATCCGTCTGTTCTGCTCTCTACTCTGTCTCTGATGAATTCTCTCACCCCCTGCGCCTCTTGCCTGCACCCCAGCTGTTGCTGCATAAATAAATAAATAAATCTCAAAAACAACAACAACAAAAAAAAAAACCAAAAACCAACAGGGAGCAGTTAGTATTTATGAATTCTGACTGCGTGCAAAAGTTCTGCAGAATTTCAAGTGTGTTAGCTAATGTGATCTTCAGAAGTTTAGGGTTTCCACTTTTCACATAAGCAATCAAAAGTTCGGCAAGGACCAGGTCTTGCACAAGGTCACCCAGCTAAGGCGTGGCAGAGGCGGGATTCGCCCGTCCCTTACCCGGGTAACCGCAGGAAAAAGTCTCCGCGCAGGCGTCCTGGGACTCGCCGCGCTCCTAGTGACCCAGAATTCCTAGGGATCTGGAAGAGACCATAAGCTTTAAAGAAGGGGGGAGTCCATGGGCGATGCGGCAGAATCTGTCATTACTTGGGCCGGAAGTTCCCGTGAGTCTTTGCCAGTATTACTCTCTCTTCTGTGACGAATGGAACATTCCATCCCCTTAAGGGCCAGGGAGACGGTGAAATCCATCTCTTTGCTGTAGGGTTGCTATGCAGGTAAGTTGTCTTTAGCGTTGGCGACCAATAGCTGGCGGTGAGGGAAAGTGGAGTACAGTGGTCGTGACTTCTGGATAGGTGTTTTCAGGAAGCATAACTTTGGGGCGGAGGTAGCCTGTCGTAATGGCAGGTTTCCCGGCGCCAGCGCCCACGTGGTCCTCGGGGCGGGCACTGCCCAGGACTTGGGAGAGTCTCGGGGCCACGACAAACGGAGAGCGCGTATGTTTGCCTTGCAGGGTCGTAATCTCAGGAGCTCGAGGTCCTGGAACCCGGGGCCCGGTTTTCCGGGCCTGCTAAGGGGAATGCGCAGATGCGCGGGAACTGGGTAAGTGGGGTTCAGTCTGCACCCTGTGGCCCCACACGTGGGTGCCTTGTGATACAGCCACAAGAGAATTTGACTGTCATGATGATAATAATATTAGGAAGTGCCGTCAGAAGCGATAACTGACGACTTTTATACATGTCTGACAGCAGTCACCGAAACCGCCACGGTGTGGTAATTTACCTGCCAGAATCTTCTGAATGTTTGTTGTCCTTGTTGCAGATGAGAAGCCCATTGCAGGGTACTGAGGGGAGCAACATTCCACCCTGAGGTAAGATTTAAGTCTCCTTAGGGTTTAATTTCCAACTTAGATCTCTAGCTCTTTGTAACTTAAAGTTGACTAATTTATACTTGTAATTTTAACATATTCGGCATGATTATACTGCCTCACTGCAAAGCATGGGCCTTAAGTAAAAACTGGAGATGGCTGGAGTATTTAAACCAAAACTATTTGCAAAGACATAAGAGTATTAAAATGCCTCTAATATAATTTAGTTTATGCCTCTAATTAATATAATTTAGCTTAACTCCTAATACCTGGGTCTGGAGCAGTACAGGGGAGTGAGTTGTCAGGTGCTTGACTGTTCTGATGAAATCACTAATAGGAAGTGCCGTCAGAAGCGATAACTGACGATAACAATTCCTGGCTGACTGCAGTCAAGTCTCCACCAGTAGCCGGTGCCCAGGAATAACCTAGTTTGAACAGTGACCCTTCATTTTTATATTTATCCAGGTCTTAGTGAAGGATTGCCAGTATGTGATCAACAGTTTGAAAAAGCAAGGAGCACAGACCTGCTCTGGGGTAAGCTAATACATAACTATAATGCTAGTTGTTATTGGCAGTATCTCAAGAGATACTGATTTAAGTTCATGGTTGCAAGTGGAGTTCTCACTTTGACCAGTGGCTGTATAATCGAGAGAAAAAAAACCGTGCTGCTCTGAGATGAAGTTTCCCCTTTAAGGTGGTCGCTATAGATTTCTGACATCTAAAATGTGACTAAATGGTGGTTATATTAGAGAAGTAAAGTAGGACTTGTTTACTTTGGGGCTCAGATTAGGGTACTCGAGGTTGTAATGATCAGTGCTGTTTTCAACATTTGCTGAAAGTGGGGCTCTTCTCCCCGCTTCCAGGTTTTAAGTGCTGGAAAGTGGTGATGAACGGTGCAGATTTTTGTGTTGGGAAGAAGACAGCAACTCAACAAACTAAGGTAAGATTTTATATGGACAATGACCCCTGTAGTAGAATAAATAAGCTATTTTTTAAATTGAAGAAAAGGCTATCAAATGATGAACTCACCTCAACAAGCTGGAATTACCGGCAGATTGTACAGTGGTGAACCTAAGGTTTTCTGAAGATACCTTCTCTGCTGTGAATGACTATTGATTGGTTGCCTTAGGAAGTGAATCTGAAACATAGTGTCTTTTGCAGGCTACTTTGACGGAAGACGGTTGTGCCATCCATGTCAGGAAGGAGCAGTTTGAAGTCTCCAGGATCAGCAGCTATCATGTTTGGACTCTGAAAGTTTATAGATTTTCCTAATGCTCCTTGCTCAACAGGAGCTTCAGCATTATTTAAAGTTAACCACAGGTCTGAGTTCTATAAACTGAAAACTTATATTCTATGGAAATGAATGTCATGTTATTTTTATAAACTTAATAGTATAATAAAGGATGAGCTTTGGTTTTGATTCTTAAAAATGTATTTGTGGATAAAAAGTTAAATTTGCTAACTGCCATCAGATACAGTCCAGGCAGGTATCAGCAATTGTCACCTCCCCTATGGTCAGGTCACTTTAGGCTGTCTTCACCGCAATAGAGCAGATTCCAAAGTATTTAAGGCAGTCCCTTTGATTTACTTGTCTAGCCAAGGAGGTTCAATCTTAGTCTTAACTGAACCCCCATTTTTCTGAGTTGGGGTCTTGCTGCCTGGCCACAGACTACCTCCTGAGCCCCCTCTGCTGTTAACTTAAGGGTAATGGATCAATGACTTTGGGTACCAGGGCAATTTTTCTCTGGCTCAAGAATGGGTTCCCCTAGAAACCTCTAGTTTATATTTCCCATCTGTCTTCCTTTGAGGCACTAGGTATGCCAAGAATTTAAAGGGTTAGCTTCATCTATATCCTGAATTTTTTTAGTCTGATGGTAGGTTTATTGGGAATGTGTTCCAGGTGTCAAGAACTACCTGTGATTCCACACCCACATAAGATCCTGGCAATCATTGGGAATGATGGGGTGTGGGGCTTGAATGTGCACCCTGTTCATTCATTGTGGGGCTTGCTGGGGTCCTCAGGTACCTAGGATGCTCTATTAAAGGATATAGGATGATGACTGGTCCCAAGGTTAGTAGGTTGATAGATGGGCCTCAGAAATGGAGACCCAGTCTAGGAACTAGTTTGGAGTTCTCAAAGGGAGGAGGTAGACAATCTTCAGTCCAGGTGGGGCTAGGCTCCTGCGGTCTGGCAGCCAGGATTGAGGGTAAAGGCTCCAACCTGCTGGTGAGAGGGCACAGCATCTGGCTAGTTCGCGGCTCTGAATAGAACAAAGGTAATGGCAGAATTGGAAAATGCCAGGTCAGATGTAGAACTTCATCTATAATTTCAGTTTAGCTCAAACTTCATGCATCTCTGCTGTACCAAGTTTGGGGGGGGGGACCGAGGGAGTGATACCGCTTGAGCCAGGAATGACTGCAGGAGCCAAAAGTCAGATAAACCAGTTGACAAGGGGAGATGAAGAGGACCGAAGAGAAGTATTACATAATCCCCATTTTCCAGATGCTACAACCTGGCTTCTCAGGTGGGGTCTCCCAGGCCAATTTTAGGCGTGAAGCCCCTTACAGGAGCCCCAGTAGGGCCTGCTTTAGCCATCCTACCCCACAAGGACTCCCTAGTGAGGACCCCCACTTGCATGTCACGTCTGAGCTGCATCTACAGCCGCCCTGCCTTTGCGGTCTTGGGCTAGGACAAGAGGGCCTCCTCCAGGGTCCTCCTGGCCCACTGTGCCATCCCTGGCCTCCTCCCCACTACCTGGGCCCTCGCCCAGCTCTAGGATGGTGGGTAGGTGGCCTTGCTTTGGGGAGCGCTTGCGCAGGCTGAGGAGGAAGGGCTGGGGCAATGAGAAGATGTCCACGTTGTTGCCCAGGTCAATCCACGTGACATTGGGGAACTTGCTGGGGTCCTTAAGGGTGTCAGTGAGGTCTCGCAGCAGGGCCCGGGTCAGCCGGTTGCCGTTGAGCGCCAGTGTGGTGAGGCGGGGCAGTGTGCTGAGCGCAGGCAGCAGCTGTAGCACCATGTCGTCCGTGAGGCCCGTGAAGCCCAGCTCCACACTATCCACCGCCTCCCCGCAGCGCTGCAGGTAGCTGGCCACCCGCTCCAGGTCACGGGAGGTCAGCGGGATGCCGGACAGGTCCACTGTGTTGTCTGGAGGGCTCCCAGCCAAGACGGCCTTGAGGCTAAAGGAGAAGGGACAAGCAAGTTGCAAGCAAGTGGGGCAGGCCTGTTCCCCAATGGCAGCAGTGGCCACCACCATATCAGCCTCTGACCAGGGTTGGGAGAAACCAGGGACTTTGGTTTCCTGATGTCACCCCACATCTCAGCTTGGCTGGGCCCACCTGGCCAGACTGAGGGACCACAAGTGAAAGGTCCAAGTGTTTCTGCGCCGACCGTAAAGGTACTTGCTAGGGCCGAAATGCCTGGGTTTGCATCTTAAACTATTTCCTTACTACTTCTGTGACCTTTAGTTTGCTCCGTAACCTTTCAGTCTCAGGTATCTGCCTGAAAAATGGAGCTGAGTACCCTAGGGTTGCTAGACGAAATGATCAATGGAAAGCATTTAGAACAATGTCTTGTATAGGTGAGCGACAAACACTTGCTCTGTCAAATACTCGTGATTCATGCTCTGTCATCGATCACTTGGGCTGGGCTTCCTCCTTCCCCAAGAGTAGCACAAGATGTCTGAAATCCTTTCCAGACCACCTTCCCCACCAGATAGAGGGCCTCATGGAGAAGTCTGGGCGTGGCATGCAGGGGAATGTGCAGCGCACAGGGGTTCCGTGGGAACAACTGATGCTTCGAGGAGCCACTGGCCACTCTGCTCTCTTCCTGGTTAACAGACTGCCCCATTTCCAGGCCCCTGGGCAAGCCCTGAAGTCCCAGCCCAGGAAGGTGGAAGGAGAGGCAGATGGAGGGTGGTCACCACCTGCCTTAAGAGCGTAGTTGAACCAGCAGCCCACGGGCCACAGCACGGGCATACTCCTGGCAAAAGAGGGTAAGTTCCCATCCTTGGGGTCTCATGGAGCTGGAAGTTTGCTTCTCTTTCCTCTTACAAGGCCAATCTCCGGGAATTTGAAGGTGAGGCCTGACATCTCAGCTTGGAACACTGCCTGGCATTTATTTGTTCAGCACGATTTAAGTGTGGGATGTTATTCTTATCGATGTCATTAATAATACAGACATTACACCAGAGAAATAGGTAATGTGGTGGTTAACAGCTTGGGGATTGACTCTAGCCCCACCACTTATCAACCGGTTGATTAAAGCCTACTCAAATGGCAACAGTAACACCCCCTACCTCAGTGAATCCTTTAAACAGTGTTTGCTAAATGCCTACTATGTGCCAGGTTCTGCCATAGGCACCAGTGAACAAGACATACAACATCCCTGCCTATCCCCAGAGAGGATAATAAGAAAGTGCAGTTCAAGGATAGTTTTTTGGGGGGAGGAGAGGGGAGGGTGGTATTTGGGGAAGGTTTGTCTGAGGAGGTGGCATTTGAGTTGACACAAAGGAAAAGAAAGTTGTCCATCAGGAGAGTTTGCTAAGAATTCCCACAGAGCGATGGGCGCCTGCAAGCCCTGAGGCTGCAAAGAGGTTGGTGTGTCTTTGAACCAGCAGGGTGGCAGGGAGGCCTGTGTGGCTGAGGTGAGGGAAAGTGGGAGGGGTCAGACCACACAGGGCCTCTTTGGATTTAATTCAGTGAGACTTCCAAAGAACAGGCTGAGCATGCCTGTATGTAAAGGAGACAGAAGAGACCCCTAGATTCTAGCAGAGCTCAAAATTCTAGCCTTCCAATGCTAAAGAACTAGCTCAGTCTCCATGGGTTCCAGGTTCTACAGGTTCCACAGGAACCCTCCTGTGCTGGGTTCCCACACATGGGCCCTCCTGGGGCTACCTTCCTGAGAGCCTCAGTCTTCCTCCACCTAGGTAGGCCTCCCCAGGATGCAACTGCTGTCCCACATCTGGGTGGAGGGATCCAGAAGGATAAGAACAGTCAGAGTCGCTCCTCACTGGGAAAGATGTGGTGTCAATTTCAAGGCCGGAGACTTTCAGAAAGCAAGCCACTCTATGCCCATGGTCATTTGCAAGAAAGGTTGGGGTGCTTCCTCCTCCAGAAAGCCTTCCTTCTAGCTCCTGACCTCAGCCACACAGGCCTCCCTGTCACCCTACTGGTTCAAAGACTTGCCAATCTCTTTCCAACCTCAGGGCCTTTGCACACACCCATCACTCCACTGGAATCCTTATCAAACTCACTCTTCTCTTCCTATGGTCTTGACCCACAGGTTCTATGTCCTGCATGTTCACTCTCCCCACATCTTCTCCAGGGGGTCACAAAGCCACTGAGGATCCTCTATGCTGCACAGACCAGGACATGGCTGGGAGCTGAGTCTGCCTAGGGGATATCCAAGAGAGTTGTGGGATCCAGAGTACCAAGAGCTAGCAACGCCTCATGTGCTCCCCACCCACCCATCTGAATGAGTCCCTACTCTACTCCAGGACACTTGGCCAGCATCTCTCATGGCTAGTGGATGCTTTCTTTCCCCCATGAACTCTAATCTCACCTTGTCCAGGCGGCTTTCCAAAGAAACCCCATCTGTTTCTAGCTCTTGCCTTTATCCTACCGCCTTTTGAGGGGGCACTCTGCACCACAGGCCCCATTTGGTGGAGACCCGTATTAGGTTGGCTTTATAGAAGGAGGTTGGGTCAGGGGCAGGACAGTTGGGCCTCGGGAAACCAGAACTCACCAGGCCTGTGGCTTCCTCTTCACCAGCCCCCGGGGCCGCCTCCACTGGGAGTGGGGGCTGAGGTGGTAGGTCAGTTGCCGGCACAGCTTCTCCATGGCACCCAGTGCATCACCTTCCTGCAGAGGCAACCACAGGCAGTGGGTCCCCCAGTCAGTGGAGCAGGTGGGGGAGCTCACACCCCTACCTCCAGCTTCCTACCTCTGTAAAAGGGCACAGCACCCCCAGGCTGAGCTGGGGGAGGTCTGCTCTGCTGATTTAGGGCAGGCGCCTTAGCAGAGGGCAGGTCGCAAACTAGTCATATGATACTTTAAGTTTCTGTAAATTAGTGGCTTTCATTGAAAAAAACAGAAATTTACACAAGTCTGGATTCCAGGCGAACTGACAACTAACTAAAGCTGCCAGCTCAACCATTAGCCAGGATGCACTGTGGTTCCTGCCACTCCCAGTGTCCAGGCCATTTTGCTCGTTTACTTGCTCAACAAATATTTACTGAGTACTGACCAGGTGTGTCAGGCACTTGCTCCAGGAGCTGGGGACACATCCATGAACAAACGTCCTTGCTCTCATATTTCACATAGTAGCAATGAAAGTGAAATCTTCTTACCACGTCTCTTTTATCCATGCCAGAAGTCGGAAAATAAAAGAATGAGGGGACAAGTCTTTCTCAACCTAATTCATTCATTTACATTACCTGTATGGCTCATCGGATTTGCCTTTGAGACCCTGGGTATTATAAGCTGACCTGTGTCCCACCCCAAGTCTTTAGGCTAAAGTTCCAATCTCCAACCCCTCTGAATGTGACCCTGTTTGGTGATAAAGCCTTTAAAGAGGTAGTTAAAAACAAAAAACAAAAAATAAAGAGGTAGTTAAGGTAAAATGAGGTCATTGGGTAGGCCCAACCCATAGGTATGAACGGCAGGCAGACCGCAAGAAGACAGAAGGAGAGGGTGGTTGTCCACTAGACAGTGAGAGAGGTCACGGAAGATACAAACCCTGCTGACACCTTTATCTTGGACTTCTGGTCCCCAGGCTGTTTGTGTTGTTATGGCAGCCCTAGCAAACTCATACAGTGGTTAAAGGACACAGCACTAGAAGGAACTACAGACACTCCAACTGTCCCAAAGCAGGTCAACAGTCACCATGAGTGATTGGCCAAGAGTGTGCTCCCACCAGATGGCCCAGTGCCAAGGACCACAAGCCAGGGAAGTGTCAGGGCTTGGCTGCAAACCCACATGCAGACAGCAGTGTGGACAAGGTGGGGTTAAAACCATGAACCCACGTCCAGTGCTCAGCAGGGCGCCTGGCAGAGAGCACTTGGTAAAGCCCAGCTTGATTATTAGTATGATCGCTCTGCTAATGGAGAAGGAGCATGCACTTGGGGTCAAACTGTGCATCCAAACCTTTGCTTTACCACCTCCTGTGTGCTCCAGCGCAAGTCACTTGACCTCTCTGTCTCCAGTCCTCATCTGTGAAGATGGATAACCATACTGACTCTCAGGAGATTTTGTGAGGTTAGATGAATGCTACTTGTAAAGGCTCTCTGGATAGCCCAGCGCGCAGTAAGCTCTCCAGGAATGCTGGCTAAATAAGTACTGTTGTATTGTGAGAACTGCAAAAACATGCAGAACTCTGCCAAGGTAAAGTAGGAAGGTTACTTTCACGTAGGCTCAGACTTGATGGGCTTTTAAAACAGATGGGTTAGATTTTTGGATGAAGAAAGAAAACACTGGCACCCCAGAGTGAGGAGGAAACAACTTGTGCAAAGGCTTGGGTGGGGTGGGTGACAGGTATGGGGGCAGGTGACAATCTGGGCACAGCCTGACCACTTCACCACCTCCATGGCTACCCTTTTGGTCCAAGCCACTATTATCTGTCATCTGGATTGCTGCACAGACGTTACATTGGGACATTATGGAATTCCTGCGGCACCCTAGATCAGAACATTCTTTCCTTACCCTCATAGTACAGAGGAGGAAACTGAGGCTGCTATCAGGGGTGGGGCAGAGGGAAAGCAGAGAAGGAGCCTCTGGGGGGTGGGTGGTGGAGTATCCAGAGGTGAAACATCTGAGCAGGGATTCAGAGGCAAGGGAAGGTATGAGATGGGATGGGATTGGTTTAGACCAAGTCTCTGGTCTCCAGTTGTCCATGACTTCCCACTGCCCACGTCTGCCTGAGAGAGGAATGCCTGTCACCTGTCCCTCACCGCAACCGCATTTGCAACCCCTGTGATGACATCTGATTCCTAGAGTTTCTTGCTGAGCCTGGTGGTATGGCTGGGACATGCAAATAGATTTACAGTGCTGGACATTGCTTAGCATCTGATGGACCCCGTGGCCAGGGGATGAGCTGAGGGGGAAGAGCTACAACATTAAAGGGGCAGAGACTTACTGGACACCAAAAGGTGGGAAAGGCACCTTCAGAGAAGCAAGAATAAGCAGAGTCACGGGCACCAAGGAGAAGAGGTCTGTGGGGTCAGACACTGGCAGGTCAAGGAGGAGGCCTTGGTCAGCACAGGCTCAAGGAGGTGGAGGCTGGAATGAAGGCGAAGGCCAAGGGGAGGGCTTGAGGGGAGGACTCTGGGTGGTGACATAGGAGACTTTGCCTCTAGAGCTGGCTCCACCCCGCCCCCTGGCAGGATGGAATCATGAGGGGCTTTAAAAACACTGCTGCTTGGCGACCTCCAGCCATGGTGTGAAACTCGGGCAAGAGGATTTTTATTTATTTTATTTTATTTTTCCAAGAACAACAATCATGGGGTTTATTTTACAAACAGGGGAAACAAAGAGCTTACTGTATTCACAAGTGGCCAGCTATTGCACTCAGATAGTGTAAATGATGGTCGCCTCTGGTCACAAGGAGAGCTGCACAGAACTAGCCAGTAGTGATGGCCACTACCGGCAAGAGGATTTTTAAAAGATGCCCTCTCCCCTTCTTTCCTCCCACTCCTCGTGCAGCCAAGGTGGTGACCCTTTAAAAACCTCAAGGACCAGTGGGTAGGCGCCGGTGGTCAGCAGCACTCCTAAACCCCACCCTCTAGCCGGGCAGCAGGGTCTCAGATCGAGAAACAAAGAGGGGAAAGAGACGGCAAAGGAGCCGCTGCAGTGCGGCGTCACTGCCATGAGGGGGCAGCCGTGCGCAGGGCGAGGCGACTCAGCACGGGCCCGGCCCCTCCCCATTTGGGAGACTCAGGAGCCTGGGGCTCCTTAGTCCCTAACTACGCCGCCCGCCTGATAAACCCGTTCTTTCGTTTTGGTTGATTCAAGGTGGTTCTATCTTTTGCAACCAGAAAAGCCTTCAGCAAACCCATTTAATTTCCCCTCCTCCCCCACCCCTACGCTATCATTTTTCAAAGTCCCCTCCAGGCCTCCCTCCTGCTGACAACTGGACTGAAATAGGCCCTGGGGTGGAAGAGTAAAATGAGAAGGTGGGGGAGAAGCTGCAAAGCCACCGAGACAAAGGGGAGGGAGGAGGCAGAGAAAGAAGTGCCGCTTCTTCGTGGTTCAGTGCCCAGAAACAGCTGCCCCCAGGTCCAGAACGCCCTGCCCTGTGCCAGCTCTGACCAGGCGTTCTGGCCACAGCCGCGCATTTCCCGGGGCCATCCCCTCTGGGGATTTTCTTCAGAAAATGATGGCCCCAGCAGTCCCTCTGTGAGACCGGACACAATCTTGAGCCACAGCTGGCTGGTCCCAGAGCAGGCTGGTCCCAGAGCGGCACTGGCCGGTAGCTGCCAATCCACCTTCTTTCTCCCTGGAGTCTGGAGTTGAGGGAGCAGCCTAGATCAGTACATTCTTTCCTTACCCCCATAGTAAGGAGGAGGAAACTGAGGCTCCTATTGTTAGGGGGAAAGGTGGTCCTAAATGGATTATGGGTGTGTGGACTCCAACCCCCACTCCAGACCATCAGTGTTCCAGAACCACAAATCCGATAAGATGATTATCGAAGAGTGGATTACTGGGACCTGAGGGTGGAGTTAAGCAGCCAGGCTGGCTATAAAACGGAGGTGAGCCTTGGACACGCCCTCTTACTGAGGAGCCAGACTCCTTCCTTCGGAGCCATCTCATTCATTCGACTCGGAGCCAGCTCTCAACGCGCCATTGCTTAGATCTGGTAGGGTATTTGTGGATTTGTATCCCTTTCTTTTTCCTTTGGTGTTATTACTATTTTATTCCCCGTTCTTTCATAAAATAAAACGTGCTAATAACTTTTGCCACGCGTACCTGGAGTTGGGACTTTTAAGTCTTCTGAGCGCGCGGGTGGAGGACCCAGTGTGGGGAACCCATTTTATAGTAGGGTTGCCCTGTAACACTATCAGGGGCGGGGCAGAGGGAAAGCCCCAGTCCTCTCCCAGTCCTCCAGGGGCGGAACCCTGCTAAGCAAACTGGGGTGCCACTGGCAGCCCTGATCCTGCCATTTTGAGGAGGGGAAGAGTAAACGGAGAGTGAGTCCCGTGAAGCCGAGAGGAGGGACGCAGCGGTGTCTGCTCTGTTTCCTCTGTAGTTCTAGCGATTCTCCCAGCTTGCCTGCCTTTGGGTCCCACAAGACCCCTCCGAACCAGAAGGATAAATTCTCTTCTGGCTTGAGGCAGTCTGAATGGCTGGCTGTGACATTGCCCCAGGCGGCTGAGGGATGCCCTGAAGTAAAATCTATGTGCTGGACACTCAAGGACTGTCAGAAAAGAAGGTCAAGGCAGACCTGAGGGCCCCTCAGAGAGGGCTCACAGCCCTGACAGGCACCATCTCTCAGCTGTCAGATGGCGACACCCACCACCCCCCTCACTTCCCAGGCACTGTTGTGGGCTCCCCCAGGCTCCCAGCAAGCACAGGCCCCCACTGCTCTGCATCCAAAGGCTTCCCTGATCCAGTCACAAGTTCATTCATCAAATATTGATTGCCCTGCCTACCGCATGCCAGATGATACTCCAGATGCTGAGGCTGTGTGTGGGGGGGGGTGAGGGGGAGAGAGTGAAGAGGAAGGGGGGTGGTGTTTCTGGGCACTCCTTCTCCCAGTCTACTCTCTGCCCTTCCCTTTGCTCAGAAAGCTCACCAACATAAACAGTGTCACTGTTAGGGGGAAAGGTAGTCCTGAATGGATTACACAGATGGGTGTGTGGTCTCCAACCCCCACTGCAGCCCACCAGTGTTCCAGAACCACAAATCCGATAAGATGATTATTGAAGAGTGGATCACTGGGACCTGAGGGTGGAGTTAAGCAGTCAGGCTGGGTATAAAACTAGAGATGTGAGCCTTGGGCTCTCTCTTCCTTTGGAGCCATCTCACTTGACTCGGAGCCAGCTCCCAAAGTGCCATTGCTTAGAAGATCTGGTAGGATATTTACGGATTTACATCCCTCTCTTTCCCTTGGTATTATTACTATTTTATTCCCCTTCTTTCGTAAAATAAAACCTGTTAATAACTTTTGTCACGTATACCTAAAGTTGGGACTTATTATAAGTCTTCTAAGCGCACAGGTGAGGACCCAGTCAAGCAAAACCCATTTTATATTAGGGTTGTCCTGTAACATCACCAGGCCCAGTTGCCCCTGCTTGCGTTGGGTTCAGCTAATGGGAACAAGTGAGAGCAAGATCAGAGAGCAGGAGAGAAAGGTAGAGAGGTTTATTCTCTAGCATGTGTGGCAGCCACCCTCTGAGAGTCCCCACTATCTCTGGCCTCCTTATACTCGTGCCCTGTGTAGGCTCTTCCCGCACTGTATCAATAGAATGAGGTCAGAGCATGAAACATGTGTGGCTCGTCTTGCTCTCTCAGATTGCCCTCTCTGGGATAAGCTGGCTGCTGTGACGTGAGGATGCTCAAGCAGGAACAGACGTCCCCCACCAACCACCACGGAATGTGCCATCCTGGAGTGGGTCTGCCATCCTGTCAAGCTTTCTGATTCCTGCAGCCCTGGTCAATGTCTTGATAGACCCTAAACTACAATCCCTAGCTAAGCTGCTCCCGAATTCCTGATTTATACAATGG
The DNA here is from genome assembly GCA_019455555.1 of Galemys pyrenaicus. Classification (NCBI taxonomy): domain Eukaryota; kingdom Metazoa; phylum Chordata; class Mammalia; order Eulipotyphla; family Talpidae; genus Galemys; species Galemys pyrenaicus. The sequence continues at coordinate 2,779,043 of JAGFMF010011456.1, forward strand.
TAAATGTCTGATGTCTTAAGCCAGAAAGTTTTGGGGTAATTTTTTATGCAGCAATAGAAAATACAACCCGTTGGCCTCCTTGGTGGTGCAAGGGGATAAGCATCGCACTATGAAACATCTGCAGCCACTGCAGGATGAGTTCGAACCCAGCCAGGGAGGGGACCAATGTGGCCCAGCAGACCTCTCCTGCCTCACCCGCTGCTCCCCTCGGTGGTGTGTTTCAGTCGATCTGCCTGTTCTGCTCCCCGCTCTGTCTCTGGTGAATCCTTTCACCCCCTGCACCTCTGGCCTGCATCCCAGTTCTTGTGTGCATAAATAAATCGTTAAAAAAACAAAAAGGAAATACAGGCTGTTTCTGGAAGATGCACCCTCACCCTGAGTCCAGCAGCAGTCTCCACTGAGGCCCTTCCACGGTAACAACTCCCTGCTGCGACTGCTACTGGTCTTAGGCTATCTCAATGTCCTGTCCCTTTCCTTTATTTTGCCCACAGCCCTGGGAACAGCGCCTTATTAAATTCAAAAATTCACAGTGAGAAGAAGGGTCACCGACTCTCAGCTAGGACCTGCCTGTGTAGGACCAAGAACAAGAGCGGCACCATCTCTTCCCCTCTGGAGCTTATGTTCTAGTCGGGAAAGCAGAAAATAAGTTAGCCAGCACATAAATAAGCAAATAACTTTGAACACCAGTAAGTGAAATGAACAAATAAATGACAGGATAAAAAGGGCACAAAATAGAGGCTGGTTAGGGGACAAGAGGGGTAAGGTGGGCGAGGGCCTTTTGAGAGGCCGGCCAGGCTGCGTCTGTGTGAGGAGCGGGGCGCTCAGATAGGTGGTAGCCGCGTCAGAGGTGGCAGCAAAGTCTGCAAGTAGGAGAGGGTCTGGATGCTCCAGGAACAGAGAGAAGACCTGTGGCAGGAGCTGTGAGCAGGGCTGAGTGGGGGAGAGGAACTGAGGAGCTGGAGATAAGGGTGAGATAAGGAGCATGGGTTTTAGTTAAACTGCAATGCAAGTTTAAGGAAGGCTTTCAGTGAGGTACATGCAAGGTCTGACTGACCCATGGACTCTGCTCCATGACTCCTGGAGGGTGGGGCTGGGTGCGGCTGGGACTCAGAGGGCCGTGGTGACAGAGAGAAACTGACAGCCAAGACATATTAGGGACCCAAAGTTGTCAGGACTTGCTGACTGGTGGGCAGTGTGGGAGCTCCTTCTAAAAGCCCTTGGACCCACTTTCCAATGCTGTGCCCCTTCTTGCTTCATTTTGCTTCTGCCTGTCCTGCACCTGCTCTGCCTGGAAGCAGCTGCTCCCAGGCAAGCTCAGGGAGACAGACATAACCAGGAATTCACAGTCGCCAGGACAACTCTTCATTCTCCCTAGTACCGAGCTTGGAAAGCCCGCCCCTGCCTCAGGTTGAGACAACTCTGCAAGTAAGTTACACCATTGTCCCCAGGGAGCAGGAGGATGCTGCCCTGGAGGACAAAGTCTGAGCTCACCAGCTACCCCTAGGAGACTTTCTCAACCATTGCTGTGCACACAGCGTCTGCCTGTGGGAACCTGACTGCAGAAATGACAGACGAGGCATGCTGGGCTGGGCTGGGCTGGGCTGGGCTGGGGTGCAGTGAGGGAAGGAAACTCAATTCCCAGCTGGATGATCAGCGTGAAGAGTGGACTGAGCTTGGGGTGGGGAGGGGCAGTGAGTTTAGGGACACCCAAGTGGGAACGGCCCAGAGGTGGAAGTCCTTACAGTATGAAGCTGGGCTGCTCTAGAATAGGCAGTTGTCAGGCCAGGCCCCTGACAGGCCCCGGTCTCAGCTTCCCAGACCAAGCTGAAGGAGAAGCAAGCAAGAATGGCTCCTGGTACCAGTTCTTCTTCCCCAAGGCTTGGGCACCCAGTCTGCCAGCCCTTATTACTGGTGTTTTCTTACTATCCCATGTTCGAGTCCTGCATCCCTGCCTCCGGCTGCACCCCTCCAGCCGGCCCCCACAGCTCCCTGCCTTCCATAGCTAGCATCCCCCTCAGTCTGGGCACTCGAAAGCCTAGAAGCCAGAGAGAGGGCCTGAGACAAAGCCCCAGATGGAGGTTCAGTCCCAGAGTGAGGTTCCAGTCCCTGGGTGACCATGTTCAAGGAGTGAGGGGTGGGTTTGGGAACCAGCTCCTCACTCTTATGCCTTGACCCTCCCCGAAAGCAGAAGCTTCCTTCTGTGCTTCTTGGTCCTGCTCTGGCTCCCTACCCCTGACGTGGAGGAAAGGACTTCTTTTGGAAACTGAGGATTTTGGAAATTGAGGGGTGGGAGACGAAGACCCAAAACAACAAAGAAAAACTCAAGTACGGTGGGGAGGGAGTGGGTTGAGGGCAGAAAGAGCACAAGGGTCTAAGGCGATGGTGCTTAGTGAAATGGTGGTGGGAAACCCATGGGGACCACAATTGATGTCAAATATATATAAATAAAGAAGAGAAAAAAAAAAAAAGGAAAGAAAAACTCAAGTATGGGGCTGCCCTTTCCTGCAGGGTCCTGATGGCAGCTCTGGGTCAGCCAGTCTACATCGGGAGCTGCAGGAACAGGAAGATCCTCCCATGGAGAAGGGGCTGACAAGCACATGCAGAACCTGGAGAGCCAAGGAGCTTTTCCTCGGATCTCAGGGCCAGGCAGGAAGTGGACCTCAGGAAAGTGGGTGGGTAAGGAAGACACTGGAGTGTGGTGGGGCCTGAGGCAAACTGGAGAATCCCAGGCAAGGTCCCTGCTAGACTTACATGGCATCTTTATGCAAACAGTCTTGCACCAAGGTGTATGGCTTGGTGGGCAGGCAAATGGCTGGATTTTAAGTCTCCCATTTCTGCCCATCCCTGAAGGCATGCTTTCAAGTCTTTATGCGGGCTACAACTGTCCAACTGTACATGGTTCTGGTTTCACTTAATGGGGTGAATACTTAGCTCCAGCCCCATAGGAATGAGTATATCATGTTGCTGGTGCTTCCGATTGTTCCAGGGCAGCTGGGTATAGAGCTTGTGTGCAACACTCCAATTTTCAAGCACTGACAATGCATCCAGATTCAATACACTGCATGGGCCAAACAAAACCTGTGCCAATGGTGTCAACGTGCAGCCTCCACCGTGGATACTGAGCTTCAGCACAGGCGGGCACCCCAAAGGGGGCCCATCTTTTTGGACACTGCACTACCTAGAAAGGTGCCCACCTCACACCCCCAGGCCCAGCTGGCTCAGCCACCCTACCGGCTTGGGGCAGTGGATGTAGCGGGCCAGGCTGATGATGAGGTCATGTGTGATGGGGTCCACCAGGTTCCTGAAGCTGGCGTAGCGGTAAAGAACATCGTCCAGCGAGGTCGACTCCATGCCCAGGTCCTGCATGAGTAAAGGAGACCCAGAGGTTAAGAGTGGGCCTGCTTTTATCCTCCAGCCCCACTCAAACACCCCAAACTGTCCCCTGGAGGCAACTCAGCCACCTACCTCCCTGGCAAAGTAGGGAGCCCCCTTCAAAGAGGTCTCTTAACCTGCAAGAAAGCATCTTCCTCAGGGGGCAGGGTGAGCCCCTGAAGGTTCACAAACACGGTCTTTCTGGTATACGGGCCTCTTCAAGATAAGCCCAAGCCATCACTGGGTCCAGTTCCCCTGAGGAGGAAGGCAAGGCTGGAGGCTTGCATTAGTGGTGCTTCTCCACGCAGGGCAAGTCCTGGCACAGAGCTAAATCCCCTGACAGTTGTGTATTGACATGGATTTGTCTTCTTTCTGCTTCTGCTCCTTCTGTAGATGACCCAACCTTGGTACTGCTTTGTCTTGGGGGTGCGTGTATGAGCTCTGGGGTCCAAAGGAGAAGCTGCCACGTGTGAAAAAGGGAACCCCTCAGGGCTTCCTAGGAAAGGCACCAAATGGTTCTCCTAAAAGGAGGGGAGACAGAGGTGGGTGTCACTGCATGGGCTGAGGACGGGGCACTGGCCAGCCTGAAGGACAAGGGTTTGGGAGCCTGGCAGAGACCCCTGCCTGTTAGTAAGTCAGGCACCCTTGGGGCACAGCCAAGAGCAGTGACCATGTGGGTTAGGCCTCAAGGGCCCTTCTATAAATGTTCTGGACTATAAGACCCTAGGATTCTTGTCCAACTCCAGGGAAAGGGAATAACATGAGTAAACTTGAATTTCCCACAAATCAAGCTGGAGGGAGCTTGAAAGAGTTAGTGCTTGAGAGAAATGCAGAAACAACTGTCTACCTTCGCACGTTAGACTGAACTTTATGCCATGCATTTCTGAGAGTGCGGGTACACTGGCCTTTGCTCGACACTCCCTCCCTCAGTGTGTCACCCTTGGGTGTGGGTTGTGCTTCCCACTCCTAGCTCCATGCCTTAAACAGACCAGGCAGAGCTGACCTTCCCCCAGGGGGGCATCACTCACCCTGCCCTGAAGACCAGGGGCTGCTGAGGGTGGGCAGGGCAGGTGGCACCACCCACTCTTGCTGCCCTCACCCCCAGACCCCTAGGCCCCTAAGCCACATGTGGAGCTTCCCACCAAGCACCACCCAGAGGAGGTGGCTCTGCCAGGATGGTGAGAGCTGGGGACAGGAAATATGTGGGGGAGAGTGCCAGCAGGGGACTGACCCTTTCAGGTGACAGCCTGAACTTTCCTCAGTGCCTTTCCCTGTGCTGCTCAGACATCTCGGCAAGGCAGGGAGGGTGGAAATCACTGTTCCCAGTTTCCAGATGAAAAACAAGGCACTTCTTTAGCTATGATGGAATTTGGGCGTGGTTTGGGACCTTTTTTTTTTTTTACAAAAAATTTATTTATGCATATGAGAACTAGGGTACAGGCCAGAACTGTGGGGGGTGAGAGGAGTCACCAGAGACACAGTGAGGAACAGAACAGGTGGACTGACTGAGGGACACAGCAGGGGAGAGACACAGGAGTGGTAGCTTCTTAGTGCTGCGACTTAACCCCTTGTGCCACCAGGGAGGCTCCCATCTGGGACGCTCTGGCTTATCTTTATTAAGGGTGAGCTGGGCTGAGGACAGGCTGGAGGGCAAGGGTGGTGTCCTGTAGTTTTCGGCTGAAGTTTCTAAGACCAAAGGGAGAAAAGGTCTTTGCTGGATGGATCCGGATGGGCCGGGATGCCAGACTGTCCCTGTAGGGAGTCCTGACCTCAGCTCCAGCCGTGTCCCACCTGCCAAGGATAGCCTCCTTGTTAGAGAGAAATGGATTTCAAGTTTCACTGAGGGCACCAAGCGGCCACTTTGGGAGCTTTGTTTTCCACTGAACGAGATTGAACCTCAGAGGCAGACTGCCATGGCCTGCACCGGGTTCTCTGGCTGCGAAAATAACTCACTGGGGACCTAGATCCAGGGGCTCAGGCGTGGATGCAGGCAGAGGGAGCCTTCTGAAGAGGCCGTGTTCCAGAACTAAGGGCTTTTGAGAACCAAGTGCAACTGGTTCTCAGCTACATTGTGTCTCAGTTTCCTTTTCTGTAGAATGGGGACAGTGACTTTGTATCACAGGTAGGTGAGAGAAATAAAACTCAGTACACAGCATGGGCCTCCCCCCACTGTGAAGCATCCGCTGCAAAGCAGCACGAGTTCAATCCCCGGCCAGGGAGGGGACCCACATGGCACAGCAGACTTCTCCTGCCTCACCCGCTGCTCCCCTCAGCAGTGTGTTTCAGTCGATCTGCCTGTTCTGCTCTCTACTCTGTCTCTGGTGAATCTTCTCACTTGCTGTGACTCTGGCCTTACCTCAGTTCTTGTGTGCATAAATAAATCTTAAAAAAACAACAAAACAAAACACCCAGTACACAGTAAAGCCTCTGGCAGGGAAGAAAGCCACTTACAATAATCCCCACCTTCAATCTCTCTCCTCCCAGAGGCCCCCCTGCTGCGTATACAGTGTGGTTCTTCATCTCTTTTTGAACCACAGGCCACACAAAAGCCATGAGCTCTCGCTCTAGAAAAGCACAGGAGTCAGGCCAAGACAGGAAGCTTGGTGCACACAAGCCACCTGACCTCACAGCCAGGAGGACGAGTGAGGTCACAGGACATGCATGACCTTAGGACATAAACTTTCCCAGTAATTTGTAAAAACATGCCCGGGCCCTCCCTGGGGCAGGAGGAGGTCAAGGATGTAAGAAGAGGGATGTCAAAGGGCTAGTGTTCAAGAGCCAGAAGCTCTTGTGCTCAGAGGACCCTGGGGCGGGGGTGGGGGCAGGGTCCAGGAACTAGAAATGGAAGGATAATGCTTCTAATGGTAAGAGGCCATGTGTGGCAGGAGGAGGTTGCAGGGGAAGGAGGGAGGGGGAGTGAAGGAAGAGGAGGAGGGAGGCATGGATTTGATCTTTCCGGTCTTTCCTGCAGGCTGGGCCACCCCTCTGTGGATTGTAATTTGAGGCCAGCCTTGGTCCTCCTCTGCTTTACCCATGTACCCCTCTCCCCAGTGTGTACCCCTGTCTCACAGCATATACCTGGTGGTTTCCTTTTACACACATACCTTTTTCCTGCCCTTGAATGCCATCTGAGAAAAACTACTGGATTCTAGGTTCCTCCACCCTCCAACTCACTGTAAGTCTGCAGGCAACACTTTTTCTCCCTCTGGGGGTTGCTTCTCCCAGCTGAGAAATGGGTAGGTGGAGAATCAAGCCTGACTCTCAGCAAAGCAGCTCTGCTGGTGCCCTTTGCCTTAAGACCCTGATGGGGTTGCCTCTGCTCCCATAAGTCCTGCCCCATCTTCCTGTCCCTCCTCCTTTTAAGACAGTTACTGGGGTCAAAGACAGGCTGCAGGGGGAGGGAGGCGGGACCCACCCGGGCGGGACCCACCCCCCACCCCAGGTGCCTAAGAGGCCTGCTGATTATTTTGAATTGGAAGAAATTAAGACATAGAAGATCTAAGAATGGTGTTTTTTTTGCTTATTTATCTCCTTGAAGACAGGAAATAAATCTCCGGGGTGGTCTGGGAGGTGAGAGACAGCCTGTTACAGCCTTATCACCCCAGACTGAGCTTGCAGAGTCTGTTTTTATGCACACATGGATAAACCCTGCAAAATGCCCCTTTCTTTAAAACCCAAGTTTTTCTGGTTTCTCTTCCTAAACCTACTGCCCCTTTCTAGACACAGTATAACCTCACTGGATGACCAGATGAGAGGGTCCATTGTTCTGTGTGGGTCTCTGTGCACGGAATGAAAATTTGTCGTTTCTCTCTCTAATCTCTTTATCAATTTAATTATTTTCTAGCCATAGGATCCTAGAAGCTAGAGGAAGATTAGCCTCCTCTCCAACACACTTCCATTCTGGAAGTGTCTTGGTCTTTAACCTAGGAGGCTTAGACAGATCTGGGAGGGTGCAAAATTCCTTCCCAGGGTCCCACACCCTCACACCCTCCGCCCTGTCACTCTGGTGCCCAGGGTGCATACAGTGGCCTCAGCTCCCTGTGCTGCAGTTGTCTAGGTTCCTTTAGTTGTTGCTTGGGAGGGGAAAAGAGTGGGAGGAAGAAAATGGGGGGAGGGTCTCCCCAGGCTCTGGGTAACTGTGAGTCACAGCCACTGCCCTCCCTGTGAATTCCAGCCAGGGTGGGGCTCCCAAAGGTCCCAGGCTGGATTACAAGGAACCGCAACGGGGAAGCCAGATGGGGATGGGGCAAGAGCTGCAGCACGTTTTACTGCATTTTTCTTTCCTTTGACCCCACTAGGTCCAAGAAATACATACACTGCTTTAGGACACGTCGTGTGTCCCACGGACCTCTGGCGACTTTGGGCCTCCTTGCCATCCTCTCCATGTCCTCCTCTAAGCCTGTTTACTGGGATGACCATTGCACTCACAGGTTCCCCCCCCACCCCACTACTGCCCAGCAGGGGCCTCTAGCTCTGCTGTGGCCTGGCTTTTCAGCTAGAACAAAAGTGGGTGGATAAACAGCAACTCCTATGCGCACAGGGGGAGTGGAAGAATCAAGCCTACATGTGGCTCCCCAGGCTATGGCTTCAGCCTTGGAGGGGCTGGTCTGCCTTGCAGTGAGGGCGAGCCTTGCTTCCTTACTATGGGTGTAAACAGTACCAGCTCTAGGAACTATGCACATGGAGGGTTCTTCATCAGAAATCCTGGAAATATCAGCAGGTGAGCCTGAGTCACTGTCATGGGCAACTCGCTCAGAGTGTGGCTGGCCTGGTACTTGAGCGCGAGAGCAGGTTTGAGGACTCCTAATGGAAAGAGAGGCTGGGCCTGGAATTAGGGTATCTTAATCTTTACGGTATCTTTCATTTTGATGTCTAAAAGTGAGCAGAGATTCACATAGAAAGGTCAGAAAGGCATTTCTCAAAGTGTGAAGTTGGCCCCTGAGGCCCTTTAAGGGGGTTCCTCTCCAATGACATATCAGCATGCTAGATTTTTTGTAGATGCAGCCCAAAAACCTATCACAGAAGGCCAAGTGCAGAAGCAGCATGTGTGAGACTCCAACCATCTTCTACTAAGCCACACATTAAAGAGATGGGCAAAATTGTGAAATAATGCCACTCCTTTCACTGCAATTTTTCCTTTTTTTTTTTTTTAAGGATTTATTTATTTATGCATACAAGACCTGGGGTACAGCCAGAGACGCAGGGTGGGAGGTGAGCGGATCCACCAGAGACAGAGTGGGGAACAGAACAGGCAGATTGACTGAAATACACTGCTGAGGGGAGCAGAGGGTGAGACAGGAGAGGTCTGCTGTACCATGTGGGTCAGCTCCCTGCTGTGGCTGTGGATGCTTCATCGTGCTGAGACTTAACCCCTTGTACCACCAGGGAGGCCCCTCACTGCATTTTTTCTTTATGGAAAAACAGTTATTTTGGTAAAGATTTCTTTCTTTCACATGAGAGCTTATTCATTTTAAATGAATACATAAATCTTTAAGGTATCTTTTATTTTGACTTCTAATGCAGTTAATCATATTCTTTAGATATAATCTACTTTATATATATATGTATATACAAACCCTATGTGGTTCTTGATAATTTTAAAGAGTATAAAGGTTCTTCAAAAAGTTTAAAATAGAACCATTGTACAATCCAGCAATCACACTTCTGGGCATATCTCCAAAGGAAATGAAGACAGGCTATCAAAGAGATGTTTGTATGTCAATATTTATTGTAGCATTATTCATAATAACCAAGATATAGAAAAACAATGTAAGTGTCCATCAATAGATGAATGGGTAGAGTTGGTACACACACACACACGCACACACCAGAGGAATATATTCAGTTATGAGAAAGAAGGAGATGCTGCCAATTGCAAAGAGGTGGATGGAACTTCATGACATTATGCTAAGTGAGAATAACCAGACAGAGAAAGACAGCCGCATGAGATCTCCTATATGTGGAATCTAAAATGAACTCAACTAGGAAGAGCAGACTGGTTACGAGGGGCTGGGGGTGACCATTCACGGAGGCAGAAGGTCCAGGGGTGGTTAATAAGGGCAGCATAGGGGAATAAGGAGTTATTCTTTAATGGGTATAGCAGGTTCATTTTGTTAGATGAAAAATGGTCTGAAAATTGGCTGCACAACAACTTATTTATCATACAACAATGCATTTATGACTAGTAAAGTGTAAAAATAATTAGATGGTAAATTTTAAGTTTTGAGTGTACTACCACACTTTAGAAAAAGAAGGTCAGGAGAGCCAGCCAAACAGACACTTCCCTGAGGAAGGAGAAAGCAAAGAAAGGGGACATGGGTATCTGGCCATTTTTTCCCTGACCTTTGTACTTGCTTATTACAAATATTTGCCATGTGTCCAGCTGTGGATCTTTTTTCTTTGAATTTATCCCCAGTATTGGGGTCCTTCCATCTATAAGCAGAACTGTTTCCAGCCTGTCTTTACAGCAGGAACACCAGTGTTGGTTCTCCGTATCTTCTGAATTTTTTTTTTTTAAAGATGTATTTATTTATTTATGCACACAAGAGCTGGGGTACAAGCCAGAGTCGTGGGAGGTGAGAGGATTCACCAGAGACAGAGCAGGGAGCAGAACAGGCATATCTACCAAAGTACACTGCTGAGAGGAGCAGCAGATGAGGCAAGAGAAATCTGCTGTGCCATGTGGGTCCCCTCCCTGGCCGGGTATCGAACTTGTGCTACTGTGCAACGTATGCTTCACAGTGCTGCGCTCAAACCACTGGGCCGCCAGGGAGGCCCTGAATTTCTTTTTTCATATCCTTTCTATACTATATTCTACCAAGGGGCTCAAGTCTCCTTCCATGGCACCATCTCATGTTCTGAACAGAAACTACTCTCACCACCTCCAATAAGCACTGCAAGTCATGCCTTTACAATTCTTTTTTAAAAGATTTACTTATTTATGCAAACAAGAACTGGGATACAGGCCAGAGATGTGGGAGGCCAGAGATGTGGGGGGCAAGAGGATTCACCAGAGACCGAGTGGGGAGCAAAACAGGCAGATGGACTAAAATACACTGCTGAGGGGAGCAGTGGGCAAGACAGGAGAGGTCTGCTGTGCCATGTAAGTCAGCTCCCTGGCTGGGGATGAAATTTGTACTGCAGTGGCTGTGGATAGCTTCATAGTGCTGAGACTTAACCCCTTGCACCACCAGGGAGCTTCCCCCCAACCCCACCCCCTGCCCTTTAAAATTCTTTTTTTTTTTTTTAAGATTTATTTATGCATACAAGCACTGGGGTACAGGCCAGAGTCACAGCAAGTGAGAAGATTCACCAGAGACAGAGTGGGGAGCAGAACAGGCAGATCGACTGAAACACACTGCTGAGGGAAGCAGCAGGTGAGGCAGGAGAGTTCGGCCTGCGCCATGTGGGTCACCTCCCCAGCTGGCAGCAGGGATTGAATTCGTGCTGCAGTGGCTGCGGTTTGCTTCATAGCGTGTTGCTTAACCCACTGCGCCACCAGGGAAGGCCCACCCTTTACAATTCTTATTTTGTTCATTAGTTCCCTTTTCATCTCACCCTGTTTCTCCCCCATCTTGACCAGCCTTTTTTTGTAGAATTTTGTCCTTTTCCCAAAAGTTCCTTTCTTCCAGATCTTACTGTGGATCATTTTCAGATGTCTGGTTTCAGCTTTTATAGTATTTATTCCACACCCAAGGCTTTTTCCCTATTTGCTCACACTGGAAGGAAGGCTCGATCTAGTGAAGAGTGCTGTCTCTCAAACAGGTCCTGTGAAACATACGATAATATATATTTGGTCTTTGTCAGCTCCTGTCTCAGACCTCCTAAAATCCTTGGAATTTCCAAGTGATGAGACGTGTCTTTCGCTATACTAATGAGACACTTTTGGACTGCATCCAGGGATGGAGCTGGTCGTCAGGAGAAACAACCATGTGATTAGAGGGTTGGAATGCTCAGTAACCACTCCTTCCCCCACAACCTTTGGGGAAGGGAGAAAAGCTGGAGGTTGAATCATTCACCAAAGGCCAATGACTCAATCAATCTTGAAGTCTCCCAAAAAACCCAAAAGCACACTCCCAAAGGATGGATTCAGAGAGCTTCCAGGTTGGTGAACAGGTGGAGATCTGGGGAAAGCCATATTCTCAGAGAAGACACAGAAGTTCCATGCCTTTTTCCTATACCTTGCCCTGCGCATTCCTTCCATCTGGCTGTTCCTGCATTATATCCTTTGCATTACACTGATCATGTAATAAGTAAAATCTTTGTCTGAGTTCTGTAAGCCACTCTAGCAAATTATCCGATTCAAGAAGGGGGAACAGCCACCTCTGATATAATAGGTCAGAAGCACAGGTTACAACCTGGATGGGACTGGTGCCCGAAAGCTGCGCCAAGGGACAGTTCTTGTGGGGTTGAGCCCTTAACCTGAGAGATCTGATGCTATCCAGGCAATAGTGCTGGACACCCAACTGATGTCCAAGAACTGCTTGTTGGAATGGGGACTTCCTTCCCCCCAAATGGAATTGGTGACTAGAATCTTAAAGATTTATTTATTTATGCATATAAGTGCTGGGGTACAGGCCAGAGACGCGAGAGGTGAGAGGATTCAACAGTCAGAGTGGGGAGCAGAACAGGCAGACTGACTGAAACACACTGCTGAGGGGAGCAGCGGGCGCAGCAGCACCATGTGGCTCCCTCCCTGGCCAGCAGCAGGGATCGAACTCGTGCTGCAGTGGCTGCGGTTTGCTTCATAGTGTGTTGCTTAACCCACTGCGCCACCAGGGAGGCCCTGGTGACTAGAATCTTGACTTTACTCCATAGCTGCCTCTCTGGGTAAGAGCTGAGGCCTCATCTTCAGGTTCTGGGTTGCTGAGGAGCCCAGCTCACAGGGAAGTCACTGACATTGAGCTCACCTGACTCTGACCTTGGGGAAGGGGCATATTTGCCCATCCCACGGCCTGGATCGTCAATACTGGCCAACAATGGAGCCCATGGAAAGCCATGACAAGGTCCCCATCCCCTGGCATTTCTCCCTCTCTAGGGGGATCCATCAGACAAATCTGGGGTCACCCTCTGAGAGCTGCTTTCTCTGAAGGGCGGCAGTAAGCAGTGTGGAGGAGGTGTGCAGAAAGGGGAGGGTGGAAGCGGCACTCTCTACCCCCAAATCACCACTTAAATAGTGGTTGAAGTCCTAGGACAAAAGGAGAAAAGGACTTCCTGCCTTCCTTTTAGATCTGATTTAGGAGGGGAAGCCAGGACCACCTCCTTCTTGGGGGGGTGGGGAGAATTTCTCCCAGACTGGCCACCTGTCTTTGTTTTCAGCTATTTTTTTTTTTTTTTTTAATGGTGCATCTTAGGTATTTTAAGGGAAAGCTGGGAGGAGCCACATCATAGGCTGCCAGGCACACTGCTATTTTAAACCACAACCACCCCCTTCCCTTTTAAACTGGAGGTTTTAAACCCATTCCCAGAAGGGAGGCCCTGCGGGAAATTAGCTTGTATCTGTCTCTTTCCTCCAGGCATGACTCCACAGTTTCTGCAACAATAGAGCCACCGAAAGGAGGGAGGCAGCAAGCTCTGAATACTAACCCGCAAAGGTAGACAGCTTCAATACTGAAACCACCAGAGCCGAATGTGCCAAGCTAGTTAATGAGGTTGTAATCAAACACAGCCCACCAGAAGGAAATTAATTAGAGTCCAGAGGGCACGCAGGAAGCAGAACAAGCTTCTTTTTCTCCTCCAGGCTCTAGAACATCAGGGGCAGATTGTCTTGAGGGGACAAAGCCTGCTGTGCCACCAGCTCTCAATGGGGTGATTGAACTTGGGTCCCCCTCCCCATGACATTCTGACTGGCCTTTGCAGGGGGTATCCCCAGGGGAGGGAACTGTCAGGTGCTGTTTGGGAAAGGCAGCTGGAGGAAGAAGCCACCAGGGAGAAGCCAGAACATCTCAGCGTGAAGGCGACTGATGCAGACTCCAGGAAGCTGCTTGGTCTGTGGCTTAAAAGTGCCACTGAGAATAAAGTGGATAACTGGTGTTGGGGTACACACTGACTGTGAGAAAGAAATGCAGGATGCAGTGGGCTAAGTGGTGTCTCCCCAAAAAGACAGATCTATGTCGTAAGCCCCAGAACCTGGGATGTAATGTTACTCCTGCTGGGATGAGGGTCTTTGTGGATGTGATTAAAGGATTGCAAAATGAGATCCTTATCCAATTAGGTCCTAACCCAAGGACATGAGTCCCTTCAAGAAACACACAGAAACAACAGACACAAAGAAAGCCACAGGAAGACAGAGGCTGAGATTGGAGTGATGCATCAGCCATAACCACCAGAAGCTGGAGGAGGCAAAGAATGAAATCTCCCGAGAGCCTCTAGAGAGAGGGACTGCTTGATTTTGGACTTCTGGCTGCAGAACTTGAGAGAATAAATTTCTTTTGTTCTAAGCCACCAAGCTGGTGGTTGTTTGTTATGGCAGCCCTAGGAATCAAAATAGAGCTGGCATTTTCCCCCAGGGGATACCCCTGGAAGAAAAGAGCAGGGCAAAGTACCCCACCTTCCTGTGGTGTGGGACCTCAGCCAGGACACCCGGGACTTGACATCCAAGATCTACTTGCTGTTTCCACCAGCCCTGGGTCCTCTCTGGATGTGTGTCCCTGACACGCTCTGTTCCCAGGGAGGCTGGTCTAGTTAGAGATGCACCCTGTAGGACCACGGCCCTAAGAAGGTTCTCAACCTGTAAGAGGAGCCTTGTAGCTCCTGGCCCAGGGATGCAGCTGAGCATGCTTGGCTCCCCAGCTCCCCTGTGCCCCATACCAGATGGCTGGCCTCTACAGTTGGGGTTTGGGTTTTGAAACCTCCATGGTTTTGAAAATGCAACAGTCAGGTTGAAGACCAGGGCACCCTGAAAGCCGTATAAGCCAGAGAGCAGATTGTTTTGGACACACTTGTGGACACTCATCCTGACTCACTTGGGATAACCTTTGCGTGTGGCCTCGGCCTTGAACCGCCTGACCACTGCTCCTGCCTCCAGCATGAGCGATACCACCTGCTGCTGGGCGCCTCTAAGAGCTGTTCGCTGCTGCCTGATCCTTTATATCGCCTGCTGACTGGTGCTGCTGGTTTGTGCCCTTGCCACTTGTAGAGCTACCTTCTGCTGCTGTTGCCTGCGGTGCTGCCTCAGCAGTGCTACCTGTGATTACCTCCAGTTGCCACCATGAGTTGGGTCCTGGTCCACTGCTTCTCAGTGTGCCACCAGCTCCAGGCTCTCATCAGACACTGCAGATACTGTTTAGGACAGGATGGGAGGCCATTTGTGGCCTCGGAAGCTCCTTTTCCCAATTTCCCCTCTGTAAATAAACCCCACTGAAGACTATACTTTCAGGGATCATTTCTATAGTTTGTTGTAAATAAACCCTGCTGTTGGTGCACTATGGGTTCATATTGTGTCTTGCAATTGTAAGGGCAGGGGTGAGGACCCAGATTGTGACATCCCCCAGATTTGCATGGTTTCAAACTCGGTATTGTTACCAGGGTAAAGCAGGCAGGAGCAGGCGTTACCTCAGCACTATAAAGCTATTGCCAGCCACTGCTGCATGATCCGATCCCCAGTCAGGGAGGGGACCCACATGGCACCGCAGACCTCTCCTGTCTCCCCTGCTGCTCCCCTTAGCAGTGGATTTCAGTAGATCTCTCTGTTCTGCTCCCCACTCTGTCTCTGGTGAATCTACTCACCCCTGTGCCTCTGGCATGCACTCCAGTATAAATAAATCTTGTATGCATAAATAAATCTTAAAAAAAAAAAGATGACGAGTCAGAGGCAGCTCAAGCATAGAAAATACCAAACAGCAACGTGAACGTGCAGAGATCCTAACAGCCATCACCACACTGCCCTCTCCCTAAAACAGACACCCAACAGCACTGGCGCATTTGAGGTTGTTGCTGGGTGGGGGGGGGGGCACTGCCTGGCTCCTGGTCACAGCTTGGACGTTGCCTCTCCAAGGCAGGCTGACTTGGCACAGCCGCATGGAGCTGGGACTCAAGGGAGTGCCCCTGAAGACCCGACTGACAACCAGAGGGTCCACACTACTAGAGGGTGGTTCGGGGTGGTCCCAGTCAAGAAAGTGCTAATGGCGACCCTGGCCACCCTTCCCAGCTTGGCCAGCCTGGAGCAGGGACGCTTCAGTCTCCTCTCAGGGCCATCGTCCCCTGAAGTCCTCCACTGCCACCCCCGGCTCCTGCAGGTTCCTGATGTCTCCTGAATCATGCCGGGGGCTTCTGGGTCTCCCCTCGCCACTGCAGCAGGCTGGGAGTTCCACAAGGGACTTCATGGCTGCGGGCTGCTTGTGTTCTAACTCTAAAGTCTTTAAAAACGACACCCTCTGCATAAAACAGGCCTCTGGAAACAGATGCCCACTGTTGCCAAGTGTAATTTAATTAAAATCCAAGAAACTGCAGTAGCAACAGATAACTACCAAGAGGATGCTTTCTCTTTAGAAAAACAACATCAGCTGGGACGCAGCAGGCTTGAAGAGGGTTTGGTCTACTCCCCCCAGAACCTGTGTGGTGGGAGGCAGAAGACTTCCTAAGTCCCAGTCCTGGTTTAGAGTCCAGGTCGCTGTGTGGCCCTGGACAAATCAACCCTTGCATGCAGCAGCAACCCCAACCGTGAGGGTTGCACCAGCTAATTCTTCCCTAAGAGCAAGGGGAAATTCTGCAGGAGACACCAGCCCTGGCCAACACTGGTTGGGAACACAAGGAATTCAACAAATAATCACTGCCCTTCTCCTGGCGGAAGTTTTAGCGACTATGCTTTCTACCCCTGAGAGGGTGGTGGCACTTGCAATATTCCCCAAACTTATTTTCCAAGGCCCCTCCCCCTTTCCAGGGCATCTCATGGGACTGGGATTCTGCAGAAAGTCTGGGACCAGAGAGCCCCTGACTTCCACCAGCTCCTACAGTCCACTAATCCTTAGCGCTTTGTCATCTATCCCAGGGCCCTCTGAAGCTCTCTGCTTGGGAAATTATCTGAACCAGTTGTCACCGACTTCAGTGAAGGCATCTAAGGCCGTCTGGCCCTCTCTGTGGTAAATTCTGACCAAGGTAAAGGAAAGGCTTGGTCCACTGTCCAAGGACTTGTAGCTAGGTACTGACAAAGAGCTGGAGGGTGATTAGAGGCTCCCTCTGATTGTCTAATAACCTGCTTCCCACATAGGACAGACCTGGAAAGCACATTTCTCAAGAGGTAAGGACTGGAGGGTCACATGATGAGCTAATGACAGAGGTCCCAGAAGTTTCTGACTCCATCTCTCCCAGTCAGCAGTCCTCGAGGACAGCTGTTAGGATTCTGCAGAGAGACAGAACTTACAGAGGGCACATGTGTATTGTGTGAGAGGGGACAGCCAGACAGAAAGAGAATGATTGATTTAAGGAACTGGCTCATACTACTGTGGGATCTGGCAAATCTGAAATCTGTAGGGCAGGCTGGAGATTCAGGGAACAATTCATGTTGTCAGCCCCAGATTGAAAGTATTCTTTTTTTAAAAAAGATTTATTTATTTATGCATACAAGAACTGGAGTACAGGCCAGAATCACAGGAGGTGATTCACCAGAGACAGAGTGGGGAGGAAAACAGGCAGATCCACTGAAACACGCTGCTGAGGGGAGCAGCGGGTGAGACAGGAGAGGTCTGCCGCGCCATGTGGGTCTCCCCTCTGGCCGCCAGCAGGGATCAAACTTGTGTTGCAGTGGCTGTGGTTTTCCTCATAGTGCGTTGCTTAGCCCACTGCACCACCAGGGAGGCCCCCAGATTGACGGTATTCTGGAGGCATAATTCCTTCTCCAAGGACCAGCTCAGTGGAATCTTCCCCATCTTAAGGCTTAAAGCCATCAATTGATTGGACCAAGCCCACCCACATTACAGAGGGTCATCTGCTTCACTGAGTTCACTGATTACATGTTAATCATGTCTAAAAAGTACTTTTGCAATGACATCTAAACTTGTGTTTGACTAAAAACTGGGGACCATAGTCTATACAAGTCGACATATAAAATTACCCTTCACAATAAATTAAGGGCCTTTACCACTTTAAATCTCTAAGTCAGAGGGAAGGCCAAGGCAAAACCTCCAAGAATCTGGGCGAGCAGGGATGAGTCACTCTGGACAAGGAATCCTGCATGAGTCCAGCTTGCTCTCAACTTCAGGCAGGAAGTGGTACACAAGGAGGAAGAGAAGGGGGAGGAGATCTCCCAGGATCTGTGGCCATGGCCATGCCCTTGCATGGCTTCCATGCTCCACTGATTTCCCCAAGACCTTTCAAATTGGAATTGCTGAGCTCAGAGGTCTATGATTAAGGAGCTGGATGTCATTCCCTGGGCAGTGGGGAGGGAAGGAGAGTCATGGATGCTGTAAGTTCCCCAGCAGGACCCCCACTCAGTAGAATCTTCCCCCTCTTAAAGCCCCATCCCTCAAGACCCAAAACTCCCCATACATGGAAGGAACAGGAGCCACAGCAGCAACAGCAAGGAGGAATGGCTGAGCCTTGAAGGCTGCAAAGGAAGGGGAGAGGGCAGCATCTGTGTGGAAAAGAAGGGCCCGTGCCTGGTTTCTAGGAGGTCACTGAGTTTGTGCACAGCTTCCAGGGAGAGGGGGTGTGGTGGGCGTGGTGAAAAGGCAAAGCCATAGTCAGTAAAGGTTCCAGGATGACTGGCCTCTTCCCATCCCAGTATCCCTGGATCCAGCCTGCAGGACTTCCTTCGACAGACTCTTCCATCTCGAGTGTGGCTCAAAGGGAGCACGCTGGGGTGCTGTGCTCCTCACCATGTTAGGGGGAAAGGATGTCCTGAATAGACTATACAAGGGTCTCCCTGGTGGCACAGCGGGTTGAGCCCGCACTGTGAAGCGTCTGTAGCACAGCAGTGCGAGTTCGATCCCCAGCCAGGGAGGGGACCCACATGGTGCAGCAGACCTCCCCTGCCTCGCCCGCTGCTCCCCTCAGCAGTGTGTTTCAGTCAGTCTGCCTGTTCTGCTTCCCACTGTGTCTTTGGTGAATCCTCTCACCCCCCGCAACTCTGGCGTGTACCCCAGCTCTGGTGTGCATAAATAAATCCTTAAAAAAAAAATTACACAAATAGGTTTATGGACCCCACCCCCCACTCCAGACCAATGAAATCCAAGAATCTACAAATCCCATAAGGTCATCATCACCAAAAAGTAGATCACTGGGACACGAAGGTCAAGTTAACAGCCAAGCTTGGTATAAAACCAGACATATGGGCCTTGGGGGGGTCTCTTGGATCCGAGCCAGCTCTCAGCCTGCTATTGGATTCCAGCTCAGAGGAGCTGGTAGGACACACTTATGAATTTGTCTCCCTCTCTTCTCCCTGAGTTATTCATTTCTTTATTATCCCTACTTTTGTAAATAAAGCCCTTTATTAACCTTTGTTGTATGTGCCTGCAATTTAGGCTTATTATAAGTGCCTTTCAAGTGCCTGGATGAGAACCCAGTCAGGTAAACCCATTTTCTATCAGGGTCACCCTGTAACAACCACAGTCATATCCCGGCCAGCTGCCCTGATCCTGGGGCTACCCCACCAGTCTCTTGCCAGTTTTCCTAAAACTGTCTCTCTCATTCCATCCCAGTGCTACTCTCCTTTTCAGGGCTGCCCTCCCCATCTGCTCTGTGCCCCCCAACCCTTCAGAGTTCAGGGTTCTTACTTGTGGCCCAGCCTGTCTGAGCTCAAGCACACCAAACACGTTTCTATGGGAGATGACTTCGATGGGACAGATGGGAACTGCTGGGACAGGCAGCCTGGAGCCTTTCGTGTCTGAGTGTCCATATTCCAGAGCTGTCCCTCCACAGGGCTGATGGCCTCTGGGTCGACAGCTGTCTGGAAACCCCGTGGTGAGGATCTGCCTGAAAGCATTTCCCTTTGAAACTCTCCAACTCCAGAAGGAAGTGGAAAACATTTTGCCATTGAGAATAATAAAAAGTTCAGAAGACTGGCATGTCCTAGGAATAACTAAATCCAAGGGAATTAGTCTGGAGACATGGAGGTTATTTACAAGGGGGTGGGAAACATCCAGACCTTATTTCCCTCCAAACTGGTAGAAGTGGGAATGTAAACAGTCTGGGAAGCTGGAGGGGAATTCCTGGAACATTGGGGGCTGGAGCCCGTGGGAGACCAGCAGAGAAGGACACCGTGGTCTCCAGCTTGTCTTCTGGGCCTCACTTCAGCCCCACTCGGGACATCTCCCATTCCATTGATGCCCTCTGAGAGGCTTGAGTGTTGAGGCGGAACCTGCTAGAAGATGTCCAACTGCTTCAGCTACCTGTCTCAGGCAGAAGTCACATTTTGGCTGACATTTTGCCATTCCCTGCCTTCACTGATCCCACAGGGTCACCGATCCGGGAGAAGCGGGAGCAGGGGTGAGGATCCTGACTGGCCTCAGGTGACACTCTAAATCTCTATGTAATTTTATCAAGATTGTCAAGTACAGCTATGCAAGGCGTGCACTGCACAAGGCTGCCTGGGTGGAGCTGAACTCCCAAGCCCTGACTTTTGATCTGCCAACCAGAGAAAAATTTACTTATCACAGAGGCACTGTAGATCAAGAGTTGCCCCGAAGGAAACTGACCAAGGCCAAGCAAGAGGCGTGCTTGGATCGCCCGGACTCATTCAGTGAATGGCCTTGACAGAATGGTTCTATCAAGATTCCCCTGGTCTCTGTCTCCCCATCACCTGGGAGGGACTCTTATACCACAAAAGTCCTTGATTTGGGGCCTAGGGGTTAAGGCTAGGCACAATTATCTTTACAGCCAGGGCTTGATCCCCAGCCAGGGAGGGGACCCACATGGCGCAGCAGACCTCTCCTGTCTCGCCCGCTGCTCCCCTCAGCAGTGTTTCAATCAGTCTGCCTGTTCTGCTCCCCACTCTGTTTCTGGTGACTCCTCTCACTGACACCCCAGTTCCTACATGCATAAACATAAATAAATAGATAAATCTTAAAAAGAAAGTCCTTGGTTTTCCTAGGTGACGAGGGCCAGAGCAGTGAGCTCCCCAGCATGACTGATTAGACAACCTTCTCTTCAGGTGGTGGTCGCACCCACAACTTTCTCCAGTATCAGTTCATCACAGGTTTAGCTACTGCCGTTGCAGTATCTTACTTTAGAAAATAAACTGTTTAGGAGCCTCCTGGCGGCACAAGGGGTTAAGGAACAGCACTATGAAGCTATCCGCAGCTACTGCAGCTTGAGGTTGATCCCCAGCCAGGGAGGGGACCCGCATGGCACAGCAGACCTCTCCTGCCTCGCCCGCTGCTCCCCTCAGCAGTGTATTTCAGTAGATTCACCTGTTCTGCTCCCTGCTCTGACTCTGGTGAGTCCTCTTACCACCCCTGCGCCCCCACATCTCTGGCCTATACCCCAGTTCTTTTATGCATATGTAAACAAATATTTTTTAAAAAATAAACTGTTTAAAAAGTGTCAGAGAAGATGCTCAGGGGAACACTGTCCCCCACTCCCCAACTGCCTCTCCCACCAGTTCATGCACAAGTCCCTAGAGCCAGGGCTCCCTGCTCTATGCAGAGTCCAGAGTATGCAGAGAGCCTCTCCTTCCACCTACCCTGAGGAGGGGACCAGTCCCAACCCAAGAAAGCTCAGGAAACACAGAGTTATTTGCTAGGACAGACCTGGGCTCCCTTCCAGGGCTTCTCCTGGGATTACTGAGGGGACAGAGCCTCTGGAGGAGGGGACTGTTAGGCCCTGTGCAGCCTGTGACTCCTGTCTGAGCTGGTCTGTGCCTCTGTAGAACACCTCAGCTCTGACTGCAGCAGACTCTCTCACCAAAGGGAGCACAGGAGGCCTTTCCTTCCCTATTTCCTCCAGGGAGGCAGAGGGCAGATCCAGGCCCCTCGGACTCCTGAGGTCACTGGAATCCCAACCCCGCCTATCCTCTGGTGACCAGTGACACAGTACATTGTGTGACCACAAAGTACAGGACGGTCAAACAGCCCATGAAAAGGCCAGAGGGCTGGCCCAGCACCTGCACTGGGGGGACTGAGAGCCCTCCCCATGCTCCCTCTATGTAGCCCCGCCTCCTCTTCCTCCAGCATGTACCTAGTAAAGAAGTGATATCCCCCGGGGAAGGGCATGAGGGGCCCTAAGCGAGACATTACCAGTCAGTCTCAGAAACCTTCAGTCATGCTGAGCTTCCTCAGGATGCAGGAGCCTGGATCTTCAACCCCTGGGCCCTGGCAGGAGGACATCCTCGGGTGCTACCGAGCAGGGTTCTGTGGCTGGGCTGGGCCAGAGCCAGGCACCATGAGCGGACACTGTCATGGCAGGCCACACGCCAGGCAGGCAGGGTCAGGGTCAGGGTTGGCTAGTGTTCAGCAGAGCACACCAGCCCCTCCTGGGTGCAGCAGGGTGGGCACTTCCTGTCTGACCGTTTACCAGGGGTACAAAGCAGAAAGACAGGTTTGGTGCCAGCTGGGATCCCCCTGGGGCCCCAGAGGCCTGAACAGTTACCCCAATGACCACAGTGCCCTCCCTCCCCGGGGCGCCACCTTCCCCCACCATGGCCTACAATACAGCCCCTTTCCACACACCGCACCCACAGCTCTCTGGACTGTGTCTTAGATGAGGCAGTGGTGGGTGCTGAGAGATCAGGCATTAGGAGAGGGGGTGAGCTGGGGATGGGGCTGCCGGGTGTGCTGGGACCATGTGCTGGGCTGGATGGTCTGTGTCCAGGGTGGGAGTCCTGTGGGTTCTGTCAAGACTCCCCTGGTCCCTGTGTCCCCAGCACCTGGGAGGGAATCCTGCCCCTTTTGTGTGGCCCGCGACAGCATGGACAGAAGCGGGGGTTGCAGAGTTGGTATCATAGGCTGTCAGCTTCAAAGCCACAAGCCCTGGCTCGCTGCAGGTGGAAGGTATTCTTGAGGGGGCAGGCTGCAGTCCCCCTGGGGTCCTGCCCTTCGCCTGCTGGCTTCAGTGGGAGAGCGTGCCCCCTAGGTCTCCTGGGCAGCTCTGCTTGAGGCACCTGGAGTGCAGTTCTACAAGTCCCCTGCTCTGGCCTCGGCCCCCAGGCGGTGACTCCCTTTGGCCCTAGGGTTTCAGGGGTGTCCTTTCCTCCAGAAGCCCCTCCCTGGTGCCCAGCTCTTACAGCAGCTGGGGACAAGGGAGTGACTTCAGGGCAGGAATGTGAACTCTGCCCCAGGGCCAGGAAATAGAAAACTTAGAAGCCTGGTGGAACCTGAGAGGTGGAAGGGAATTTCAGTGGTCATGTCAACTCCTCTCCCTTTCAGATGGTACATGGGGAAACAGAAGCCAGAGAAGGTTAGCTGCTCAGCAAGTCAGGGACCAGAACCAAGGGCCCTGAAATCCCAGCCAAGGGACCCCCGGCCCCAGAACCCTTCTCCACACCACGCTAAAGGCTCACACTGCTGCTGCACTCTAGAGCCTCACAAGCCCTGCACACCTCCATGCTGTAGGGGAACAATTGCTACCACCGCCTTCTCTATCTGGTTGCCTGCTGCTTCCCAGTGCCTAAATCAGCACTTGCTGTGGAATAACTGAATTGAATTCTAGTCTCATTTTTGCTCACCTGTGTTTCTTGTTTTCCCAATATATATATTGCTTTTATATTTCAAAAAAACCCACTATTTTTTTTACTTGAAGCAATATCCTGCTGACCTCATGAGACTATTCACGGAGCGAAACAAACACGAGTAAACGCTGTATGGACTGGAAATCAAGGTGCAGATGGGAGGAGCGTCTCCAATGCTGCTTCCCGCTCAAGGAGCCAGAGAGACAACCGGTGACCACCACCAACTCCTTTCACGCTCATAGGCCCTGCCGTGGAGGCTGGAGGGAGGTGAGGTGGGTGGCGCGGAGGGAAGCAGGCCACGATCCTGCGGAAACTAACAAGAGGTGACAAGTCTGCTTCTCATCCGAGAAAGGGAGAGACGAGAGAGTAACACACAGACAAAGAGAAGCTGCAGGAATCAGGAGGGAGAGAGACGGGAAGATACCGGGAACACGCAGGGGTGGGAGGCAACTCTGGAGATGGATGTGGACTTCAGACCCAAAGCGAGGCCACCGCTGCAGGCAAACACACGTGGCCACTCCCGGCTCTCAGTTGGACGCCTGTGTCTATCCCGATTCAGATAAAGTTAGAAACATCAAAATGCCACATGCCTTGGAGCAGCAGGCCTCGGCAGAACTCCATATGGCTGTGGCAGCCAGGAGTGTGAGCTAATAAAAGTTTAAAACAAAACAAAACAAAACAGAAACGGCAGGGAAATGCCCCCAGAAGTCCCCGTGGGCACAGCTCGGAGCTGGGGTGTGCAGGGCGGGGAGCAGGGCTGCACTGTAACCCGTCTGCCCCGCTCCGTGTGCCAAGGTCACTGCTCCCCATCTCTTTTAGTGACTGTGAGCCCAAGATACAGTGACTGAGTCAGCCATTTCACACAGCTGGGTCCCTGTCCCATCACCCCAGTTTCTCCTGACTGGAGAGGATGTGATACAGCCAGCAGGGTCCCAGGGAGGGAGTGCAGAGGGGATGGTGTTGTTTTTCTCATAGGTCACCTGCAGCACTGCTCCTGGCAGGGGAGTTGGGGGGTGGGTGGCTGCCCAAGATCCCCACTTTGGGGAAGGGTCTCCATAGGTGGTGTTGGGCATCAGGAATGGGGATTCAGAAGAATATTGCAATCACATGGGTAACCCTTCTTCAAGGTGGCTTTCTCCTGCAGGCAGTGGGTGGGGATGCTGGTGGAAGCTGCATCTGGACCCCTGAGAATAGGGAGGAGCAAACTTACCCCCTCTGCAGGTCACTACTAGAAGGATAACCTGCTCCATGAAAACCTTTTAGAAGCCTGAGCCAGACCCCCAGGGCTCCTTAGAATACCAGGGCAGCTGGGGTTGAGGGAGAGAAGTATCTGATGATTTCAACTCCCTTTAATAAAGATTTCCTGAAACCCCACTGCATGCCCAGTACACAATTTATGGTTTCTGTGCTGGGAAAGCACACAAGGAAATAAAATGATGTTAGGGAAAGGGGAGATGTGGGCAACGCCTCTCCTGGTAGTCCATGGCAGAGTCATGGAGATTTGAAGAAAGACAGCAAAGCACTTCCGGTCATCTCTGAGGAGGTGGACATTTGTTCCAGAGAGAAGGCCTCCACCCCCACACACGCCACCTGAAGTCGGGTAGCTGGCCCAGTCCCAGGCCTTGAGGTCATACCTGGTCATACCGAGGCTCTGTGTACCCGGCCTTGGAAACCAGTGAGCAGGACCTGGCATCAGATTCCTTCTGCATCTTTATCACTGGAAATGTGATAAAGCCTGGCTGGAGAATGGTGGATTTTAAAAAAGGAGGCTTCTCTTTGTGGATGGGAGGAACATGATTCAGCACAAGCAGCAGATCAGGAACTCGCAGGCCAGGCCCTCGCGCCAGCCTCCGCTCTCCTGCAGCCACCTCGGCAGAGCCCCAGCCTGCACCTGCTGAATGGGATCCTCAGTGTGCCCACGGAGGCTGGGCACTGTGCCACTCCTCTCTTCAAGAACACCACCGCCTGGCGGGCTGCCAGGAACAGCCAAGCCCCACAGACATTGCTCCCAGGAATTCAACCACACGGAAAGCAAACGCACCACCTCTCTTCTAATGAGCTTGGCTAATGAGCCCCCAGATGCACAGCTGGAGCTGGTGATCCGAGTGCCTTCTGAGGACACACTGTGACAGAGGCGGCAAATGCACATCTTCACAGCACACGGGCTCACGAAGGTCACAAGCCTGTGGGTGTTCGACACCACGCCAGGGACAGCAGTGGAGGCGGGGTCTCCATGCCCTGGAAGCGGGGCTTCGTCTGACAGACAAAATGGACATCCAAGGCAAAACTGTGGGCAGATATTAAATGCTAACCAGTGTGATGGCGGCAACTGGAACTCAGCGCCGTGGGTGGACACAGCCCAAGAAGGTGACCTTGGAAGGAAGGGCATTCTAGTTGAAGAAAGACTCAGATCAAGCCCAAGAGTGCGAACCTCCCTGGTGGTCTTCCAACCTGCTCACTAGAGATTTACTTAGGTGGGGGAGCAGAGGAGACAGGTCACCTCCAGAGGTTATTCTGCTCATCTCCTACCTCTAGGTAGGAAAAACCTTGCCCCATCTCCAGGTCCTCAGGGAGTCTCTGAGTGTTGGTTCATTATCCAGCCCCTCCTTTTTTTTTTTAAATTTATGCATTTAGAGCTGGGATACAGGCCAGAGGTGTGGGAGGTGAGAGGATTCACCAGAGACAGAGTGGGGAGGAGAACAGAGAGATGAACTGAAATATACTGCTGAGGGGAGCAGTGGGCGAGGCAGGAGAGGTCTGCTGTGCCATGTGTGTCCCCTCCCTGGCCGGGGATCGAACTCACGCTGCTGTGTAGGATGCTTCACAGTGAGGTGCTCAACCTGCTGTGCCACCAGGGAGGCCCATCCAGCTCCTCTTGGGCAGCAAATCACCCTAGGTCCTAAAAGGCTTGTTTTTGCTTTAGCTGGTGAGGGTCATGCTCCCAGGTGTAGAGTGACGTGGACCTATCGTCCTGGTCACAGCAGATGGACCGGGAGTCCACACCACAGTCACACCATTGGGTGGGGCTGGAACACAGCAACAGTTCGGGTCACCGGGGTTGCACCATCCTGAGAGGCAGTGAACCAACCCAATCAGAAGCTCTTTTGGGGGAAAGCAGGGAGAACATGAACAGGTGGGCTACTTTATCGTGACATGTACAGGGAAACTGACCCTTTATTCCAGTGGATCCACGAGGCTGGCTGACCACCTTGCCTGAAATTCTGGGGACTCAGAGAAACTGCTGGGCTGAAGAGATGGTCTCCAAGTCCCAAGCAGCCCTGGACCTGTCTTCTATGACTAAAGGTTACTTCTTCCCCGGACTCTCTAAAGCTGGCAAGTCTGAACTCCAGATTTGGGGAGAGACGTGTGGGGAAGGATGAGGCTGGCAGGATTAGGGTCCAGGGAGGGGGAAAAGGGTGACCTCCTCTGCCCACAGCTGGCTTCTATTCCCATGAGCCCTCATCCAAGCTCACTGTGAACTTGCAGTGAGCTTTTTGATCTGAACTAAGTCCTGGCCAGGGAGACAGAATCCAAAAACTCCTTGGGACTGTCCTAAGAAAGAATGCCAAGACCCTGCCAGAGCCTCGCCAGACCCAAAGTAAAGCAGATTCTCCTGTTTCTTATCATCAGCTCGGTGAGAATGTGTCTTGATTTGCTGAGCCAACACAATTTCACACACTTTGTAGCATTTGCTCTGCTCAGTACCTCAGATAGCTTTTGGGAAATGAGGGGACGCAACTCAGAAGTTCCCTGTGGTGCACAAAGCAGACTGAAGCAAGCCACCTCTCTAGAGACTGGGTCCAGGGTCTTCTTATGACTGCACTGCTCCTAAAGGGAAAGGGATGCTTTCTGCTCCTTCCAGGCAGTTTCCTGGCATCTGCCTTCACCCTTGGCTACAGTTCAGGATTGTTACCATTAAATGAGGCCTCCTGGTATCTCTCCAGTAAATGACAAGCACAGACAAGCCAGAGAGCTGTCAATCAGTGAAATCAGCCCCCCTAAACTTTAAATGCAAAAGAGGAGCATTCAGAAGGCTCTCAATAGCCATATATGGTCCTGGGGTCTTTGTTTCCATATTCTGGGTCTTTAGTAAGTCACACAGCAGGGGGAAGTGATGGTACCAAGCTGTGAGCCCTCTGAAATTCTTCAGGATTGTGTATGTTAGTGCATTTTTAAAAAAGATATATTTATTTATGCATACAAGCTGGGTACAGGTCAGAGATGCAGGAGGTGAGAGGATTCGCCAGAGACAGAGTGAGGAGCAGAACAGGCAGATGGACTGAAATACACTGCTGAGGGGAGCAGTGGGCCAGGCAGGAGAGGTCTGCTGCCCTATGTGGGTCCCCTCCCTGGCCAGGGATTGAACTCACATTGCTGTGCAGCAGATGCTTCACAGTGTCGCTCTACCCGCTGCACCACCAGGGAGGTCCTGTTAGCGCATTTGTCAGGATGAGTGTCCACAGCTTTCTGAGGGTCTCAAAAAGGGTAAGGACTTGGGGAGGTTATGAACTGCAAGAACTGAGGATCCAGAGCCCCCTCCAATCCTAGGGCCCTGGGCCTACACAAATCTGGAAGCCAGACACACGTTATCAACCTACAAGAAAGTGCTGTGCAAATGGGGGTGGCTGTTACTGTCTGGGCTGTGATCACTCCCTGCCTATTCTGTTCATCGCTGCCCAGCCTGTGAGTCCAGGCCAGAATCCCACCCTGGAGTTGGCAGACCCCCATGTCCAGGCCCGCTGTGTTGCTGAAGATGCATTCTGCCTGACCCCCAGGGAGGCCCTGGGTGTCTGCATGTCTCCCAGTGACTGCTCATTCCCTTTCTGAAAGTCACTACCTCCAGACTAGAGGAAGAAACTGGAAAGGAAAATACGCTTTGGGAGAAAAGTCACTTCAGTGTACCACACAGATCCAGCTCCACAATCCTCCCAACAGCCTCAGGGTCCTAGAAAACCCCTCAGGTCCTAGAAAATTACCTCTCTGTTGCTGGAAACCTGCACTTGGCTCCCACACTGCCTAGGGCCCTTGGCCACTTCCTGGAGGGCCTCTGCTCAAGCAACAGGCCCCGGCAAGCTCCTTGCTGGAGCTGGACCTCATCATCAGAGGTCAAGGGGGCCTCACACACAGAGTGGCCACAGGCTCGGAGCTGGAGGGCACGTTTTTCTGCCTCTTTCACAGAACAGGGGCAATTCTCTCCAGTCTCCCCCTGCCCCCATCAGCCCTTGTCCTTCCTGCCACAGAGACAGGTGTCAGGACAGAACAAGACCAACATGCCTCAGGATCCCTGTCTCTAGGACCCTGTGGGAGTCACAGGGATACATCTACTCTACAAAAACCTGAGAGCAGCTCCGCTTCCCAGGATGTAAAATCACATTCAGCTGGGGGGCAGGGAAGGGGGCTGAGGAGCCCAGGGTGTCTGCCTCCTCTGGTGGCCCCACCCTGGCACCTGGTGCTGGAAATGCTGGCTTTACGCTTTATTCTTTTCCCTTACCTGCCAAGAAGGGCATGTCTGAACCCTCCCACCTCAGCCAGCCCCCCTCCACTCCAGTACCCCCCAAAGCACCCTCCTCCCCATGCTTGGTGAACAGCACGTGATCGGTAAAACCTTCTTATTGTTTGGTGTGCAAATGGGATATGATGGTCTGGAAAATCCATTATTCTGCTTGAAAGCAAAAGAGTTTTTTTTTCAGAGGCCATACACAGGTTGCCAGTTTTTGAAAGACAAAGAAGCACACACTACTAAAGTTATGTGGTGCATAATGCACCTTTCTTTGATGATTCAATTCAAAGAAAGGCACCTGGAGATCCAGCAGCATCTCTGGCATCCTCCTAGATGCTGTTTGGAAAAACAAAGGCAAGAGCAGCATCACCCCATCTTCTGAAGTCCTCAAGTCTCTGCTTCCCTCTATCCCTTCAGTGTACACCGAGGGGACACACACTCCAGGGTAACAGCACACCAGATACGAGGCGGGAGTGCTAAAGAATCCAAGAAGGTGTGCACCCCAGTGGGTTTTGGAGGTTCCTCCCAGGAAGGAGTCTCTTTCATCAAGGATGAAAAAACTTCAAAAAAGCCACCTGTGATTTCCCCTCCCCCATCTGCAGTAAACTCCACTACTCATGGGGTCAATCCAGCATGAATATGGGACCTGCATTTGGTGACTCCCCAAAAGCCCAGCCAAGACAACCTGATTGGTGAGGAGGGCAGTTCTGCACACTGCAAGGTACAGCCTCCTCCACTCCCTCAAAAGAAAGTGAGGAAGGAAAACAAGACAAAAAGAGCAGTGGGTAACAGCGTCACTCCAGGGCAGCCCCAAAGCAGACAGGACTGGCCAGATCTGTAGTCAGTCCCAAACCGGTGGGATAGATAGAGACAGGAACAGGCGGCGGGCACAGTGCTGGCACCTCCTGAAGTTCCTGCCAGTGAGGCAGTCACACAGGAAACCAAGTCCAGCTTCCCTGTGTCTATCCACTGCTTTCAGCAGGGCATCACGGCTGAGCACCTGGCAAAGTTAGTAGTGATGAGCCAATCTTCCCCTTGAACCACAACCCTGGGGGGGTTCCCGGGTGAGCAAACGACCTAGGGACTCTCACCTCCACAGTTGTGCCCTTGGACTCCGTCCACCTAAGGAAACCATGATCGGCTGACAACTGCGTATTCCTTGAGGACCCTTGGCAGGGGATGACCGCCAGTGGGTAGGAAGAAAACCCCCGGCTCAGACGGGTCATCCCTCCCCTTGAGTCCTCCCACCAATCACCCCTGGGGACTAGTCTCCTTCCCTGCCCGCGGAGAAGAGAAGCGGGGTCATCACTCCAACAGGTCCCCCCTCACCCGGGCCCCACCCGGCCAGCTTGTCCTCCGCCTTGCCCTGAGGCCTCAAATTCTGAGAGAGCATCAAGGCACCTGCTCCAAGGCTGGGCTCCAAGCCCGCGAGAGGGGTCCCCGGGCGGCGCCTCCGGGAGCTCCCCAGCTTCCTCGGGAAGGGGCGGGGCACTCCCCGGACCGGCGCGCCCCCCGCGTCCCTTCCCGGCGCTCACCTGGCGCAGGTGCTGCAGCAGCGTCCCCGCCTCCTCCCGCCGGCCCTGGCGCACCATCCGCAGCAGCTCCTGGACCATGCCGACGCGCCGGTGGTAGGGGGGCAGCCCCGCGCCGGCGCCCGCGCGCCCCGCCTTGTCCCCTGCGCGGAGCAGCAGAGACGCCCAGAAGTCGGGCCGCTCGCGGCGGGAGCCGGGCGTCGCGCCGGGGCTGGGTCTCTCCGCCAGGCTGCCCTTGGTCTGCCGGGTGCCCATGCCGCCGCCGCCCCTCCGCACTCTCCGCGCTGGGCCGCGACGCCGCGTCCCGGGCTGGCTGCCCGCGCCTCGGCAGCCGCGGCGCGCCCGCCTCCCGGGTAGCAACTTTGGGGGAACTGTTGCGCGCGGGCGGCGCGGGGGCGGGCGGTTGCCCGCGCTCCCCTCGCTCCTCCCTCGGCGCTTCCCGGGCGCGCTCCCCCGGCGCTCGCCGCCAGCCAGCCGGCCCCGCCCCGGCCCGCCCCGCCCCCGGCTCGGGCTCCCGCTCCGGTCCCTGCGCCCGCGCCGCCGCACGCTCCCGCCTTCCTGCCTTCGCTCCTCTCCCCTCCCCTCCTTTCTCCTTCCCGCCCCTAGGTTCTGGGCTGGGGGCCATCGGGCGCCCCCTCCCGGTGTTGTCGCTGCCGCCGCGCCCCCTGCTGGCCGCCGCGTTGCGCCTCCCGGGGTCCTGGCGCGGTGGCAGTGGGGGCGCACAGGCCCAGGGGCCTTCGCTGTCTGTCGGTCCGCCAGCTTCCCCAGATATTTCCTGACCGCGCGCGAGGGTGAGACTCGCGGGAGGTGAAGGGAGGCTGCCGGGGGCCTAACTAGATGAGGAAAGTTGGGAGCGTGGGGGTTGGGGAGGGAGGATCTTCAGCTCCAGAGCCAGGTTAGTAAGCTCTGCTGAGCATCAGCGCACAAGTCTTCTTGAACTCAGGTTCCCGGGCCTTGCCCTAGACCCACTGAATGAGAATCTCCGCAGGGGCCTGGGAATGTGAATTTTAAGTCAGTCTTGGCTGATTCTGAAGTGCAGTTATTTGAGACTTAGCCTGTGGAGGTCGGGGGAGGGGCGGGCGGTGATGATCACTATCACCGCCATCACTGGTGGGTGAACCCAGAAACTGCAAGATTGTGTGTGGTTGCGCGGTCTTTCATGGAGGAAGTCTGTTGCTTCTATCAGTCTCTCAGAGTCAGGACCATCAAGGTGTCTTCTACTGTTTTCAGCCTCACACCTCTGGAGAAGGGTTCTGCGGTCATTCCTGGTACAAAAAGGCAGAGCCATGCTTGAAAGTAGGACTAACTGCACCATCCTATCCCCCCCATCTCCCCCATCACTTCCCAGAACCTCTGCCAGGCCTGGCCCTTAAGGGATCAGACCCCCTGGGCTCTAATGAGGTACTTGGAAAGCCAACTGTAGTCCTGCCAGAAGACAGCTAAGGCACTTGGGGGACCTTCTCTGCCCCAGACCACAGACCACTGTGGGAGGCCTTGATCTTGGTTGCTTGCTGCAGGAGGGGTAGCAGTTGTGTGTGCTTGCCTCTGACCCAGGCCCCGGCTGCTGCTTTAGGGGATAAGGACAGTAGACTGTAGGAACAGGAGAGTCAGATCTTACACCATAGCGGCTGAGCCCACCATGTACTGAAGGAGCATCAGGATTCAGCTACTTCCTCTATCTTATGGAGCTAAACTCCAGTTTAAGAACTAGGAAGGTAAGATGAAGGAGATACAGGAACTCTAGGTGTTCCACAGAGGATAGTCCCGCTGGTCAAACCCCAGTACCTGGTAGAGAATACCCAGTCTTCCTGTAAGCAGCTTCACAGGGCTGACTTTCCAAACTCTCTCCAACCGTTTGCATGTAGAACACACCCGTTGGCATCTTCAGAGAGCCCAGGCTGGGAAACACTTAGGTGTCTCTCATGTCTGATCTGCAGGCAAGGTGGCCACCACGGAAACCTGCGGACCAAGTCCCTTGCTCTGGTTGGTGGGCTCCATCACTGGGAGGCTGACCACAGCCTGAGCTGGCAGGTTGGCCTGCCTCAGGGTTTGTGGCTGATGCCAAAGCCATCTCAGTGGAAGGGGGCTGGGCTAGTCCCTTCCTTGGGATTTGAATGTCATCCCCTCCCTTCTTCAGAGACTTGATTCCATATACCCTCTCCTTGCTGCTTCCCTCCCCAACCCACCACCAATATCTCCCTACTTTCTGGCTTGTTCTGGCAAATAATCTCTTCAGCTCTCTTCCATCTATTTAGAAAGAAAACATCCATTTTTGCCATCCACTCTGGCCCTTAAGGGATCAGACCAATGCCCCCACCTTTCTCTTTCTTTTCCAGCTAAGCTTTTTGGATCTAACAAATTATTGTCACACCTTCTTTACTTTCATTCATTCCTTACCCACTTTAGTTGGGCTTCTGGCCACAGCACATCACTGAAATGTCTTTTGCCAGTGACCTCGTTGCTAAATTTAGCAGCCACTTTTAGTCTTCATCTTACTTGACTTTATAACAACATCTGATTCTCTTGTATACTTTGTGTTATTTAAAAAGATTTATTTATTCATGCATACAAGAACTGGGGTACAGGCCAGAGGTGTGGGGGGTGAGAAGATTCACCAGAGACAGAATGGGGAGCAGAACAGGTGGATTGACTGAAGTACACTGCCAAGGGGAGCAGAGGGCGAGGCAGGAGAGGTCTGCTGTGCCATGTGGGTCAGTTCCCTGGCTGGGGATCCAACTCATGCAGCAGTGACTGCTGATACTTCATAGTACTGTGACTTAACCCCTTGCACCACCAGGGAGGCCTGGTGTCTACTTTGTTTTGATGGAAACCCTACTCCTCTAGTTTGTGGGTGCTCTGGGAGGGCCCCTCTTACTCCCATCCTTTAGTTGTTGGTGTTACCTAGGGTCCTGCCAAAGACTTCTTCCTAGGCAATGTTGCTTATACTCAGGGCTCTCCTCACTGCACACATGCTAATGACTCCAAGTCTCTTCCCAGCTTGTGAGTTAGTAAGTTGAACTGTCACTGATTCATGGATGTTGGCAGAAGACGTGAGACTCCTGGGTCAGAGACAATACTTTGTTATCAGGCACACAGCATGGAGCATCAACATTAGCATATTTGCATCAGTCATTTTTGCCTTGAAGTCTTACAAGGCAGCGAGTTGGGCCCAGGTGGATGTGGCCATGTGCAGCAGGTTTCTGCAGAAGCCCCACAGTGCAGCGCCCAACCCCAGCTGAGGGGCACCAAGCTTGGGGATCTACTGCTTTAATAGGAAGCAGTAAGCAAACTTGTAGACAGTACTCATCCCTCATTGCTTACTATGAGCACAATACTGATAGGTGGCTCAGGTAAAAGTGGTCTGGGTTTCGACTTTTTGGCCCACATAGCAAGAGGCCTGTGGAGGATGAGCTCTTATGGTGGTGGGCACTTCAAAAATGAGCATCTCCTTCTCAACCTGCTTGCCCCTGTCTCTGCTTTCTGTTAATAATGAGGGCGAGAAAACCTGCATTCATTGTGTGCTCTAGTTTCTCAGTATCAGCATCTGGTCAACCATGTCATCCAGGTAATGATGCCTGGGACAGTAGCTCTTGTTTGTGCACATTCTGTCCTTTCAACAATGGTGAGGTCATTGTTGTTATTGTCATGATTTCACAGGTAAGGAGATGGATTCTCGGGTTTCCTGGTGGTGCAAGGGGTTGGGCGCTGCACTGTGGGGCTTCTGCAGTCACTGCAGCGCAACTTCAATCCCTGACCGGCGAAGGGACCCACATGGCACAGCAGACCTCTCCTGCCTCACCTGCTGCTCCCCTCAGCAGTGTATTTCAGTCAGTCTACCTGTTCTACTCCCCACTCTGTCTCTGGTGAATCCTCTTAGCCCCTGTGCCTCTGGCCTGTACCCCAGCTCTTGCGGGCATAAATATATAAATCTTAAAAAAAAAAAAAAGGAGATGGATTCTCAGAGAGGTTAAGTGCCTTGCCCAAGGTCACACAGTGAGAAGCAGAGATGGGAATCACTTCAGTCTGCTCAACTTGGAAGCCTGTGTTGTTAATATCACTTGATATCATTGATCCTGCTGTTTAAATATTACTTCCCACAACCACTGTCTTGTGCAGGATCTGTCATTTTTTTACCCCATCATTACATTATAATAACCTCCTTTCTAACTGTCACCCCACCTCCAGTCTCTGCCATTTCTAATATGTCTTCCATGTAGCAGTTGAAGAGATCATTTTATTTTTTTAAGACTTATTTATCTATGCATACAAGAGCTGGGGTGCAGGCCAGAGGTGCAGGGGGTGAGAGAACCTACCAGAGACAAAGTGGGAAGCAGAACAGGCAGATTTACTGAACCACACTGCTGAGGGGAGCAGCAGATGGGGCAGGAGAGATCGGCTGTGCCATGTGGGTCGCCTGGCTGGGGATTGAACTTGCGCTGCAGTGGCTGTGGACAGCCTCACAGTGCTGCGACATAACCCTTGCGCCACCAGGGAGGCTCTGAAGAGGTCATTTTAAAAGGAGAGACACACATACACATACCCCAACTCTCCCCTTTTCAGTGATTCTTTCTCTTAAAGATTTATGCGTACAAAAACTGGGGTACAGCCAGAGGTGTGTGTGTGTGGGGGTGAGA
The DNA here is from genome assembly GCA_019455555.1 of Galemys pyrenaicus. Lineage (NCBI taxonomy): Eukaryota > Metazoa > Chordata > Mammalia > Eulipotyphla > Talpidae > Galemys > Galemys pyrenaicus. The sequence goes on from JAGFMF010011456.1 coordinate 2,813,681, forward strand.
GGATTCACCAGAGACACAGTGGGGAACAGAATAGGCAGACTGACTTTTTCAGTGATTCTTTTCACTGTACTTAACATGCACTTGAGGTGCCCCAGGTACTACACTGTCCTCATGTGCTACAGTTCACGTGAGGAAATCTTAAAAAAAAAAAAGGAGATGGATTCTCAGATTGGTTAAGTGCCTCAGTCACCCCATAGGATACCTCTTCCAGGTTGCCATACTTTGTTGCCTTTGCACATACTGCATTATCTTCCTGAGCTGTCCTTCTCCTCCTTTAACAGATGCCTAGTCATCCCTTAAGGCTTGGTTTAGGCGTCATGTCCTTCAGGAAGCCTTCCCTGAATGCCTCCTAGAGCATCCTCCATGTGAGTCTAATTTGAATATATCTTGTACCGTGTTTCTGTTGTTCCTCCGCACACACTGTCCTTCTGATGGAGCACCCTCTTCCAGCCCCTGTTGGGTCAATCCTTCCATGTCCTTTAGGTTAAACTCATCAGGGATGACTTCTGGGACTTCCTTTCCGCTTATAAGTGCTCCCAGGCTTGCTGCCTGCGCTCAAGGGTTGGTTGTCCACCAGGGCCTGTGAGCCCAGTACCTGGTACCTTGGAGGAGCTCTGTAAGCATTTGTTGAGTGAGAAAAAATGCATGGCCACTCCCAATGTCGTAGCTTAGTGCCGGGAACTCGGTGTTTGGCAGGCGCTCAATAAAATGATTGAAAGAACCTGAGCAAAGTGCCAACTGACTCAGTCAACATGGAAGGTACTGATGATCTTCAGGATATCAATTTGAAGGGGATTAGGAGCCCAGGGGAGGCAGGTAAGACCATAGAGGAAGCTAAGGAGCTTGCTTTTTCAAGAAATTGCGAATAGGACAGTAACCAGAGGAACTGGTATTTGCTGTTGTTTGCTTGCTTCTCATAAAGGAGATAGATCATCTTATTAAGAGGGAACTAGCGTATTTGTTTTTCCAGTAATTTTTCTTTCAAGCAAGTAATTTTGTAACATGGGAAGTATTTTACAAAGCCATCAAACCTGGTTTTGGGAATTCTTGTCATGCTTTCTTCTTTGAAAGGTCTCCTTGGAGTCTACTTGTATTCTAAGAATGTCAAGTATAAGATGCCTAATGAAATTTAAAGATCATTTGAATTATATGCATTTTAAAAAAGATTTCACTTATTTTTGCATAGAAGAACTGAGGTGTAGGCCAGAGGTATGGGAGTTAAGAGGACATCAGAAATAGAGTGGGGAGCAGAACAGGTGGATCTACTGAAATCCACTGCTGAGGGAAGCAGCGAGCAGGATAGGAGAGGTCTGCTGTGCCATGTGGGTCCCCTCCCTGCAGGGGATCGAACTCAGGCCATTGTGGTTGGCAGTCACAGTGATAGCATGAGACTTAACCCTTAGGCCACCTGGGAGACCCTATATAGAGTTTTCTCATAGATACTGTTTTCATTTAATGTTATATTCCTAAGAATTGCCCTTATTGCTGTGTGTCCTCTAATTCATTCATTTAGACTGTGTGTAACAGTCCATGGTGTGAGTGTTCCTTGGTTTCTTTCTCTGCTCTCATTCAAGTGGTTTCCAGCCTTTGCTGCTGGGAATTGTGCTTTTATAGATATTCCTGCATGTCCTTGTTACACACATGGGGCAGCTCTAAGAGTGGGGTTGTTTAGCTTTAGGGTTAATGCTGGATGGTTTCCACCAGGGGGAGAATTGGAATCGTCCTGCACTGGTAGGAATGTAAAATGGTGCAGACATTATAGAAAGCAGTATGGAGGTTCCTCAAAAAATTAAAAAACAGGCACCTCTCCTGCCCATCTGGAACTATGCAAGTGCCTCTCTTTCTTTCTCCTTTTCCTAATAAATCTGTCTTTTTGAAATGTAAAAAAAAAATTTGAAAATAGATCTACTATATGATTCAGCAATTCCACTTCTGGTTATTTATCCAAGGGGCTGAAAACAGCATGTCAAAGAAATATTTGTACACCCATGTTTATTGTCTCATTATTCACAATAGCCAAGAGATGGAAACAACTAAATGTTGATTAATAGATGAATGGACAAAGAAAATGTGGTAGATGCATTTAAGCAAGTATTATTCAGCCTTAGAAAAGGAAGAAATTCAGTCACATGCTACAACATGAATAGACTTTGAGGACATTGTACTAAATGAAATAGCCAGTCATAGAAAGACAAATACTGAGACTTCACTTCTATAAGTTATGTGACAAACTCACAGAGTTAGACAGTGGAGTAGTGGTTGCCAAGGGCTGGAGGGAGCAGACAGGGGGGTGGGGAAGTCATTGAATGAGTAGTAGTATTTTCATTCATGCAAAATGAAAAGTTCTAGAGACTTGCTGTATGATAATGTGCTTATAGTTTAACAATTCAGTATTGTATATTTAAAAACACTAAGAGAGTAAAATTTTTTTAAAGATTTATTTATTTATGCATATAAGAACTGGGGTACAGGCCAGAGGTGGGAGGGGTGAGAGGATTCACCAGAGACAGAGCAGGGACAAAACAGGCACACTGACTGTACACTGCTGTGGGGAGCAGCGGGCGAGGAAGGAGAGGTCTGCTGCGCCATGTAGGTCATCTCCCTGGCTGGGGAATCGAACTCTTGCTGCAGTGGCTGCAGATGCTTCACCACAGTGTGGCTTAACCCCTTGTGCCACCAGGGAGGTCCTAGGTTTGTTGTTGTTTTTTTTTAACCACAATTTAAAAAAAAAAGAATTGTTCCCTTCCAGTCTCAAGGAAGTCATACCCTCCTCTGCGCTTCAATCTTTCCCTCTGAAGCCAGTGTCCCTCCCTTTCCCACCTGTAGCTGCAGGTCCTGTATAGGAGCTTTCATCAGATCTCTCTAATATTCAAAGAAATTGTTAGTTGCCCGCTGGAGGGCATTAGTTGCCTAAGGAGGGCATTCTAGATGACATTCATAGCCTCAAAGGGAGGAAATTACAGAAGCCGCAAAGAGAGGAAATTACCTTTTCCTTCTTTTGTGATTCATTTATCCAATATCTGTTGAATGTCTACCCTATGCTAAGCACGGTGATGTGTTGTGAAGACATATTAGTAAATAAGACAGGACCCTGCTCTCAGGGAGTATGCTTTCTAGTAAACAAGCAAGGTAACTTCAGGTGTCAAATGCTATAAATGGGAATAGAGGAATCTGACAGTTGTGACCTAAAAAAGTCTCTCTGAAGAAAGGATGTTTGCGGGGCTTCCCTAGTGGTGCAGCAGATTGAGCACTGCACTATGAAGCATCCGTAGCACATCAGTGTGAGTTTGCTACCCGGCCAGGGAGGTGACCCACATAGCGTAGCAGACCTCTCCTGACTCGCCCGCTGCTCCCCTTAGCAGTGTGTTTCAGTGAATCTACCTGTTCTGCTCCCCGCTCAGTCTCTGGTGAATCCTCTCACCTCCCATGACTCTGGCCTGTACCCCAGCTCTTGTATGTATAAGTAAATAAATTTTAAATATATATGTATACACACACACACACACAAGAAAGGATGCTTACCTTGAAACTTAAAATGAGAAGAATCAAGCTAGGAGGATGCATTCCAGGCACAGGAAGTAGTCTGTGCAAAGGTCCTGGGGCAGAAAAAAGTTTGGCAAGTCTAAGGAACAAGAAGCCAGTGGGAAGGAGAGTGGAGTGGTGAGAACTGGAGATGAAGCTGGACCTGGTCTGTACAGGGCTTCATGGAGCAAGTAGGAGCAGGAAACTGTTACTAAGCTGCAAGTAGCTCAGTGGGGGCTAGCATGCAGGGTCTGTAACTTGCTACCCGCATGGCTCTTAAGTCAGTGGCTCAAACTTGGGCATGGATTTCAGTCACCTGGAGGCCCTCATTTCAGAGTTTCTGATGCAGTAGATTGAAGTGAGGCCTAGACTTCACATGTCTAACACATTCCCAGGTGATGTTGATGCTGCCGGTCCTTGGACCATCTTGAGTATCAGCTTCTAAGTAACTCTGATTCTCTTTTTTCTTCATCTGCAAAATTGCCCTTCTCTCCTGGTTGATGTGCTCATCCAATGAGATCAAGTATGGGAAAGCCCTTTGTAAAAAAAAAAAAAAAAAAAGACACAGAAGGAATCGTCAACTTAATGACGTTTAATAATCACTCCTCCCATCTGTGCTTCCTTCACAATTATAGAGAAGCTTCACACAGATCACTGGCAGCTGGCTGCTCAGGAGCAGTGGCCATTTTATTCATTTACTTTGTTTGTCTGCCTCTCTGACCATATGATAGCCGCTGGTGCTACAAGGGTGAATACCTCCCTTGCTTTGCCTGGGAGAAACCTTTAAATTCACCCCTGGTCACCCCACAGACAGAGGCCTGATGATGCTTCAAGTGTCTGTGGTTATTTTTGTCAACCATCATCTCCTCCCACTCCTCCCCAAGAAAGCTCTCCCGTGAGTCATCCGAAGCCTGGAGGCAGCTGACGGTTGCTCGGCTGGTATCTGGCCATTGAAGGGAAGAAGGAGTAGTGATATTTCCTTGGGCTTGTTTTGAAGAAAAATTCCATAGATTTGTTGACTCCTGGAGAGTTGGTCTCTAGAATATGCGCTTATGAGCTGCATTTGGTGTATCTATTTTTATTTGTCTTCACTCGCAGGCTCACCAACTTTTTGCTGCACATCTACTTTGTAGCAGGCACTGTTTTAGGCTCTGAGGATTCAGCAGTGTATGGAACAACAAAATCCCCCTTTTGTGGAGTTTGTGTGATGTTCACTCATGGTGTGTAGGGTAAATGAAGGTTATGAGGTTTTTCCGGCCTCCCACCGTTAGCATTAATGATAGATACCTGCGGTCCTACACGCTTGCCTGATGCAGGCACCTGGAGTAGGGTGTGGGCAGGCGTAGGTGGGCGCACCTGGGCTGAGACTGCATCTATAAGGGCGGCATCATGAGGGTGCCAGAGAGACGTAGAAGCAGAGAAGTAGCATAAAGCAGTAAGCAGAAGGAGCTATAGGAGCAGAAAAGGAGGAACAGCAGCAGTAGAGCAGAGGCATGAGAGGTTAGAAAGCCCAGAGAGTGAAGATTCTCAGGGGGCTAGAGGCCTGCCAGCCTCCTGGTCCCCTAGCCTCCCTGCCTGCCATGTACCTGGTGGCCTCTGATGCAGAAAGAGCAATTAAAGCCTGAAAAGCCACCGAGGGCTCCAGGACTCCTCCTTGACCCATCTGCCTGGATCACAGAGAACCTGCCTCATGCCTTCCTGCTTCTGCAGGTGTGATTCTGAAAGCGTATGTTGTGAAGTTTATGGTATGGCCAGGGAAGAGAGACTTGCAGGACCTTCTCCCCGATGGCCTAGGTGTTAGGTTTCAGCACTGTTACTGCTACGACCTGAGTTCGATCCCCAGTTTGATCACCCACATGGCGCAGCAGACCTCTCCTGCCTCACCCGCTGCTCCCCTCAGCAGTGTATTTCAGTCGCTCTGCCTGCTCTGCTCCCCACTCTGTCTCTGGTGAATATTCTCACCTCCCGCCTACACTTCTATCCACAAAATAAATAAAAAAAAGAGACTTGTCATCAAATAAATGAAATAAAGTATTACAGACATTGAGATAGAACTAAATCCATGTGGGCCTAAATCCATGAGGAAAAGGGGTGTTAGAGTGTCCCAGTGAACTGGAAATTAAGGGTGGGTGGCAGTTTCCAGGTTGACCTAGAGGAGGCGTCTGTAAAGATGAAGCAGTTTGCCTGGCACACTGGGCACCTGCAAGTGACAGTCACCTGGTGCACAGGAAGCAAGGGATGGAGAGACTCTAGAAAGGTGGGCAGGAGCAGGAGCAAGGCCTCAGACAACAGGGATTTGGAGCGTAAGTGGTATTCAAGAGATTGAAGTGTTCAAAAGTTAAAGTCAGTGCATGTTATGACAGTGCTGTGTTGTGGGAAGATTATTCTAGAGGAGGTTGCAGGTAGCTGACAGGAGTGCAGCACTGGAGGTGAGAAGACATGCAGACTTAAAACATGATGCAGGCTGAAGCTGAGGAAAGACAGGCAGGATGCACAGTAGGTCCTAGGGTGTTGCTGGGGTGTGGAATTGACAGGACTTGTTTAAAGTTGGAATGAGAGGGGGAGGGTTGAGATGGGAGCACGGTGACTGAGGTGATGGTACACTGGTGATATGGTGATGGGGAATACATGGGGATTACAATTGATGTCAAATGTATATAAATTAAAAAAATAAAGTTGGAATGAGTGGAAGGAAGATGCTGAGGGAAAGACAAGAAGACAGAGGAGCATGAGTGGGGAGGTGTTGAGCTTGAGATGCATATTGTGAAAGCAAAGGAACGTGATTTGACACGATCTACATCATGGAGAGCTGCCATACTCAGAAGTAGCTGAGCCCAAGTAGTGGGTGAGGTGACCAGGGATGAAAAGATAGACAAAGTCAGATCAGTGGGGCAAGGGGACATTTAACATGCTGGACTAGAAAGGGGACTTTGAAGAGGACCTGGGGTAATGTCAAAGGGGAGGAAGGCAAACTAGGTAGGGCAGAGTCTTGGCAGTAGTCTGTGCTGTGGAAAACAAGGCTGGAGAACATTCCAGAGAGGTAAGAGAAGTCAGTGCTCTTTGCCAACTGTGGCTAATACTTCAAGGTGGTCAGCAAGAGGACTTGGTACTTGGTGTTTTTTTTTTTTTAAAGATTGATTTATTTATGCAAGAACTGTGGTGCAAGCCAGAGGTGTAGGGGTGAGAGGAGTCACCAGAGACAGGGTGGGGAGCAGAACAGGCAGATGTACTGAAACACACTGCTGAGGGGAGCAGTGGGCGAGGCAGGAGAAGTCTGCTGGGCCATGTGGGTCACCTGCCTGGCCAGGAAGTCCTGCTGCAGTGGCTGTCAATAGCTTCATAGTTCTGAAACTTAACCCCTTGCACCACCAGGGAGGCCCCAAGGACTTGGTACTTTGTGTTTAACATAAACATTTATGGAATGAATGGGGAAAACTTGGGAGGGGAGACTATGAACACCATCTCCAACGCATGATCACAGTTTATTTTGCTCTAATATTGACTCTGTACCAAGAATTCCCATCTTCCAAGTTATCACTGAAATGACTAAGAAGATATTAAAGCAGTAGGAAATTACACTAGAAATTAGGAAACAACTGCCACTCAAGTCTCAGAGGCTTCAAGGAATCTCTGCAGGCATGAAACCAGCAAGAGCAGATTCAGAGAAGTGTCTGCAGATACTGAGTCACCACACACAGAGAAAAAGTGGAACAAACCCTCAGCAAAACCCTAGCACACTCTGAGCTTTGGCAAAACCCTCTTTTGCACACATCCCAAGCAGGGGTATGTCAAGTGCTGTGCTGGTGTGCTGGGCATAAAGAACATTGCAGGGACCAAGACAGACCAGAAGTAGACATTCAGCCCTCAGAAGTAGACATTCTAGTCAGAGATGGGCAATAAATAAGAAAAACAATGGGGCCCTTCCTGGTGGCGCAGTGGGTTAAGCAACGCACTATGAAGCAAACTGCAGCCACCGCAGCACAAGTTTGATCCCTGCCGCCAGCTGGGAAGGTGACCCGCATGGCACAGCAGACCCCTCCTGCCTTGCCTGCTGCTCCCCTCAGCAGTGTATTTCAGTTGCTCTGCCTGCTCTGCTCCCCACTCTGTCTCTGGTGAATCTTCTCACCCCCCACACCTCTGGCCTGTAGCCCATTGCTTGTACGCATAAATAAATCTTTAAAAAAAATAAGAAAAACAAATAAGTGAGTAACTGCAACATATGATAAATGCTATGAATTGGAGAAGGTTACTTGAGAGGCACGATAGTTTATCTTGCTAAAAACTTTCCAACTTTACTCATAAAGCAGATTTCATGTGCCATCATGTTTTATGATTTATTATCACGTTTTGCAGTTAGAATTTTCTCCTGTCATATTTTGGATAACACTGGCCACCAATGGTAGGAGTGGGTGGGGAGGGATTGTGATATGTGAACCCTGTGGTATGCTTCCTGAGGCTGCACCCCAGTTCCCTGGCTTAGAATAGCAGGGATGGAGGTGAAGATGGGCCACTGGGAAGGTGATCAGGACTCTAGGAATTAGAAAGCATGGTTCGTGTGGGAGCTGCACCCATTCCTCATTTGTTTTGATAGTATATCGTGCTTCAGTCACAGTTGGAGTGCTTGATGTATGGCTCTCTGAGGGTAGGAAGGTCCTAAGACCAAAATAGGCCATGGGGAATGGCTGTTTATTATCAGAGCCGAACTGCCAGGACCAGTGGACCCAAAGATATATATTGGATCAAACACAAGTTGATTTCAATTCATGTATCATGTTGTAGCACTTACTCCTAATTGATGGGTGACTCTCTTTCATGGTGATTCAGGAATCCAGATCTAATCTGTGGCTCTGCCATAGCCTAGTTGTCAGCTATATCTTGCCAGCAAAGAGGAAAGGTAATTCCTAGACATTAATACTCCGGGACACATTCTATTGGTGAGAACTAGTTACATGACCATACTAGTTTGCAAAGTAGCCTGAGAAATGCAGTCTAGTCTGGCCCTTCCCATAACCCCTATTATTACAAAAAGAATGAAAAAAGAAATGATTTTGGTGGGCAGAAAAGCTTGATGCTGAGAGGGCAAAATGGTAGGCATTCAGGTTTTAGACCAGGGATTCTAGTTTTAGACCAAGGTTTTTCAATCTTGACGCTATTGGCATTCTAGATTGGGTAGGATAATTCTTTGGGGCTGGAATGGTGCTTTGTGCACTGTCGGTGTTTAGCAACGTCCATGCCTCTACCCACCTGATGCCAGCAGCAGCCCCTCCTCCACTCACATGCCCAGTCATGACATCAAAAATGTCTTCAGACATTGCTGATATCACTTTCACACACAAAAAAGTCACTTTCAACTGAGAACCATCGTTCTAGAAAATGAAGGCAATGGTCAATCTCCTATTAACCGGGGGGGTGGGGGGGAGTGAAGTGAAATAACCCACCTACACTCTGTCACTTGGAAAGTCCATGGCATTGCTGCTAGTTTTGTTCTCCGGATTGATGGGCAGATCAGCTGAGGTGCTGACTGGAAGTTTCAGAGATAAGTGAGTGATACAAACTCTAGCTCTCAGACCCTCGAGTCCCACGTTGAAAATAATGCTTAGGAGATTCAGCAGAGGCGCATTGCAGCCAAAGCAGCACGCCAAGAAATGCTCTGTTAAATCTTTTCACATCACCTAAAACTAAACTCAAAGCCATATTGACTTGTTTGCAAAGAACAAACTTTCTGAGTCACTTGGGGCAGAATCCCTGAAGTTTCTGAGATTTTTGGATACCTTGCCTAATATGAGACAGTGTATGCACCTGATAAATTCTTGTTCTGGATGGACATGGTCAATGAGAGGATGAGCAAACTCCTAGGAATGATATTTGTTTACAGGAAACAGGCTATTCTGGAAGAACCAGTGAGAATTCTTTGCAGCTTGGTGAAATCCGGAAGTGTAATTATCCAACAAGGCCTTGGGATGCAATAGTTTGTTGTATCTCCTAGAAACTTAACAGTGCTGTTCTGACTTCATGGGAAACAGATTTTTCTGGCTATAGCTGATGGGGGAATCCTTCATATTCTATGGAAATTTTTGGGACAAGCTTCAGATTGCAGGTAATGAACATTCATAGAGGCAATGTTGCTGCTGATGTGAAGTATTAGAGTAGGCAAGACTCTTGATGGCTCATTTTTTCATTTGAAAGCTACTTCATTGAGATAAAATACAGGGTCACAATCAACAAAACTTGGGTTGAAGCAAGGTTAAGAGGCCCTCCCTGGTGGCTGAGGGTTGTCTAAGCACAATTACCGTGGCTGTCTGAATTTGATCCCCGGCCAGGGAGTGACCCACATGGCACAGTAGACCTCTCCTGTCTCACCCACAGCTCCCCTCAGCAGTGTACTTCAGTCAATCTGCCTGTTGTGCTCCCCATTCTGTCTCTAGTGAATCCTCTCACCCCCCCACACCTCTGGCCTGTACCCCAGTTCTTGTCTTTTTTTTTTTTTTTTTTTTTTAAAGAAACAAGGCTAAGAAAAAGGAATAGAGAACTACTCTCTGCTATTGGAGTCACACAAAATGTCAGGGGCATGTCTGACGGAGAACTGTGTGCCCATAGTGCAGATCTCCTCCCTGTTCAGAGCATTTTGGATCTGAATAAGCACTTGATTCTTCACAGACCCTTGTGTATCACCTGTCTGAGCAGACCTGAAGTAAACTTTTCGGCTTTTTACCAGTTGGTATTTCATGTGGTAACAATGAACAAATACAGTAATTAATCTCATGTTTCAGGTGGTGGCTCTAACTCCAATGTGACCGTGTGCCCCCTGCTGGGAACCTTTCAGTTTTTTCCCGTTACATCCAGGTGAGTGTCCGAACACCCTGCCAGGCTCAGAAGTGCCTGTGCCTCCTTCTCCAGCTCGGTTGTGGTGCCAGCAGGGCACAGCAGGTTCTCAATGATTCGGGTAGATGGGTCAAGGAGGAGTGCTGGAGTCCTCAGTGGCTTTTTTTATCAGGTACATGGCAGGCAGGAGGGTTGGGGGCTAGGAGGCCTGCCAGCCTCCTAGCCCCCTGCGCATCTTCACTCTCTGGGCTGCTGCTTCTGCCTCTCTCTCTCTTTCTCTCTCTGTGTCTTCTGTTCTTTCTTGGTGTCTTCATGACGGTGCCCTTATATGCCTGTGTCTCAGCCAAGGTGCGTCCACCTGCGCATGCCCACACCCTACTTGGGGGTGCCCGCCATGAGGCATGCGTGCAGGACCGCAGGTGTCCATCATCGACACCAATGGTGAGACAGTGGAAGAGCCTGATAATTTTCTCTGACCCTACCTCCTGTCACCCAGTACCAGCAGAACCAAGGACATGGCCATGAACACACCAGACCGGTCATGCCTCCAGCCTTACTCTTGTTGCTCCCTCCCCAGCTTCCCAAGCAGGACAGTTACTGTTGGGATTCAGGATTCTGGTCCCACATTACACTTTCCAGAAAAGCTCTCTGACTTTTTTTATGTGCACAGTTGAGTGGCACCAAGCACACTCACACTGTTGTGCAACCACCCAGCACTCCGTCCCAAAGCTCTTTGCAAAACTGAAACTCAGTCCCCAGTAAACACCAACTCCCCTTTCACCTCTCTCCTCAGTCTCTGGGAACCACCCAACTCAACTACTTTGTCATTGTGAAGTTGACTATTCTAGGTGCCTCTTGTGAGTGGAATCATGGCAGGATTTGGTTGTATATGGCTTATTTCACTCAGCATATGTTCTCCAGGTGCATCCACAGAGTAACATGTGTCAGAATCTTTCTCTTTCAGGCTGAATAATATTCCACTGTAGGCATGTACTACATTTTGTTTATTCATTTATATATCAATTTTATATACATTTCTACACAGGTTACTTCCACCTTTTTTTGCTATTATGAATAATGCTGTTATGAATATGAACGTTCAAATATCTGAGTCCTTGCTTTCATTTCTTTTGGGTGTATACTCAGATGTGGAATTGCTGGGTCATAGGTGATTCTGTGTTAATTAATTCTTTGAGGATCAGACATACTGTTCCAGGCTAGCATTTTATACACATTAATTCATTTCATGCTCATGACATTTCTAGGAGAGAGGACATTTCTCAACAGATGAGGAAATGAGGCAGAGTTAACTTGCCCAATTTCATAGCGCCAACCAGTGGCAGAACTGGGATTCAGACTCATTTAGATTCTAAAATCTGTGCCTTTGAGCCTGTACCAAATCTGCTCCCCCTACTCTGGTGAGTGAAGGACCTGCTTTGGGTTGGGGAAAAGGAGCTTTCTAACAGAGAGGCATTCTGTTTGTAGGTGGTTCCCAGGTTAGGTGTGTCAAAATTCATCCTGACCCTTCACAGACTTGACTTTTCAGTCAAAAGCATGACTGACATGCTTTTGGTTATATCCTAGGGGGAGCTGCTAAATATGCTCATAATTAAGTTGGGTCATTACAAAGCCATTGATTCAACTCTCCAAAACAGCTTGGTTACTGTGCATTACTTCAGTGATTTTGTAACCCAGCATATCTTTTGGTGGTTCCAGCATTAAAGAGAGGTGGTTCAGGGGCCTCTCTGGTGGTGCAGTGGGTTGAGCGCCTCACTGTGAAGCATCCACAGCCACTGCAGCACGGGTTGGATCCCTGGCCAGGGAGGGGACCCACGTGGCACAGCAGACCTCTCCTGCCTCGCCCGCTGCTCCCCTCAGCAGTGTATTTCAGTCGATCTGCCTGTTCTGCTCCCCGCTCTGTCTCTGGTGAGTCCACTCACCCCCCCCCCCACACCGTTAGCCTGTACCCCAGTTCTTGAATGCATAAATGTATCTTTTTTTAAAAAAACAGTTGATTCATAATTGATTAAGCTCTGCAGAAATAATCTACCCCAAAAGAGCCTTCCCCATCTTTCTCCCAATATACCTAGCAGCTGATAAAGTTTCTGGTAAATGATGGGTTGAAAACTCACACTCAGATCCACCACTGTGTTAACAGACACAAAACTGTTTTTGCATAGAAGCCCCTAAACTGTCTGTTAGAAACCACCTTCTCTGCTCCAAACATACAGAAGTGACAGATAAAATATCAAAATAGGAAACCCAAAATACATACATACATTCAAAGATAAGATAAATACTTGTAGAAAAGATCAAGCAGGAGAGAACAAAAGTAGAGGACCTCGGGTATGCAACCTTGGGCTGGAAGTCAGTAGAAAGAGCTGGGGATTTGAATCCTGTGGGATGAAGAGACCTGCAAATGTTCCATGCAGGCCTCACTGCTGGAGGGGAGGGGCAGAACAGGTCATGAAATTAAATTGGAAAAAATAAACAACCATTATTGATCACCACCTGGGGAACTGACATTACATAAGCTGCAAGAGGGAGTGGGAAGGAAGACACAGATGAGCCTCACAACCAAGTCACCCGTTGGCATTTTACCTGATTCTGCCTTACTCTAAAATCACCACATGGCAGGAAAGCCCCAGAATATCCTTGTAAGATTGTGGTTGGGCCAGGGGTCAGGTGGAAGCAACACAAAACTAGATACGAAGGGGGAATCTAGAGAGAGAGAGAGAAAATGATAAAAACAGGGACTTGCTGGTGGCACAGGGTTAAAGTCTCAGCACTATCAAGCTATCTGCAGCCACTGAAGCACAAGTTCTATCCGGGGCCAGGAAGGTGACACACATGGCACAGCAGACCTCTCCTGTCTTGCCTGCTGCTCCCCTCAGCAGTGTATTTCAGTAGATCCACCAGTTCTGCTCCCTACTCTGTCTCTGGTGGATCCTCTCCTTCCCGACATTCCCTTCACTTAAACCCCACCCCCTTGCCCTGTATCTCTGGCCTAGACCTCAGTTCTTATATGCATAAATAAATAAAATAAATATCTAAAGAAAAAAAGCTCTTGAACCTGAACTCCATCTGTAATGATGCATTTTAGCTAGTTGCCTACATAGGTGTTCCTAAAAATCACTGTGCCATTATGCAACATCATGCAAGTAAGACCTGCAGAGTTTAAGGGGCACCTGGGAATGGGCCATGGCATTAAAAACTTTGTCAGTGACCTGGAAGGGTAAAGATAGGAGTTGAAGAAAAATTGTAGCATGGTTTTACACATGTTAAATCTTCAGGAAACACATGTATGCTGCAATAAATGGTATTTTATCTTGAAAAAACTTGCTGCAGAAGTGGGCATTCAAAGAGCTGCAGATTTTGATTTATTGCAAAGTAGTAGAAGAAGGTCATGTGAAATTGGATGGAAAGTCGTGACGTTAAGGATGGATGGGCAGTAGATGGAGGCATGTGTGTATATGTACTCCTGAACATGGCTGAGTTGTACTGGGTTTAGTTTTCTGTGTCCACTTGTATTTTTCATGGATGAAATCACACATAATCAAACTCAAAAACTGTATTATGCTTAAATTATTTCCTGAAATTGCAAGAGAATGAATCTGTGTTGTTAAAAGAAGCATTATAAAAGAACAGACTGTTTTAAATATTGAAATGTTAATGGCAGAATTTTCATTAATATCTAATTTTAAACATTTTGATTCAATGCGCTCCAGTGAACAAATCATATGCTATAACCTAGGCGTTCAAGATACTGAAACTAGGAATCTCTGGAAATGAGGCGAAGTTACACTTCCAAATTGATAATCAAATTAATTGTAACAAGTATTAGTACTGTCAAATCTTTATCACCTTAAATGTAAAACACTTTAAGAAAGTTGCTCCTCTGAATACTGCTTTTTATTTGCATTTACTTTTTCAAGCTATCAGAAACATTTAACTAGAATGTCCTACACTTGACTTGATAAAAAGATATTCACAGATGAAGGATACACTATTTTTTTTTAGATGATTATTTGGTTTATGAGCAATTCTCCCCTACCTGAACACTCCAGGAGAAAATCATATCCTAAATACAAAACTGTATTTTCAACATTTTCTTCCAAATTGAGATCTAAATATATGAACACTTTCAAGCATCTACATTCATTGCATATCATGAAGATTTTGTTATTCTATAGAGCCTCCATTTCGCTGATCCGCATAAGAGAAATACCTAGAGGATAGCACAGCTTGATTAGATTTAACCAAAGTTCAATATGAAATTATTTGCTTTTGTTCTTTAAACATCATGGTACCCAGGATACAGCTTCATGCTGTTAAAAACAAGACAACAGGCCCCAAATGGAGTCACTTATACTAAACTCCATGTCACCAAATGAAGATTTAATTAGTCACTGCTCTCGCAGAAGTTGAATCTTAAATGAGTCAATCAGTCTTCACCTGATCAGTACTCTAGTTAATCCTTGTCGTTCCCTAAAGGAAACAAGTCTTAGGATAACCAGTCTGTAAAGCTGAGGCTGGCAAGATGAACCTAATATAACTTATTTCAGAAACCAAAGAGTATTAAATAATTATATAAAAGTGCTCAAGAACCAACTAAAAAGGCTTCCATAGGTCAAACACGGGAGAGGTTGACTATCAAAATAATTACTGTAATGAATTTGAAATACATTAAATAATTTACATGAACTCATAATGGTACTTAAAAGCAAGTAACAAAGAACTAACTCTGTCTCTGGTGAATCCTCTCACCCTTGGTGCCTCTGTCCTGTACCCCAACTCTTGGATGCATAAATAAATAAAAATCTTTTTCAACAAGAGTTTCTTTTTATGGGAATAATTCAATTTATATCTAGAGAATTATAGATCTAGATTCTATCATTAACTTGCAGCCCCTAATGAGCTAGTGGATCTAGGCAATGATTATTTGTTTAAACCACAAAGAAAAATGCAGACACTATGGCCCTTCTGAGAGCTCAACATAAACCTATGAAGTAGTTGCTAAAAATGTGAACTGAATGGGATTAAACCTCTTGTTTATTAGTTTATAGGAAACACACAGGGCAGAAAAGCATGTAAAATATCACCTCAGACAACCTGTGACCAGGAGGGGAGAATGACCAGAGACCAAATGAAGTTGTCTGGAAGCAGCATTCTTGCATCCTGCAGACGTAAGTTACCTCCATGCCCTACAGAAAGGCTAAAGGAGGGGCCTCCCTGATGGTGCAAGGGGTTAAGGCATAGCACTATAAAGCTATGCACAGCCACTAAAGCACAAGTTTGATCCTCAGCCAGGGAGTCAACCCACATGGCGCAGCAGACCTCTCCTGCCTCGTCCATTGCTCCCCTCAGCAGTGTACCTCAGTCAATCTGCCTGTTATGCTCCCCCACTCTGTGCATCTCTGGCCTCTATACCCCAGTTCTTGTATGCATAAATAAGTAAATCTTTAAAAAAAAAAAAGCTAAAGGAGACAAAGCAAGGTGAAGAGCAAACCAGAGAGACCTGCAAGGTTATCTGATCAACCTGCTCTACCAAAGCCAGAAACCAAGCCTAAAAAGGCCCTTGTAAAGAAGGTACCCAAAGGGATGAAGGGGAAAGCAGAGGCTGGCAACAGGAATAACCCTACAGAAACTGAGCCGCCTAATAGACCAGAACAGAAAGGTGCTGGGGGTGCTAGTGAAGCACATGCATTTTCAATAACTTTCAATAATTTTGGTGACAGTTCATTGTCACCAAAACACAGTGTTATAGACTGACAAAGGGTGTTATTGCTCTTCCAGCAAAAAATACTGTTTTTGGCTAAAGTTTGATAAAAATGCAAAAATTTTTTAAAGCTTCTTGTTAGCACATGGAACACTTCATGGTATTTTGAGTAAGGGGATATGTCACTAAGAGAATCTGGATCAACGTGGGAGAAAAAACCTTTCCTTTTGAGTTCTGAGGGATTTCCTTTTGGTTCCCAGGAAGAAGAATTCCTTTGTTTTGACACAAATTAGCTACCTTGGCAAAGACGTCTTGTGGTGCTGGAAAAACTGAAAAACTATTTTTTATAACCTCTTTTCCTTTCTGTCTTCAGCACAGACTTGATTCCGTTAAGCCCAGAGAGACCTGTTGAGCACTGACTTCAAAAGAGCAATTACCAGGATGTCACTCTGGACTCACCAGTGTCGCCTCTGCCGTGGCATCCATCGGGGGAGGAGTGCTTCCTTGTCTGGATTGTGGACCTTTAGGGTAAGTTTGCCACTTTCATTTTATTTCTGGAGAGTCAGGTTTGGACTTGTAAAAAGTTGTTAAACAACATGCTACATGTGGACTGTCAAGCCCCAGAGCATGAAATGAAGACTTCCCTGGGTTTCGAGGTGGCTGATTTTGGCAGTCCATTGAAGAGGGGGGTTTGAAAGTTGTATGTTGTAAACAATTATCTGCTCATATCCTGCCTGAAATATCGTGATTGTTTAGGAAAACTACCTTTCATAAAGCTGGATGCAGTTTGGGGGAAAATCACCCCAATTAATCAAAGACTGAATTTTGGGAAATGGTACAGGACAAAAGCCCTAGAAAGATATCAAAAGAAATGAGTATGTTATTGGAACTTGCAGATTGGCAAAAAAGAAAAAAAGACTTAAGTTACCTATAGATTAAGTGCAAATTGTGGAATGTATTTGAATCCTGATTCAATTTGTTAAAAATGAAAAATTCATATCAAGGAGGGAAATCTGATTGATTTTTGATAATATCAAGGAAAAAATGCAATAGAGGTCACTAGGATTGAAAGGTTTCCAAATTCTTTTGAAATACATACTAACACAGTTACAGATACAATGACACTGAGATTTGCTTCAAAATAACAGGGGAGTGTATACTGGTGCTGCTGGTGTGGCGGGCGCTGCTGATTAGGAACGATACTGGATGACTGCTGAAGTGCTGGACAGGTATAAGGGGGTCCATGGAGACCAACAAGAATGTGGCTGCTGTGTCCTTGAAGGGAGATAGTGGCAGCTGCTATAATGATGGCCGCAGTGAATGAGCTTTAGTTCCAAACCCCTCCATGCCAAAGGCAAGCTTGGTTCTTTAGTCGTCACTTTCCTCTAGGCCAGATGGCAGGCTACTCCCAGGGCCTGGCTAGGGGTCAGCCTCTCACATGGGCAGGACTTGCAGCTCCTTTGGGGCTGGAAGAAGTTGGACATCAGAAAGGTGTGGGGGCTATAGAGTTTCACAGATAAGAGGAAAGACAGGACTCACTTCCAAGAAGCTGCCCTTTCTGTGGTCTTGTTTGAATTACACTGCACATTGGGAAAAGCGCCAATTTGAAGCCATGGTTCTCTTTGCAAGGAAACATGAGTACTTGAACACTAGCCACTCCAGGTTCAACTCCTGTTGAACCTGTCCAGCCAGCCCTCTCAAACTCACCTATTCCACATACTGCATGGCTCCACTGGTTTAAGGCAGACGTATACAGTTACAGGCTGACAAAGGGCGTTACTGCTCTTCCAGAATTCTCTGGGCAGTACTGAGGCCTTCCTGTTTACCATCCCCCTCTTGTGGCCATGTGCCTCTCTACCCCTTCCATGCTTTCAAGCCCTTTTTATTTCCTGACACTCTTCCCTTGAGCGATGTTCCTTTTATTAATTTGCCGGTTGTCTTCTCCCATAGACATAAACCTCCATTCCATTGTGTAGACGTAGATATAGTCAGCTCTTTTTTTCTATAAAAGGTCAGACAGTAAATATATTTGTATGGTTCACATTTGCTGTTTAGCAGGAAAGCAGTCACAGACAATAACTATGTGGTTATGTTCCAATGAAACTCTTGGCATTGAACTTCACATCAGGAAACTTTCTTGCAACTATTTGAATCAAATGTTGTATATTACACTCTAGTCTAAAATATGCTTAGGACATAGTACTCTAGGAATAATTTTTAACAAATGTGCAGTAGAGTGAGATCATTACTTTTCAACCCCTGGGTATAGATCTTTCTTGGGATTGTCTAAGACTTTACATCAGGAATAGACCAGTACTTTATAGGCTTGAGACGGGCAACTTCATTTTACTTCCTGTATTGATATGAGAATTCCAGTCTTGTACAAGTGAGAGAACAGTCGGGAGATCCATATGCCATTGCCCTGAGCATCCCATTACTTCTTCCTGCTGGGCACATCAAGAATGCAAACTCTTAGCTATTCTTTTGCCTGGGTCATTTCTCAGGGTTGAGTTACAGTAAGCAAATACTGGAGCTGTTTCTCCCCAGGGTACGGTGCCCTTGTTTCTCATCACACTTATAGTGGTTCCTTGGAGCTTACAGTTGCTTTCCTATATAGCCTAATATTTTAGAATCTGGCCTTTTGGTGGCACAAGGGGTTAAGTTGCAGCACAGCACTATGAAGCTATCTGCAGCCATTGCAGCATGAGTTGGATCCCTGACCAGGGTGGTGACCCACACAGTGCAGCAGACCTCTCTTGCCTTGCCTGCAGCCTCCCCTCAGCTGTGTGTTTCGGTCAATCTGCCTGTTCTTCTCCCTACTCTGTCTCTAGTGAATTCTCTCACAGCTCCTGACCCTTCTGGTCTACACCCCAGCTTTTAGTAGTGCTCAAATGACCATTGGTGAAGAAGAGAGTGACCTCTAGCCTCTCTGTAAAAGCTATGGTGAACCAAGTAAGGTTTTGGGGGTGAAAACAATTTAGTTTTAGGTTACACCATTTTAAGTACACATGAGGTAGTTTTAGGTGATCACTGGTTCTGAAACTTTGGTAAGAGCTAGGTGGGAAGTCAAAGTAGAAGGCGGGCAGTAGTGGTGATAGAGCTATTCTCATTTAAAGATCTGAATTTAAGAGACTATATAGAAGGAAAAACAAAAAAACTTTCAATGGTCTAATCTCATCAAAATACATATTTTTATAAAAGTGTAGGTACATACTACTTGTGCTCTGATTTTTCATTTAACATTATTTTACAGGAAGAACTCAACTAAGTGCTGGAGCCATGGGTTCCATCCTTACTTTGTCACTGTATGACTATATGACCTCACAAAAGACACTTCAGTATCATGGGCATCATCACATTCCCCATCCATGTAGAGGACTCAATGTTGTTTTACAAACTTACACACATATTTATACACATCACCATAGTGCACATGCTTACACTATATGGCTATAGTGTTCCAAGGGGCTCATAGTGAAATATAGAGCCACGAGGAGTAACAGAAAGAGGACTAAGTACATTTACAGGTACATGCAAGTGAACTGATAACAGGAGTTATAGCGAATGAAACTTAACAACCTTACAGTTTTGAAGACCAAGTAGAACTTTAGCAAGAAAAACTTAAGATTTGCATGAAACATGCTCAGAATTCAAATTTAGAAGTTATCAAGAAACCAGCATCAAGGAATGTGATGGGAAAAGAGTGTGATTACCTTACACAGTAAATAATCAAGACATGTAATAGTTAACATGCACTTAGTAGGTATCATACACTTAGTTGCTCTCTACTTGACCCTCTTCTAGGCTAACTGACAAGCTCCCTTCCTCTGAAATTTGCTAAGATGCACAGCCCTCTTGTGGTTAACTTTACTGCTTTCTAAAGCACATAGCTCTGTTCTCTCCAATTTAGTTATATGCTTAGCAAGATTTAGTTTGCTCCTAAAATAGTTTGACCCAGCATATATCTCCCGTTATAGCAATATATAGATATTATATAAATGAGTGCATAGAGTTGTCTTTATGAAAACTAAATTGAATAGTTGGAAAGACTTAAAGGCTATTTGCTAATGTCACCCTGGTAGCAATGAGCATGCCTAGTACCCAGATTTTGGTTTCTAAGTAGTTGTCTAGAAAAGAGCCAGAGATTCCTGGAGAAATGGCTCATTCTATTTCTTCAGCATTGAAAGTGCAAGGTGAACCTGAGATATTTTTTGTCAAAGAAAATCTAAGTGCCCAAAGACTAAAGAGTGTCAAAGGACACGAGAGCAACTCGAAAGGTTTCGACTGGTCAAATTTGGGACAATTTGAGCATTAGAAAAATTATTTTAACACATTGAATTATATGTAATCTCTACCAACTTGTTACTCTGAAAACAGGCAATTAAAAGAACTGAGCCCGTTTCATTTCTAGTTGATGAGGAAAAGTTCTTCCTTAAAGAACTGCTGTTGTAAGTTTTGAAGCGTAGGATTATAAAGTAATTTTGCAAATCTTGAGGAAATAATTTAGGGAAGGATCATTATTGAATCCACCAGTGAAAGACTGTTGGATATTCATATGCTGTCAAAGCGTTAGTCCACAGATTATCTGTTACCCATAACAGAAAAAACATACCTTTACATTGGGAAGATAGGTGGTTACCACTTCAAACAAGTGATCAAATTTTACATTACCAATGGATCTATCACACATCAATGAGAATTTAGATATGATGTAACAGAAAATACATCTGTGAGGTGTTAATGTTAAAAGATGTTTAACCTGAATCCAATCAAGCCTTTGGCATTAAGTGCCAATTTATATAAACCACAGGATGATAAAGGAACAAGATAAATTATATACAAAGGGTTAAATCCTGGATATATGACAATTTACAACTGATTGATTAAAAAATATCCTGGAAAAAAGGCAAAGGTGGGAGATCTGGAAGAGATGAAACAGATATAGCAATCTAATGTGATGTGATTTGACTGAATAAACAGGAAAATTTAAACATGGACTAAGGTTTAGAAATTAAGGAACTACTATTCATTTTTTGAGGTCTGACCTCCAATGTATTGGGGTTATGTAAAAGACTGTCTTTTGTGATGCATGCTTAAATATTTGTGGGTGATATGTCAAGTAAATTACTTTTCAATTTTTCAGTGAACATATACAGCAAAATGTCAATTTTTAAGATTGAGGTGGTAGATATACAGTCATTTTTCTGCTAATAACCTTGAATTACACATGGGTCAGACAACTGTAAAAGGGGTGAAAATAAACAAAGATCTAGGATTCTCCACTATTATTCTATTACTTTATAAGGGCATTAGTTGCCTCAGTCTATTAGTGGAAGACTTTATAAACGCATTATTTACATAAAACACACAAACGCAGGAAATACAAATTAACGCAAAGAAAGTTCTATGGACTCTACAACACACATTCATCCTAAGAAGAGAAAAACGTGTAAGGTTTGAAGTGGTATTATAAAAACTGCATCCTAAATACATTTTTTTTGTTTTAACATAACTATGGAATAAGCATAATCTGGTTATTATGCAATCTGGAGATGATATGCACTTTGTGAGGGATGATTCCATGACATCAAAGCTAACTAATGTGTGAAAGCAACAATTTCTGGAAGAAAACACTTAAATTAAGCCTTGAACATGCTAGCAACCCAAGTCTTTACATCTGTTTGGAGGATGTTTTTATAAACAGTAATGTCCAAATGAAGATGCATGGTCATTATTGGTTTAAATTAATACTTATGGCACTAGAATTCCTTTTTCTTTTATCTTGTTCAGGAAAACTTCCTGTGCAAAAATTACCCCATAATTCTTTTAGGAATGTTTTCATTTTTAATCACTGGGAATTTGGATTCATTTTCAAGTTGTTTCTATTACCCAGTAAGTGACCAGTATTAAGTATTTCTTTGTATCTGTGCACAAAAAATATTTTCAATTCTTTCAACTTTACTCCATATCAGTTAATTTTACCTTTTACTTCTACTTATTAATTCAACCTACACATATATATATATAGATCACTATGATATGCAAGGCACCAAACAAGAGATAAAAATCTCAGCTCTCAGAATATGATCTTACATTCTGATAATGGGACACTGAATATTAACACCACCCTTTGTTTCCTGAATTCTATTTGCATTTCTGCCAGTGCTCCTTTTATGCTATTTAGGAGCCACAAATTCAGTTATTTTATTATTTATGATTAGCACATCAATGAGTTTCTGAATCAGTATTTTTTCCCAATGAAATTTTTTCCTGAAATCTAAAAATCTCTACCTTACTATATGAGAGAGTACTAATCCCAATTAGCTAATTCCAAAATAATTTGTTTTTATAAAGCAGGCTGAATTTTGCTTTTTTAATTAGCCACTCTTACCTTGTTAAGTAAACCAAGTTCAGTAACACTTCATGTTGTAAGTTACCTATGTATTTTTGCTCATTATTGTCTTCACCTTGATTTTATATCCTTGACCTATATTCTGCAGTGAACTAAAATCTACTTTCTATTAATCTTTATCACATTATTTATAAAGCTGCTCTCATTACTTCCTTGTCTTGGGATACTGGGATGTATCTGGCTACCCATTTTAGGTTTCTTATGCTCATTCCTTGACAGTTAAAATCATATTGTTTGTAATCTTTCATTATGCTTTTTGTTGCTTACATTGCTGTTGATGTTCAGCACTCTAATAAGCCTTGGAAGGCTCCAATTAGGAATTTGTGCCCTCAGCACAGTAGGCACTCAAGAAGTAGTGTTTCAATGGAAGAAATGGCCTTTTTAATAGTAAAACAGTCACAGAAAACCTTAAATTATGAATTCAGGAGTCAGGTTAAAAAAAAAAAAGACTGTACAATATACTTATTTTTTCCTTTAGGGTGACCTCAGAGGTCAAAAACTAGTGAAACTTAAGCCAATATATTTTAAATGTTAATTTAAGCTGGGGTGTTTAATTTTTGTAGTTAACTAAATTTATATACTTGTCTAAGGACTATATATACAACACTACTTTTTTTATTGTAACATTATCTTCCATTAAGCTTCTCTTCCTTTAACATTTCACTATTTAAAAGAACATATAAATTAAACAGTGGTCACATAGAAACCATTAAGATACTTTCAACGTTTTTCTTTTTGCAAAGCTGCTGGTTCCCCATGATAGTTATGGCATTAATGAAAAAAGAAGCTAAAACGGGGAGGGAACCCTTTACATACTTAAGGCTTCAAAGTTGGGAAGAAATAAGGACCTAGAAGCAGTCTTATTTTTATAATCCCAAGGTAGCTCTCTATTGTGAATTCTCTACTTGCTTGAAGCTTTCCCAAGTTAGTCGTAAGGCCTCATTAAGAAGTATTTGAAATACAGTAAGAGTTGATGAGTTATACGCTTTTGAGTACTCTTACTCTGACAGGGTTTCTTGAATGAATTAAACTGATATCAAGTAAAGGTTAAGTGAATGAACTATCCTTAAAGTTCACATTAAGGAGGTTATAGCCACATTACTAATTCTGATACTTATGTTGGGTAATATCTAACACATATTGCACTTATCTTGGATCTCTTTGAATTTTTTAACAGAGTACAAAATAAAATGTAAATGACAGTTATAAAATCAAAATGAAGTCTCCCATATTGGTTAATTACGATTTTTGGCACCCGTATGAACACGCTGATGCTGAATGAGGTTTGTACTCTGGGTGAAGGTTTTACCACATATACGGCATGCATAGGGCTTCTCTCCTGTGTGAATTCTCTGGTGCTGAATAAGGCATGTTCTCTGGCTAAAATCTTTATCACATTCATTACATTTATAGGGTCTTTCTCCAGTATGAGTTCTCTGATGTTGATTAAGTGATGAAGAATAAATAAAAGCTTTCCCACATTCATTACATTTATAGGGTTTCTCTCCAGTATGAATCCTCTGATGCTGAGTAAGATTTGCACCCTGTCTATACGCTTTCCCACATATATTACACTTAAAGGGTTTTTCTCCATTATGAATCCTCTGATGCTGAGTAAGGTGTACACTCTGGCTGAATGCTTTCCCACACACACTGCATTTATATGGTTTCTCTCCAGTATGTGTTCTATGATGTTGAGTAAGGTTTGCACTTTGGCTGAAGGCCTTCCCACATATATTACATATATAGGATTTCTCTCCAGTGTGAGTCGTCTGATGCTGAATAAGAGTTGAGGAATGAGCAAAAGCTTTTCCACATTCATTACATTTATAACACTTTTCTCCAGAATGGATTCTCTGATGTCGAATAAGGTAAGTACTCTGACTAAACACTTTCCAACACTCATTGCATTTATATGGTTTCTTTCCAGTATGTATTTTTTGATGTTGAAGAAGGTGTGTACTCTGACTGAAGGTTTTCCCACATTCATTGCATATATAAGGTTTCTCTCCAGTATGAACTCTCTGGTGATTGATTAATGATGAACTGTGGCTAAAGGTTTTGCCACATTCCAAGCATTTATATGGTTTTTCTCCAGTATGTGTCCTTTGATGTATAGTAAGGTGTGCACGTTGACTAAAGTCTTTCCCACAGTCATCACATTTATAGGGTTTCTCTCCTGTATGGATTCTCTGATGTATAGTAAGGTGTGCACGCTGGCTGAAGGCTTTACCACACTGGTGACATTCATAGGGTTTTTCTCCAGTATGCATTCTTTGATGTGCAATAAGGGATGAGATATGTCTAAATTCTTTCCCACATTCTTCACACTCATAAGACTTCTCTTTGGCATGGGTACTTTGGTGTTTCACATAGGATGGATTTTTCCTAAACTTCTTCCCACACACATTACATTTATAAGGCTTCTCTCCAGGCTGGATTTTCCTATGTACAATACCGTAAGAGACATGATTGAAGTTTGTCCTGTCTTCATTATACATAAATGTTTTATTATCTGATTGGGTACCATATTGTATAAGTAGGTCTGCATGCTTTTCAAAATTACTTCTATAAATATCATATTTACTAAAACACTCCTCTGTTGAGTCATCTTCTTGTGAAAAGTCTGACTTCAAACTCAAATTTCTTTCATTTAAGGGAATTTTCCCAAATGTATCTGTTGCCTGTGTCTCTAGTCTATTATCATAGTCATATGGTTCTTCCAATTTGATAGTCTGGGTTCCAGTCTTTGTGAATTTAGAAGTATTCTCTAGCGGAGTACACTCTTGGGCTTTGGTTTCCCATTCTGAAACAGAGAGAAAACTGAATTTTCTTCTACTTAGAGAAAGGAAACTGTTAAAATAGAGACAAAGTCGTGAGCATTAGGGCCTAACAGGACTCTGGCTATGACATCCTTATAACATGGCCTATAAATATTGGGAGAGGAAAAATAAAGGGGTAGAAAAAACAGGAGACTAAACAGGTGAAAAAGGAGAGGTCCCTGCTCTTTAATAGGGGCAAAAAGTAAAATAAATACATTAGGTCATAAGATAGAGCTAAAAGTAGTGACAACAGTGGATAAGACAGTTCAGGGTAACGAATCACTTCAGGGATTAATTTATATAATGGGTATATAAAGTAGGTATGCTAACACTCATGACTCCTTCCAAACTACTCTATACAACCATATACAATATTCCTAAAGCAATTTCATTGAGTGCTTTCCAGGCTTAAATATCTCCTAGAGCGTAAAGCAATGGTTCTCAAGGTACAGTCTCCCCAGACTTGTGGCATCAGCATCACTATCATGTGGGAATGTGATAAATAATTGGGCCTCAGCCAGATGTATTTAATCATAAACTTTTGGGTGAGGGCTAAGCAGTCTGTTTTAGTAAGCCTTCCAGGTGGCTTTGCTATACATTAAAGTTTGAAAAACAATGGTTTACATGTGAAAATAAAATAGCTCCATTTGGTATTCCCCAATAATCTACAGCCTTTTCTATTCTCTACTATATCTTCTACCAGACCTAATATTTAGCTTAATTAAAAGTTTAAATATCAGGGCCTACCTGGTGGTGCAAGGGGTTTTAAACACAGCACTATGAAGCATCTGCAGCCAACCTTTCATGTCTCATCTGCTGCGCCCCTCAGCAGTGTATGTCAGTCAATCTGCCTTTCCTGTTCCCCACTCTGTCTCTGGTGAATCTTGTCACCCTCCACACTTCTGGCCTGTGCCCCAGTTCTTGAGTGCATAAATAAATAAATAAATCTTTTTTTTTTTTAAAGATTTATTTATGCATACAAGCACTGGGGTACAGGCCAGAGGCGTGGTGGGGTGAGAGGATTCACCACAGAGAGCGGGGAGCAGAACAGTCAGATCAACAG
>JAGFMF010011456.1:2840357-2860459 GCA_019455555.1 Galemys pyrenaicus
TGAGAGGATTCACCACAGAGAGCGGGGAGCAGAACAGGCAGATCAAGAGAAGTACACTGCTGAGGGGAGCAGCGGGCACAGCAGGAGAGGTCTGCCACGTCTAGGCCTTCTCTTAAGGTAACTCCTGTACCTACTGAAAAAGATGTTAATGCCCCAGCTCATTAGTTTTTCTCTCTCCTTAGAATCCTAAAGTACAGATTAGGATAAATCATATAGAACTACCTTTTTTGGGTAAGTTTACATGACAGAATGTCAGCAATTTTATATGGTTCAACCTAATTAAATGTTGAGACTGTGACAGAACATGGTATTAACATTATTACACAATTTTGTGTGCTTCTTTTATTTCCAACTTAGTTGTAAACTTTGCTTGTTTCCTTTATATTTTCTTCATAAAGTGGTCCAAGTCTCTGGGGGTGGTAATGTGAGCTGAAAGAATGTGTAGGTCCAATATAAAGAATTATAAAAGTTCTGAGACAGGAAATGGTCACTGAAGACCCCTATTATTACTTTGTGAGTTATCGAAGTTTTCAGTTTCTGAAGTTTGAGTTATTAGAAATTCTAATTGAATCAGGAAGACAGTAAGTCAGCAAGAACTGAAGCTGACTGCCTTAGATAGATCCTCAATGCTGTTGATACCCTTAAGCTTCCACTTTGAAGGTGCAAGGGCTTCAGGGGCCAGGAAACGAAGTCCAACCAAGATGGGAGGCTGACAGGAATCCCACACATAAAGGATTACACTCTATAATAGGGATAGATATCACTGATAGGGAAAGGGTAGGAGGAATGGGATTATATACTTTTCTATACAGTTTTGACTTCTGAACCATGTTAATGTTTTTACATATTTGAAAACATAAAATTAGATAAACAAGAAATAACAAGATTAAAACTGAACACAAATAAAATCAAACAAATATAACTGCACATTAACCTCAGCCAGAAGGAAAAAAATTCAAGTAACTTTTGAATCCAGTGTCCTGTATATCCTTACAGGGAAATATTCAAAGGAAAAAGAAGAAATTTTTTATTTACAATCCACATATGAGTGAAACCAATCAGTATCTGTAAATAACCAAAAATGATACACAGGCAAAATATAGTAGAATAAATCTTGAACTCAGTGAAAAACTATAATGGTTACAGAAGGAACAGAGGGGAGGAAGGCATGGGTAGTGGCATGGGTGTTTTAGTGGAGGGTGAGTGGAACATGCAAACAGAACAATATAACCCTAAAAATTAAAAAGAAATTTTAAACTTTGCCTAGACAATTATTGATAGTGATATTAATGTAATTCTGAAACCATTTGTGTGTATATACAACAGAGCAATATACTGGTATCGTTGGCTTCAAGTTACTCATTGGGTGGGAAAGGAAATACAAATTGGAATACCATTGAAGTGCTGGAATTGAATTAGTTATTAGGATGAACTCATGACTGAAAAACACACACGGTATTATGTATGCATGGGTATTTATATTTTCTAGCTCTATCTATTGACTAGATCTAACAGATAACAGATCAGATCCATGGTAATGGGACTTATAGCCCAGTTCCCCATGAAATTAAAACATGGTTCCTTAGAGAAATTCCAAGTCTAAGGTAGATATAAGGTGAACCTAAAGTACATCTTGTACAATAAAGAAGGAAATGCTTAAAGAGTAATTGGACAACTCAAAAGGATACTATACGTGGTTTGAAAGGGTCCCTCCAACTGCCTAAATTTGGGACAAATAAGAATCAAAAATAAACCAAACTGGAATTAATGAATTAATAATACATTTAATTTTTAAATCCCACTAGTCCATAGTGATATGTATACAGAGAATGGGTGGGAGAAGGGGCAGCTCTGTTCATCACAGAAGAATCCTTTTAATTATTTAGAGGCGATGGCTGGATTAAAAAATCAAGTATCATCAATGGATGCTAAAAAACTTAAATAAAAGTCTATCAGGGAACAGAATAGTCAAGTAACCTCTAAGTACCAAACCATAATAACTAATCACAAAGGAAACACTGACTTTAAAATGGAGATACAACAAGTAGATCTGAGCGAAACTGAGGTCACTGAAGATGAGACAAATTAAAATTAACAGCGTGTATCTTTATGAGGAGCCACAATGGTAAGTACACACCTATGTTCTTAGCAAAAATTTTTTTTTTTTTAAATCTAGTCAATGGGAAATGACAAGGTAAATATAGATTGTGGGTCTTTCTTTTTTTAAAGATTTATCCATGCATACAAGAGCTAGGGTATAGGCCAGAGATACGGGGGGGTGAAGGATCCACCAGAGACAAAGGAGGGAAAAAAAACAGGTGGATTGACTGAAATACACTGCTGAGTGGAGCAGCGGGCAAGATAAGTGAGGTCTGTTTGCCATGTGGGTTAGCTCCCTAGCTGGGAATCAAGCTTGGATTGCTGTGGCTATGGACAGCTTCATAGTGCTGAGACTTAACCCCTAGCACCACCAGCGAGGCCCTGACTGTGGGTCATTCTAAAAAAAACCCTGGATCCTTCAAGAAATATTAATTCATTAAAGATTTTTAAAAAAAGATTTATTTTTATTTATGCATACAAGAACTGGGATGTAGGCCAGAGGTGCGGGGCAGAGCGCTGGGAGAGGATTCACCAGAAACAGATGAGGAGCAAAGGCCAATCTACTGAAATACACTACTGAAGGGAGCAGCAGAGGGACAGGAGAGGTCTGCTGCACCATGTGGGTTATCTCCTTGGCTGGGGATTGAACTCATGCCACAGTGGCTGGAGAAAGCTTGACAGTGCTGAGATTTTAACCCCTGGGTCACCAGGGAAGCCTCCTAGTTCATGATTTTTTAAAAAATTAATTTATTTATTAAAAAGATTTATTTATTTATGCATACAAGAGCTAGGGAATAGGCCAGAGGCGTAGGGTGCTGAGAGGATTCACCAGAGGCAGAGTGGAGGTACAGGCAGGTCAACTGAAATATACTGCTGAGAAGAACAGTGGGTGAGGCAGGAGAGGTCTGTGTGCCTTCTGGGTTCCCTCCCTGGCCGGAGATTGAATTCGTGCTGCAGTGGCTGTGGAAGCCCCACAGCAGTGCTTAACCCCTTGTGCCACCAGGGAGGTTCTATGAAAGATTTTTAAAGAAGAATAAATAGGCTAAGGAACAGTTGTAAGTTAAAAGCAACAAAAAACTCACAATAATCAAAGGGAGTATGTGATTCTTGCCTGGTTCCTAGATTGGGGAGAAAACAACTATTGGGTTGTCAGAAAAGTCCTAAGATTTATTTTTTCTGTTTTTCAATCAAAAGCTTTGTCATGACTTATCTGACAACTCACTATAAAGGATGTTTTATAACAGTTGGGGAAATCTGAACATTTGACTAGACATTAAATGTTACTGTATTAATGGAAACTATCTGGAATGAGAGAATGTTAAAAAAAGAGGAAGCTCTTTTCATACTCATTTGAAATATTTATCAAAATAAACATTTTTAAATTACTGTTTTATTATAAGATTTTTATTTATTTATTTATTTTGTGTAGAAGAACTGGGGTGTAGGCCAGAGTTGGAGGGGTGAAAGGATTCACTAGAGACAGAGAGCAGAACAGGGGGAATCTACTGAAATACACTGCTAAGGGGGGTGGTGGGCAAGACAGGAGAGGTCTGCTGTGTCATGTGGGTCAGCTCCAGGGATTGAACTCAGGTTGTGGTGGTGACAGCACTTAAACTTAACCCCTAGGCCACCAGGGAGGCC
This sequence comes from Galemys pyrenaicus, assembly GCA_019455555.1. Classification (NCBI taxonomy): domain Eukaryota; kingdom Metazoa; phylum Chordata; class Mammalia; order Eulipotyphla; family Talpidae; genus Galemys; species Galemys pyrenaicus. Next base: position 2,844,099 of record JAGFMF010011456.1, read on the forward strand.
CCCCACACTTAAGTTTTTCAATGCAAACAATCTTTTGTGCCAGTTATTCTCTCACCTGGACTAGGGCCTTCTAAAATTTCTTTTATCACCATCCATGGTTCTTCCAATAGGGGAATCACAGTTGGTCTGTACACTGTAAGTCCTGTTCAGGAGGAATATAATGAAATAAAGTTGTTCAAAGTTTATTACCTGACTTCTACTTATCTGTGAGGACAGATGTTTATAGGAAAACAAAGGTTCAAGGACATAAGAGAATTAGGTGTTGTCCTTTCCAGAACTAGGATAAAAATCTCATGCCAACATGCATGGAGATCTCAAAGGATGGAGATAAAAGGGGCAGTAGGGAATGGGCTGGGCATAGCACCAGGTGGTAGCTCGTGAAGCTGTGTATCAGCTTCTAATGACATTTCATTTAGAAATTTTTTAGAGTATAACATAGCCATTTCTGTCCCTGAAAGGGGTGAGCACTTATCTTTAGACTGCATTTTTAATGAGGTACTTGAGAGGCCCAATTCATTTTTAACAATTGAGGAAAGAAAGACACTTTGTTCAGTATGCTGGAAGGAGTTGACAGAGCTGATTCTTACCCAGAGAAACCATATTCCAATAGTTCTGTAGTGTTACAGTCTTATACAATTCCTTTTGTACAGGACGCATCAGCTCCCAGTCCTCCTGGGAGATTTCCACAGCCACATCTTTGAAGGTCATTGATTCCTAAAACATAAAATATAACAACTTGGTTAAATAGTAGTGGGAGGGAGATAGTGATAACACTGGGTACATGTGGCGGGGAGACATCACACAATCTTAAGCTAGTAAGAACCAAAGGTAAACAACTCACAACTTTCACCAAATGTATGAATAAGCATACTACAATGGTCCTAAAGGGAAGCTGGAAAAAACGTTGAATTTATCATTTTGAGTTGTCGCCAGTACATGTACTGATGGCTCGACCTAAAAAAGGGGTTTTAAACAGATGACAGTTGAATGGTTTTGTCTTCAGAATAAATTTAACGTAGGGCCTCCCTGGTGGCACAGTGGTTAATCTCAGTGCTGTGACCATGGCACCCTGAGTTCCAACCCCTGCTAGGGAGCTGACCCACATGGCACAGCAGACCTCTCCTGTCCCGCCCACTGCTCCCCTCAGCAGTGTGTTTCAGTAGATCCATCCGTTCTGATCCCCACTCTATCTCTAGTGAATCCTCTCATACACCTCCTCCCACATCTCACATACACCCCAATTCCGGTATGCATAAATAAATCTGTGGCCTCCCTGGTGGCTCAAGGGGTTGTGTGCTGCACTGTGGCTTCTGCAGCCACTGCAGTGAGGGCTTGATCCCTGGCCAGGGAGGGGACCCACATGGCTCCGCAGACCTCTCCTGCCTTGCCTGCTGCTCCCCTCAGCAGTGTATTTCAATTGATTGGCCTGTTCTACTCCCTGCTCTGACTTTGATGAATACTCTCACCGCCCCCACCCCCGCGTGTACCCCAGTTCTCTGAAAAAAAGGAGAATTCATTGTTGTGATATTTTTGTGTGCTCTATGATGAATTATGGAGTCCTTCCTTCCTTTCAAAGATAAAACTATCACAGATAACCACTGTATTGAGTTGTTATACTTTTAGATAGAGTTCACAATCTAATCAGGTTTCCTGTCTGCTCTCCTTCTGTGGGGGAAAAAAAAAACAACCCAAAACTAATTACCCTCATATGTTTTTCAAATAAACTATAGGTTTCTTTAAAAAACTGTATTGGGGGGGCCTCTTTGGTGGCGCAGTGGGTTAAGCACCTCACTAGGAAGCATCCACTGCACAGGAGCTTGAGTTTGATCCCTGCCAGGGAGGAGACCCACACAGTGCAGCAGACCTCTCCTGCCTTGCCTGCTGCTCTCCTCAGCAGGTACTTCAGTCAGTCTGCCTGTTCTGCTCCCCACTCTGTCTCTGGTGAATCCTCTCACCTCCTGTACCACTAGACTGTACCCCAGTTCTTATATATGCATAAATAAATAAATCTTAAAAAAACTATTAGGATTTTGAAATCACACTCAATTTACAATTTAGGGAGAACATAGAGTTTTATAATACCTATGTCTTTTCTCTATGACCTGTCAAATGATATAGGACATGCAAAGTTCTGTTAAATTTATAATCTTTGTCTTAGATATATTAAACAGCGGGAGGAGGGACAATGACAAGACTCTGGGGAGGAATCTTTTATTTCACTTTATCATCTCTATAAGTGTGAATTTGTATATGTGATTAACTTTTCTATGCTATTTTCTGTAACAGTCAAATTTTCCATTATTGTTTCTAGTACTTTTTCCTTTAATTTTTCTTGGTTTTCTCAGGCAAATATTCATATTATCTACAAATTATAATTTTACTCTGGTCACCAATTTTAGATCATGTATGAAGTTTTTACAGTAAATCTTTCTCTTAAAGTGGCCTTGCTGTTCCTTAAAGTCTTAAAACAAGGCAAAATCAACAGCAACACAGATTTCATGGCCTTTAATTGTTAATGAAAAACAATGCTAGCAACTGTTGCTTATTTACTGTAACCCAGGCTAACCACAGTTCTCATAATACTTAATCTTCACAATCTAAGAGGTAAATTCCACTTATTAGAGTTGACTGATTCAGGCTAACAGTAGTTAAATATCTTGCCTCAAATCATAGATTCAGTGACAGAACAAGGAACCAAACCTAGATCCATCTGGCTGTAGAGGTCAAACCCCTTAATCTCTTTGTGATATTGTTGCCTTAAAGTCAAAGAATGAGGAAAAGCATATCAAGAGAGGGCAATTTATAGAAATCCATTTTCTGTACAGTGCTTTCACTTACTCCAATAGGCCAAAGTGATGTAAAGAAATCAGGACTTCCATCATTGACACAGGACTTGGAGGCACAGAAGTTAGAGGGCCAGAATAGCAAACATCCTCACACATTATGATTTATTTTAATATCACAGAAGAAACTAAGACTCACTTTGGTCACCAAGTCATTTAGCCACCCCATCTGGAAAGCATGTATTCCTTTGGGGTCTTCCTCTAGGATCTCTTGGGTAAGGGCAGAGTTCTGAGGAGCGGCTATGGAAGAGAAAGACAGCATGATGGAGATTAGTCCTGTTTACATAACCTAGGAAAAGCTTCACATAAACAGGTGCCTATAACTAGGTGAGAAGTCAGCAGGAATCAAAACTGGCAAGACTACTTCAAGGAATTAAAGGGAAGGATAAATGACTTGCCCTAAAACCTCAGTGCAGGTTTCAAAAACAAGTCTATTCTGGGACTCAAGCATATGTCCCAAACTCACAATTTTCTATTAAATCCTTACGTGAAATAAATTTTGTAAGTTGCCTTTTTAATTAATAAGAAAAATACCCTCTGGGTACTTTTCTATCTTTTTGGAAGTAGAATCGAAATTCACAAAGTTAACTGGCAGAATGGTCAAACTACTGCAATTAAACTTCATAAGGGCACACGTGGAGATAATTTGGTTGTATCTGGTTGTTGTTTTATGACAGAAGATAGTATGTGTTTGGTTCCAAGCAATCTGAAAGGGGAAAACATGCAGGAGGGTGCTCATATTAAAGTCTGTTCACTCACCCAGACCTTTATTCTCCCCAGTTCCTTTAAAGGGTGCTCTCTGGTGCACTGTTTGTCTTCTCTAACCACCCAGGATTTCTCCCCTTTCTGTTCTACAATTCTCACCTTCCTCTTCTAGAATCTGAGTCAAATCCTCCACCAGAGTCACCACTTCCTCACTGCTCTTGGGGTATTGGGACTTCACCCAAGTCCTAATCTCCCCAGGAAGGATGGTCAGGAATTGCTCCAGCACCAGTAGCTCCAGGATTTGTTCCTTTGAGTGAATCTCAGGTCTCAGCCACTTAAGGCAGAGCTCTCGGAGTTGATTCAATGCCTTTCGAGGACCAGCCAAGTCTGGGTATGAAAAATTTCTAAAATTCTGCCGACAGGTCTCAGTATCACGCAAGAGCCTTGAAGCAAGAATTTCCTTTTCAACATTGTAAGGTCCGTTCTTTGTCTTGTCTGACTTCCACATGTGAAGGAGTTGGGAACGTGAAGAATTGGTCATCCTTTTACTTGAGGCTAACATTGTTACAGAGAGGAATATGAATCTGGTTATAGCCTTTATTTCTCCCGTAGTTAGCCAACTGCTTGAAGTCTCATGCTAGAGCCACTATGACAATATCTATCATGGGCTGCTGCAGCCAGGAGCAGTAGAGTCAAAGTTGTTAGGAGTCTTAAGGTTATACAAATTCTGAGTCCAGAACTTGCAAGAAAGATGAATCCCTGAAACACAAGAGTGAACCAAAGTGTCAAGAATTCCTGGTGCTCTCTGCTATACATTTACACAACTTTGTGTTGCTCCCCCATACTTTAGACTTCTAAGATTAATGCAATATTTTGAAGTGGGGTAGGAAGGGGTTAGGACGGCTATAAAAAAGGTGGTTACAGAAGCAAAGACTTGTATCATGATTAAAATGACAAACTTCTAACTTGTGGAGACAGAAATGAAACATTCTTTACAGGGAAAAATGCCTCAATATGTTAGTCACTAACCTTAGAGAAGCGGTAACTGACTAACCCGGCTCTCAATAACATAGCAAATGACTTAAACTGGGAGAAAAAACGTCGTCTTAATGAGTGCTCTAAGTTCCCAAGGGAACTGTCAGGGTAAAAAGGGCAAGCTATTTACCTGCTTTGCATATTAATACCAGCCTATTCTAGCGTTTCACTATCCTGAGGACTGAGGAGACAAGCCGGTTGGACTGGAAAGAAGTAGGGGAAGTTGGTGTGATTTGAAGCCCTTTAAGTGCTTCTCAGGAGACAATTTCTTGTCAATACATTTGAATCCAGGATTCACGAAGTAATGCTCAGAACAGGCCAAACCTGGAGAACTAACAACGCCCACCACGGGCTCCAGATCTGCGCCCTCCTCAACCAAGGGCGAGTCACCAAAGTCAAATGCTTACAAGGCCCTGCAGAGGAGATGCTCAGGCCTCCCCGTTCAGGCCGGGGACACTGGCAGCGGAAGAATCCCCCATCCGCCGATGCGCCGCAGCACTTCCACCCGCTGTTTGCCTCCCCTCAGGCCGTGTGGACCGGAGGGGCTCCGGCCCTGACCACGCGGACACGCGCCCCCGGAGCCCGCGACATCATTACCTGTCGCTGGGACCCGCGGACGCGCAGCCGGAGCGGCCCAAGAGGCCCCGGGCAACAATGGCGGCGGGGGCGCGGGCGCCTGCGTGGCGGGCTCGGTCCCGCGCTGCAAAGGTGCCTATGGCACCGCCACGGCCCTTTTCTGGAAAGCACGATGTAGCTCGGGCGGGAGTCCTAAGTCCCAGCTAGGACCTGAGTAGCCCGGCCTGGACCCCACCGCGCCTCCGTTTCACCGCGACCTCGCCTTGGCGCCACTGCGCATGTGCGCAAGGAGAACGCTGCGCGCCAGCTGAGCCAATAGGAAGCCAAGTCTGGACCCTCCCCCGCCTAGTTCTTAGGACCCGTCTCCCTGGCAACCTCCTCCACCCATCACTATGACTCGCTAGTTCGCTTGCAAGATTCTGAAGGGAACTTTAAAGTTCTCCAGGTCAGAAGCATGTTAGGCATGACCTGAGGTTGGGAAGCTACCAGAATCTGGGGGAGGGAGATGTGGGCGGGAGTGCAGTTGAAGCCCCTCGTTAATTACCTAGAGAAAACCCAGTGCCAGAATTCCTGGAAGAAAGATGAGCACAGAAGAGTTGACACTAAGGCAAAAACATCCAAAGCACTAGCTCAGACTTTACTGTGCATAAAAACTCACTTTTAATGCTTCTGAGTTCTTCCTCAGGAATCTGCTTTGAGACACTCAGATTGAAAAAAAAAAAATCCAACAGCATGTTGTTCGTAAGAGACAGAAAACAAAAATACATAAAACTCTTGAAAATGTGAAATAGGAAAACATATACCAGGCGCTCCTGTTATCTACTGATCTGTTGGCAAGCCACCCTAAATCTTAATGGTTTTAAGAACAACCATTTTATGATGCTCATGAATTCTGTGGGAAAGGAATTTTTTAAAAAAAGATTTTATTTATTTATGCGTACAAGAACTCCGGCATAGACCAGAGATGCAGGGGGTGTGAGAGGACTCACCAGAGACAGAGTGGGGAGAAGAACAGGTGAATCTACTGAAATACACTACTGAGGGGAGCAGAGGATTAGACAGGCGCAGTCTACTGCACCATGTGGGTCAGCTCCCTGCAGGGATCAAACTCATGCTGCAGTGGCTGGCGATAGCTTGATGGCGCTGAGACTTTAACTCCTGTGCCACAAGAGAGGACTGAAAGGAGTTTGAAGTGGGGGCAGAGGCTGTGGATATTTGCCCCACTGTGGCTGGAACCTCAGTTTAGATGATTTGATACCTGCTTCATTCACATGCGTTGTGCTTAGGCTGAGATGGCTTAAGGAGTAGCTCAATTGGGGTTTGACCAGTGCTTATGTGTTTCCAGCATGAAGAACACAGGTGGATGGACTTCTTACTATGCTACTCTGGGTTTCACATGGAAGTCACAAAGAATGCCTTCCATCACACTTTTGGTCGGTGCAATCACAAGTGTGTGCAGCATCAAGCAGAGTTAGATGTAGACCCCATATAATGATGGAGGACTCTCAGAGAGTCTTAATATCACTACTCCATGATGGAACGTTTGGTGATGGATGTGGCGTGAGACTGAGGCAGTTGCTGAGGTGAGAGACTATACACCTGAAACCTAGGAAAATAATTTACAAGAAATTTGCATTTTTGTAAACTAATGTTATCTCAATTAAAAAAAAAGTATTACCACAGTAGGCACATGAACAACAAGAATTGCTGGATAGTGTGAAAGTCTTTGGTGTGTCAACTTGGCTAAGTTATAATCTCTTGCTATTTGATAAAACATTAACCTACATTTTTGCAGGTGTGGTTAAAGTAAATACCTTACTTGAATTAAGTAAGCGAAATTGTCCTAGATGAGTTGGTGGGCCCCATTCTATCAATTTAAAGGCTATAAAAGCAGAATCGAGGCTTCTCTAATTGAGTAGAAACTGTAAACAAGCCTCCATACCATCTTTCCTGAAAGATTGCCGTATGGATTTTGAACTTGTCTGGTCAAACCCCACAAATGAGTCAACTCATTCCTTGCAAAAACAACAACAAAAACCCTGTTAGTATGTATGTTCTACTGATTCTGCTCCTCTGCTTGGACACTGATTGCTACAGATAGTAATTCATATATCTGAAAAGGTGAATTGTAAATATAATAGGAGGAATATTAAGAATGTTAATCATTCATAAGTAGAAAAACTGAGAGAAAAGACATCTCCATCATAAATACATGTCCTTAATAATGAAGTCTCAAAAGACACCAAGCAGTGACTGACTGATCTACGTCCAGGGAGAAAAACATTAATCTGTAACTGATGCTGGAAACTTAACTACACTGAGAGGCACAATGCTCTGGGGTGCCAAGCTCCCCCTTTAGCATTGGGAATCCTGTTCCCCCTATTGCCAGTGAGTTTGGCTGCTGATGGCTCACAACAAAATGTCTCTCTGGGAACTGTCCCCAGTGCAAGGAGCTGCCTCTCACAGTGTCAACTCCTCCTCCCAAGGAGCAGTCCAAATGGACTTTCGGTGCAGAGCTTCTATGACCTTGTCACTTTGCCTCAACTTGCAGCTTTTCTAAAGGGGCCACCTGTCTTGAGTTCCCTATGGGATCACATGAGTGTTCTGTTGTAGTCACACAGGGTTTCAAGTTTTCCTCTGCCCAACCCTCCTCACTTCAGTCTTTTGCAGATATTTTTCTAGGGGACACTACCTAATAATATCCCTGGATGCAATTTTCCATCTCAGAATTTTCTTCCAGGGAATTCACCCTACAGCAGTTGGTACCAATGATGGTATAAGGACAGCATATCCCAAATGGGATATTGGAGCTGGATCACCTGCCTGTTTGCTGACAATGAGAACCCTGCCACTTGTGATTGGTGGAGTATGATAGCCTGTGGCAGCCTAATCGTGAAAATCGTCACTGTTGAACAGGGATGGGTTATTGATAAAAGGGAGGGTGCCTTTAGGTGCAATCACTCAAGGTCTTTATGAGCTTGGGGGAGGTAGCAATTTCAAGGATTATTAATTGAATAGGTATTACTGGAGTTACTGGCAAAGACTAAGGGTGATTAATCACTAATTTAGGGAAATAATGAAAATTAGGGGTCTTCTTTAAGTCTGACAGTGAAAATGGAAAACTAGCATCACTTCAGATAAAGTTGAATTCTCAACCCTAGAAAGTTGGTTATGCCACTCCTTTGTTTGGAAAGGAGTGGAACCCTGAGACTAAGGATAGGGATGTTTGGCAAATGCTGGCAAATGCCTTGAAACATCAATCCTGAATCTGCTGGACCTGCAGCAGTGGCTCACTCCCCCTAGTCTTGCTCGAAATCAATGCAGACACGTCTCTGCTTTGCAATAAAACCTGTGCCCCTTCAGGATCTCCTTGCTCCCTTCCTGACCTCAAAACCAATAAGTAGGAGCAAGTCCCCACCAAATCCTTCAAGGGAATACTGAGCCTTTTAAGGGAGGAAAAGGATTATACTTCTTTATCTGCAGGAACCAGGAGACAGACCTAGATGCTGGGTCATGGAGGGCAAGACAGTCAGCTGAAAGATAAACCCAAGGGACTATGGGGGTGGGCGGAGGGAGGGGAGGGCAAAGATCGGGATGAGGGCATAAAGAGCACAAGGGACTGAGGTGATGGTGCACAGGTGAAATGGTGGTGGGAACCCCCTGGGGACTACAAACGATGTCAAATACAATTAAATCTAATAAAAAAATAAAGATATTTCTCCTCAGAAAAAAAAATAAACTTCAGAAATTTACCTTTGAAGATACGTGAAGAAATGGGAGTGCCGACACCTTTTTAGCACCTTCCCATGATTCTTAATGCAATGAATATTTTTTGTCTGAAATTTTTTTTTGTTGAATGTTTGGTGAGATAATTGTCTACATATAAAAAGAATTGCTAGGATGGTTCTTCACAACACTATTAAAAAATCACATGTATCTTGTGCCTATTTGAATATTTCATTAGCCCTGTTGACTTTAAGATATTTCTCTTAAAATAAATTTCACTTTTCAAAAAAAAAAAGGGGGGGGAGCTTATTGGGGCTTCCCTGGTGGCATTAAAGTCTTAGTACTATCAAGCTGTTGCCAGCTACTGTGCTGGCCACTGTGGCCTGAGTTCTATCCCCAGGTAGGTTGCTAACCCACATGGCACAGCAGACTTTTCCTGGCTAGCCTGCTGTTCTCAACAGTGTATTGCAGTAGAGCCACCTGTTCTGCTCCTTACTCTTGTCTTTGGTAAATCCTCTCATCCCTCTGCACCTCTGGACTACACCCCAATTCTTGTATGCATTAATAAATAAAAATAAATCTTAAAAAAAGGGAGCTTATTGAAAAGGGGATTTTCTATGATATGGGATTAAAAGCTTGTGACAAGTTGTTATGAGTTGTGCAAACGCATGAGTAGAAGGACTTTGGAGGCTTGGAGAAATAGGGGCTAAAGACTTAGACAAGGCGGCATGTCAGAAAAGGCCAATTATGAGACTGGCTGTGTTTCATGGAAAGACCTGGAAGACTTGAGATACAGAATGTACTGGTGGGAGGGTGTGCCAGCATCATTCAGAAGCTCAGTGGTAGCTGTCCTCTGCAGGCTGAGGCTGACAGCAGATTTGCTGTAGAACTAGACTTTCTGAGGTTGACACTTGACCTTCCGAAACAAGTTGAGCTCAGTCATTGTAATAAGCAGTGAGGTTGAAGTGGAAGTGGATTAGTAGGGGGAGTTGTCTCCAATGGAACAGGGTGTTTCTCATGTTGTGATGTGCACAGATAGTAGAGGTAATGCTCAATCCATGCAATCAGATGAAACAAAGGGTGGATGATTGGAGGCTGACATCAATAAAATGTCATAATTTTTTGCCCCATTTCCATAAACTGTTTGGTTTTCAGACCCAGAATGTGTTGCCTGGGAAGCTAAACTGCCAGAAGGAAAGACCATCCCCGGCAACACATAAAGTATATGTGATGGTGACGGTCCCAGCCCACCCCCCAAAGGAACCCACATCCATTTTGCTAGGTACTCTGGAAAGGGGGGAGCATCCTCAGGTTTCAGGGCAAAGCTTAGGGTCCTAACCATTACGATGGCTTCTGGTCAAGCCATGTGATGACACAGAAAGGGTGAAAGTTGGAAACCACCATGTTGCCACCTTCCTAGAGAAGACAGATTGGGCAACAATCTCTTTACTGTCATGGTAGGGAAAAGGTCTCTATATCCAAGCAGCGGGTGACTTATCAACAGAAATTTATTTTTTTCACAGTTATGGAAACTGGGAGAATCTGCTTTCTAGTTCACAGACAATGGTCCTTGCACTATGTGTTTCCCTGCAGATACCTTATTAATTACAGGGAGGGAAACAGTGATTATGCGTTGCTAGATCAGAAAAAATTTGGCTGGTTGATCAAAACTGACATTCAGTGGGGGGGGGGTGTGAATAATAATTCTGTGCCTCCAAATGTGAAACCATGAAAAGAATAAAGGATCATCTAATATTTCAACTGAGAGAATAGCTTGAATCTAATCATGAGATAATGCTAGAAAATTGTGGAATGCCATTTTTAAAAATGAGGAGTGTAGGGAATCTGGATACTAAGAAAATGCCAAGATACAAAGCTCACAGTTGAACAACAAAAAACCCAAATAACACATGCTAAGGAAGTAGAAAAAGATTTAAACCCAAAGTAAAACAAAAACAAAAACAAAGACAAAAACAGTAAAGGTGACACGTGTGGGCTATTTGTTTAGCTCCTGAACCACTGCAGGTTCTTGTCCCACAAAGTCGTAAAAAGGAATTCACAGCCTTTTTAGGTAAGTAAGCAGACAGAAGCAAAAATTTTTTAAAGAGAGTAAAAATGTCATTTAGAGGAAAAAGAACAAAAGCAAGTGTAACAGGGTGATCCCCAGGAAAAGGGGAAGGTCCAGGATCCCGGTCCCCCCCTAAGTAGGGTGGAGCTGAGCAGGGATAAGAGGATGCTGGAGAGGGGAGACTGGAGACATAAGGAAGGGAGGAAGTAGGAAGCAGGATGAAGAGCAGCAAAGAGACCTAGAGGAGGCACATGGAGCAGAGGGATGTGTGAAGAAACTGTGCTTGCTTTTTGGATCTGGACTGGTTGGAACAGACGTGGGTGAGAGACCCGTAGGGAGGTTAACAATGGCAGCTTTCATCTTGATTTTGATTTTGCTCTTTTCCTCCCAGATTTGTCTGACCCTTTCTGACTCTTTTCTAGGGGTTTCCACTGAAAGGTCTTTTAGACTTGTGGCAGTCTTTTGGGCCTTGCTTTGGGCCAATCTTATTTGGCTGGATTTTTACCCTCAAGGAGATGGGTAACTTCGGATGCTTGACTTAGTAACTATATTCTTTTTATTTTCTCTATTGTTCCCTAGTTGTATTAAAGTTCCTTTCCATTAAAGGCCTTATATTTGTCTTGATGCGGTGGATGGCTGAACCCATTTGAGAGAGCAGGTTTGGGGGTTTTAGGGTGCCCCCTCCCTGCCCTGTAACACAAGGACTCCAAGGCAGCGGTGCCAAAGAGGTGTAAAAGATGCTGCTATGGGCCTGTGTCTAGGGACTATTTAAACTCTCCCCCCCTACACTAAAATCCCATCACGCTACTTTGTGATTTTCTCTTTCTTCTAATGGCTATACTCCTCCAGGCAGATGTGCCCAATTTCCCAGCTCTTATCTCTGAGTTTCTCTTTTTAACCTCCCCTGTCCAAGGTCTCCTAAAATTTACTGACCCAAATCAGCCTCACATTTGAAAATTTACTGCCCTTCTTAGCCCCCCTAAATTTTCTCACTTATCTCAGAGCTCCCTTAACATTCCCCAAGTCCCTACCTGCACGATCCCTGAAGCTGCCTACTTAATGTGCCCTGGGACTCAAAGGCTATAGTGGAACTCAGTGAGATAGGGAATAGGAAAATAGTAGAATCCACAAAGTCAAACGTTTGAAAAGATCAACAAAATTGACCAACCTTTAATTTGAATGACCAAGAAAAAAGAGCGAAGACTCAAAGTAACACAATTAAAATAGAAAGTGAACTTTACACAAAGAAAAGTCATTATAAGAGAGAATACTGGTGAAACAAAACACGCACAAATTAACCTATAATAAATGAAAATAAAAATTCAATTTCAGTGATTTACTCGGAGGCCGGTAGGGCGCGCACAAACACTGCAGTGAGCGCAAAACTCCCCGCGCAGCGCCCGGGTGGCCACCGGAGGGCCTGCGCAAAACCTTTCCTATCCTAGGTAAAGCGCATGCGTCAGCCGGGAGGCACCCGCTTTGTGTCTTCCGCCAACGACATGGAAGGGGTTTGTCCCCGTTTTTCCGGGGACGTTTTTCTTAAACAGCCGCAACTGGAGCATACCTTTTCCGATGCGTTCTTTGTGTTTATTCTCTATTTTCGCATGTATTGTTTTATCAAGACATTTCACAATAACCATTCATTGAGGCATAGGAAAATGGCAATCATAAAAACATTAGCTGTTTTTTTTTTTTTAAACATATCTGTGATTGTCAAAGTGAAAGAAAGGAGAAACGGACAATGGTGAGAGGAATGAACAAAAGCCGGTTCCTTTCTGTCCGATGTCAGGCCAGAGTGAACGGGAAACGGGCGCTCCAACAGACGTGCTTTGATTAATTTTAAATTGTCATTTTCCCGTATATTGTAAAAGTACTTGAAAACATTTAAGCACTTAGAAGTACAGTTCTGAAAACTGACATTATTTTCAGTCTTAAGTTTATACCAATAAAAAAGGCTATTTTAAATTTATTTTCCTTGCCCTAATGATCAATTTAAAACTACATATAGTTCTTAGGTTAATCAGTTTCACTCGAGATAAGGGACATGCTCGATATTTTCTCATGATCCAGTGGCAGTCTTAACTGATCACTGATTTCAACTTCTGAAATCTCTTTAGCAGGACCCCATTGTGACCGCTGTTAGAACAATTATATATCAAAAAAAAAAAAAAAAGAAAAATTATATATCAAGTTCATTTCTAAATGTGAAATTCAAAAATTTGTTAATTAGCTCAAGCATGAACAGTATATATTCATTAAATGTTTGCAAATGGTGTTTTCCTAAGCACTTACAACACATTTTAAAAAAAAGATTTATTTATTTATGCATACAAAAGCTGGGGCACACGCCAGAGTCGCAGGAGGTGAGAGGATTCACCAGACAGAGCGGGGAGCAGAACAGGCAGACAGACTGAAACACAGCAGCAGGTGGGTGAGGCAGGAGAGGTCTGCTAGCCATGTGGGTCCCCTCCCTGGCCGGTGGCAGGGGTCTAACTCCTGCTGAAGTGGCTTGGGCTTGCTTCTTAGTGTGTTGCTTAACCCACTGCACCACCAAAGAGGCCCACTTACAACACATTTTAATTCTTTTAAAAATTCAAATAGGGCCTCCTTAGTGGCCTAGGGGTTAATTCTCAGCCCTATCACCTCTACTGCCTGAGTTAGGGAGGGAGTTCCCTGGCTAGGGAGACACACACACACACACACACACACACACACACGCTCGCTTGCTTGCTTGCATGCATGCCCGCTTGCATGCATACACGCACGCATGGCACAGCAGACCTTGCCTGTGAAATTCCTGCCCGCCCCGAGCAGTGTATTTCAGTAAATCTGCCTGTTCTGCTTCCCACTCTGTTCTCTCACTTACCTGCACCTCCAGTTCTCCTGTTAAAAAATATTTTTTTTCAAATACCAGTTTCAATTTTATGAGAAAACCTATACTTGGTATAACGTGAAAGATTAAAATACTTTAGCCCCAACTTTCACAAACTGTTGGAAATTAGGAGATATGTGGTGGCTCAAAGAAAAATTTTCACTTAGGGTAAACTATACTGCCAGTTTTAAATGAGTAAATAATCACATATAATATTAGAGAAAATGTTACAGAGCAGAAGGGGCACCCTGAGACCGCCAAACTTGCCTGCTCTAGATAAGTTTTGCCATCCTCCGCATAAAGACAAAACATCTAGTGCCCTTCAATAGGAAATAACTTTACTGTGCAATGAAGAGAAGAGAAAGAATATATAGTTTCCAAATCAAGCACCCAAAATTACCCATTCCCTAGTCAGTTAGTGCCCAGCCAAACAGGGTTGGCTCCAAGCAGGCCTGAGGCCTGAAAGCCTGACACAAGTCGAGGGTACTGAACCATAGGAAAAGGACAGAAAGGTTCAGGCAAGTCTGGGATGAAAGGAACAAAATCAAAATACAAGTCAAAGACTGTGTCAGCCTGCCCAAGGACCTCTCACTCACATTTCAGTCTTTCTTTCAAGTGTCTCCTTCCATTTTCCCCAAGTCCTTGGTACAAGTCCAAGGCTGGAAACCAAGTACAGCTTCTTCACATGTCTCTTGGTTCCATGCACCTCCTCCAGGTCCTCTTCTTGCTCTCATTCCTTCCTTCTCCCAGTTTCTCTCCAGCTTTTCCTCCCTTCCCAGCTCTACCCTTTCTTAGGGTGGGTCAAGGAACCTGGAGCCTCCCCTCTCCCTAAGAACTACCCAGTTAACAAAAACCCCCCTCTGCCTTACAAATGCAAAACTAATTCTGTAGATTTCCTTTTCTACTGAGACTATCAGCTCACTATCAAGCACCTCCGTGAGAAAACCAGGCATCAGTGTGAGAATTCCTTTTGTGGCATAGACAAGTAATATGTACAAGCAGGCCATTTTTATTATTCTTAGATATTTGAGGGTGGCCCCTGATAAATTCATTAACTTGGATAACATGATGAAAATGGCACCATGATTTTAGTTTATCTCCTTGAGCTTATTTAAGTCACTCATTCGCAACCATGTTTCCACCTCTGGGGACCCCAGAGAGAAAACTCACCCAGATTCAGACTTCCTTGACTTTGACTTACTAAGTTTTTCCTTGCAATGGCAGAATGAACCTTCATGACTTTATAAGGTCCTGCTGTTAAGTCTGCTCTTGCTGGTCTTCAGCCTCATCACCCTCAGCTTCATTTACTCTATCTTTCCGATATTTTCTGATTTAAATTATGTTCTCTTCTTGCATCCCTTAACCTGGTTGGTTGCTTGCTTCAAGTCTTAGCTGCAAGTCAACAAGAAATATTTTTGAGGGGGTGCTCCCTGGTGGTGCAGGGGTTAAAGTATCAGTGCTATCAAGCTATTGCCAGCCACTGTGGCCAGAGTTCAGTCAATCTCTGGCCAGGGAGGTGACCCACATGGCGCAGCAGACCTTTCCTGTCTTGCCTGCTACTCTCCTCAACAGTATTTCAGTAGATCTGCCTATTCTGCTCCCTCCCACTCTGTCTCTGGTGAATATGAATCTGGTGAATCACCCCCACACCTCTGGCCTACACCAGTTTTTGTATGCATAAATAAAAGAATATTTATGGAGTGCTGCTGATGGTAGTTAAGAGTAGAAAATTTAGAAAGGAGATACCACAAGACCAGAAACCTGACTCAGAAAAAGTGGGGAGCTAAAGGTGGGGGTAGAAGTGATTAACATAGTCATTAAACCAGCTATGGAAAGTAAAAATCCTTAGGTGCCAACCTCTACTTCACAAGGCACAGACCCAAACAAGTGTCTGACTGTGATGCAACCCAGACCTAAAGGTGAGGTTATGGAGATTGAGGGCCATTGTAAATCTCTGGTCCTTTTCAAATTCTACATAGTTATTCAAAACCAACAAAAACAAACCACTCCATGAAGGAGTGAGCCTCTCCCAAAGAGAAGATTATATCAATGCAGTCTCTGCCCTGGCATGGGGCGGCAGTCCTGCCAAACAGAAGTACGCCTTGACAACTGACTTTTCTTTCTTCTTCGTCTTCTTTTATTTATTTATATTATATTTTATCTTAAAAAGGATTACTTTTATTTATGCATACAAGAGTTGGGGTGCAGATCAGAGGTGTGGGCAGTGAGAGGGTTCACCAGAGACAAGAGTAGGGAGCAGAACAGGCAGGTCTACTTAAGTACACTGCTGAGGGGAACAGTGGGCGAGGCAGGGGAGGCCTGCTGTACCATGTGGGTCAGCTCCCTGGCCAGGGATCCGATTGTGCTGCAGTGGCTGGCGATAGTTTTATAGTGCTGCGTTAACCCCTACCCCACCAGAGAGACCCTATTTATTTACTTACATTTTAAAAGGACAGGTTTATTGGGAAAAGGAGAAAGAAAAGAGAGGCACCTGCAAAGTCACAGGTGGTCAGGAGAGCTACCTAACTTCTTTTTG
>JAGFMF010011456.1:2860509-2929614 GCA_019455555.1 Galemys pyrenaicus
GCTACCTAACTTCTTTTTGTGATGCAAGAGCCTGACTTAAGCTTTGATGCCTAGGAATCCAGCTCAAAGCCGGTTAGTGCAGATAAACACACTGCCAGCCACTTGACTAGACAAAGAGCTAGGTTGCCTCCCACTGAGTTTCCTTTGTCTCCTAGATTCTGGTTTATTTAACTTATCAGTTGGTGCTACTTGAGATCTTTTCCTTCCCATTCTTTTCTCCCCTTGAGTCCCCTTTTTTTTCCACCTACACTCTAAATACCCCATCTTATGTTTTAAATTCATCACTCACATCTCCACCCACAGGTCCAGACCCCAAACTTGACCCTAATAGTGTAGGACCCCAGGTCCATCTTGAAAGGGGAAGAATTTACAGGATTTCAGTGTATTCAATACACTTTTAAAAAATATTTATTTATGCGTAGGAGAACTGGGGCACAGGCCAGAGGTGTGTGTGGGGGTGAGAGGATTCACCAGAGACAGAATGGGGAATAGAACAGGCGGATTGATTGAAATACACTGCTGAGGGGGAGCAGCGGGCGAGGCAGGAGAGGTTTGCTACAGCCGTGTGGGTCAGCTCCCTGACTGGGGATCGAACTTGTGCTAAAGTGGCTTACAGACAGCTTCATAGTGCTGTGACTTATAACCCCTTGTGCCACCAGGGAGGCCCTACCATAATTTTAATTTAAAATCTTTTTATATTTTTTCTCATGAATGGAACTTTATTGATGACACTAGTTTCTCTCCCAAAAGATCAGTCAGTTGCAACCAAATGAAATGAAATGAACATAACTAAGATTTTATTGTCTTCATAATAAAGATAAAGCTTAGAACTGGATTATTAGGCCCTTTCTCTTCTTATCTCCTCCCAGTTAGAAAGTTTGCATCTCTAAATAATCAGTGTTCTCTTAGAAGTGTACTTGGGCTCCACACATTCAAGTGTGGCAGCCTAACTCTTTGTCTAGTCAAGTAGCTGGCAGTGTGTTTATCTGCACTAACCGGCTTTGAGCTGGATTCCTAGGCATCAAAGCTTAAGTCAGGCTCTTGCATCACAAAAAGAAGTTAGGTAGCTCTCCTGACCACCTGTGACTTTGCAGGTGCCTCTCTTTTCTTTCTCCTTTTCCCAATAAACCTGTCCTTTTAAAATGTAAATAAATAAATTGGGCCTCCCTGGTGACATGATCTTCTTTATAATTTTAGGCATTTTTTTTTTCCTGGAAAAATGAGAGTCTTCCCACAATTGCCACTCTATTTCCTGTCATAATGTTACTTTCCCTGGGCATACAGAAAATCCTTGCCTTTCCGGAGCTGTGTCACTTTCTGGGGTTGATGCTTGCCAAACTTCTTATAGAAAGTCCAGATGGTTTTAAGAACATTCACCATGCTTGTCAGAGTGTTACTGGCACAGTAGCATACATTTGAAAACAACAACAAAAATCAATCCATAGAATTTCAACCACATTAACAGAATGAGAAAAACCATCTGATTACCTCAGTATTTAAAAAAATACATCTCTGGCTGCCTGAAGATCCACCACCATCATGAAGACATAGTAACTCTCTGGACCAGGAAGTTCATGACCAACTGCCTCAGAGGAACCAAATGGCCATTGATGTCCTTCACTCTGGAAAGGCAACAGTATCTAGGACAGGAATTTGGGGAAAAACTAGCTAAAAATATTGAAGATCATCTTAGATGTCATCTTTATATTTGGATTCATAACCTATTTTGGTAGTGGTAAGACAACTGCTTGGGTGTGATTTATGACTCCTTGGATTGCACACAGAAAAATGAACCCAAATATAGACTTGGAAGGGACTTGGCCTGTATGAGAAGAGAAAGACCTCAAGAAAATAGCAAAAGAAACACAAGAACAGAATGAAAAATGTTGGGGTGAACTGCAAAGGCCAATGTTGGTGCTGGCATAAAGCAAACTGGAGATTGGTCAACATAAAGAGTAAAGATTCTGCAGTGCCTTTATTTGTGGTGATTGTGCAGAGTTTTCATGAGAGAAGAAATTAAAACCTTTTTGTGTAAAAAATACGTATTTGATGAAATTCAAAACTTGTCCATTATTACAAATCTCAGCAACTGGGGCATATGGGTGAGGGACTTCCTTAATCTAATATATATTATCTACAAACAAATGTACACATCATAACATATACCCAATGATAAATTATTTATGGTTTTCCACTAAATCCCAAATTTTTGGTGTAATTAAAAAAAATCATTCAAAATGCATATAAAGATACAAAAGACCTAGAATTGCAGTGACAATTCTGAACAAGAAGATACTTAGAAGACATATATCATCAGATGCCAAGACTTACTATAAATCTGCTTTCACTAAGGTGACTTACACTTTTCAACAGAAAAGTGGAACAGAATCAATAACCTAGAAACAGAGTCTCACATGATATAATCATTGGATTACTGTTAAAGGTACCATTGTAATCCAAGGGGTAGGGAAGAAGATAAACTGGACACAAAAAGTGCTAATCCTAAAAGACTGATAAATTTATTATCAAAATTAAAGATTTCTTTTTATTAAGTTACATCATTAGACAGTGAAAAGATAAACTGCAGATGGGGAGATATTTATAGTACAAATATCTAAAAAAGTAGCCCATATCCAGAAAATATAATGAAAGTTGCAAATGAACAAAGAATTTCTACTTGACAAGAATCTTGAACAGACACTTCTCAAAAAACTATATTCAAAAATTACCTACAATTCAAAAATTACATCATGACAATCATGATATCACAAAAGAAATGCAAATTAAACCCAGATGATAACCAATATAAATCAGAACCAGGCTTTGGAGCTTTACCATTCCAATTACTCTAGTAACAGAGATCTTTGTCATCTTCATCCCCTATTCCAATGGATACTTTTCAGTATTCTTTCGAACCTTTGATAATGCTACTCTTTCTGAAATACTTGACTCTAAGGAAGGGATGGGAGGTGTGGCTTGGAGGTGGTGAGGGTTAGGAAGTAGAAAGATACAGCTAAGAGTAGGCACTAAGTCACGTCAACTGTAGAGTTTTTTTTTTTTAAGATTTGTCTTTGCTGAACAGGAGAGACAGGATAGGTCTGTGGTGCCATGTGGGTCACCTCCCTGGCTGGGAATCAAACTCATGCTGCTGTGGCTGAGAAAGCTTCATAGAGCTGAGACTTAACCCCTTGTACCACCAGGAGGTCCCTATTTGTAGAGTTTTTTAACAGTAGTATTTCAGAGTCTAACCCTCTGTTTTCCAATAAGAAAATGGCATATTCATCCAAAGAAGATTGACCTATTGGCAATAGTTAATAAATTTTATGATTAAAATTTACTGAAGTGGTTATTTAGACCACAACAAATAATTTATAATGGTAGATACTGTATATTGTTTATTAGCATCTTCTTAATAGTAGATACTTATCCTAGAATTATGGGAGAGTTACTTGATTTTCTTTCACCCTCCAGTGAAGCACAATCTGGGTTCCCAATCTGACCCCAGGATCCTCAGTATTTCCAGAAATTCCAAGTCTTCATTTATGAACTTAGGAATCCTTGTTTATTTCCCCTTTCTATACACCATTATGCAATATTCTTTGATACTGTGTACAAACCTTTTTATTATTGTGACCATCCTTTGATGACGTTGAAAGTAGAAATTCTGAGTCTTACAATCTTTTGGTTGATAGCCTGGACACAGTTTCCATATATTCTTGGATGCTTTTTTTTTTTTTAAGATTTATTTATTTATGCATACAAGCACTGGGGTACAGGCCAAAGGTGTGAGGGGGTGAGAGGATTCACCAGAGAGAGTGGGGAGCAGAACAGGCAGATAAACAGAAATACACTGCTGAGAGGAGCAGGGGGCACAGCAGGAGAGGTCTGCCGCACCATGTGGGTCCCCTCTGTGGTTTGCTTCGTAGTGTGTTGCTTAACCCACTGCGCCACCAGGGAGGCCCCTATTCTTGGATGCTTTTTAATGACTTGAAATTCCTATTACCTTCACAAAATGAAACTCAAGAGGGTAGTGGGGTGGTGAGGTGTAGGGTAACTACTTTTGAACTGAGGCATCATCAGAACCAATTCCCCTGCTCTTAGATCTATGTGACCAAACCTGTCCTAACAATGTATATCCAGCACCTAAGTCAATTACTGGTATATAACAAGTGGTCAGAAAATTAGCTTCACAAGAAATATCTTTTCCCTTCATTTATATAAATATTACATGTTCATTGGAAAGAAAAACTTAAAAATACAGAAAAGCAGCTAAAGTAAAAACAAACAAATCACCAACTCTTCTGCCAACCCTGAAACAACCATCATTAACTTTTTTAGACCATCCCTTCATTCACGGCTCACATGAATTTACACAAACTTACATATAGAGCTTTAGACCATGAACTGCACCTACATTTTTCTTTTCCCCCAGTCTCTATGCCTCATATTTCCCTCATCTTACCTCCTTTGTTTCCTCCCTTCAAGTTAGCCAATAAGTCTAATATATATTCTTCCATACTTGTTTCTATGCATAACTAATCACTCTCTCTCTCTCACACACACACACACACCTACACACATATTAAAACAAGTGGGTGTGACCATTAACAAAAATGAAATCTTGTAAATATACATCACTTTAATAATTACTTGGAAAAGTCTCTAAGCCAATGAATGTAGATAAAATTCATTAAAAAAATATTCCCATGTTGTTTCTTAGTATAGCTATATTATAATTTGTTCAACTATTCATTTATTAATGGGACTTACTTTATTTCTAATTGTGTTTGTTCTTTTTCTCTACAGCAACACTCCATTATTTATGTGGATTTTTATACACTGATACTATTATTTCTGTGGAGCAGATTCCCAAAAGTGAGACTGCTGGGTCAAGCATTTTTATTTATTTTTAAAGGGCTTTACATTTTTTTAAAAAAAGATTTTTAAAAATTTATTTATGCATACAATAACTGGGGTGTAGGCCGGAGGTGTGGGAGATGAGAGGATTCATCAGAGACAGATTGGGGAGCAGAACAGGCAGCTCTACTGAGATACATGGCTGAGGGGAGCAGTAGATGAGACAGGAGAGTTCCGCTGCACCATGCAGGTCAACTCTGTGGCCAGGATTGAATTCATGATGCAGTGGCTGTCGATAGCTTGCTAGCACTGAGATTTTAACCCCTGTGTAGCCAGGGATACCCAAAGCATTTTTATTTCAAATGTTATTAAAAATCATGTTTTTGGATTGCTGGTGTAAGTTTCATAAACTTACATTTTGTAAGAGTATATGGTTTTGCAAATTGGCAAAAGAGCTCTTAATTTTTTCCAAATTCTTGAAGTATAAGTGACATGTCACTGGTTGTTTTAATTTCCATCTTCCTGAATACCATTTAGGTTCACAATATTTTAATAGCTTATTGACCTTTGAATTGCTTTTTTTTTTTTAAAGATTTATTTATTTATGCATACAAGCACTGGGGTACAGGCCAGAGGTGTGGGGGGGGTGAGAGGATTCACCACAGAGAGCTGGGAGCAGAACAGTCAGATCAACAGAAGCACACTGCTGAGGGGAGCAGTGGGCACAGCAGGAGAGGTCTGCCGCGCCATGTGGGTCCTCCGCCTGGCCGGCAGCAGGGATCGAACTCATGCTGCGGTGGCTGCTGTTTGCTTCACAGTGTGTTGCTTAACCCACTGCGCCACCAGGGAGGCCCTGAATTGCTTTTTTATGAAAGGTCATCCAATTCATATGGATTAAAGACTTCAATGCAAAATATTTTAATTATTGAAATCTTAGAAACAAAATTGGAAACTTTTATAACCTATGGATTAAAGAAACCATTTTGACTGAAAAGAAAAATCAATAATTTAAAAAAGATATAAATATTTTACTGTAAAAATGCATGGTGACATTTTACTATACAAAAAATAAAAAACAGACAAGCTTAAGCTAGCTTAAGAAATAGCTACCTTAAGAAATAAGAAATAGCTAGTTTAAGAAATAAGAAAATAGCTAGCTTAAGAAAAATTTATAACACACATGGCAAAGAATATCTAAAAAATATAAAGAGTACCCCCAGATTTATAGGCTAGACAAACCAATAGAAAAGTAGGCAGAAATATATATATAGGGAAATCATTGCAGGTAATTGGTATATGAAAACACAGTGAAATTTTAATGAAAGCCTTTGTTTAATTTATTCTCTTGGGAAATTTCTATAACATTTAATATGGTTAAATGCTCTTCCACATTAATATGTTTAGTGTGTCTCTTCAGTGTGTATTTCTTGGAAAATGGTTCCTGAATGTTTCCTCATAAAATATACAGTTTATAAGCTCTTCTTGTGAACTTAACACCTGGATGATTTATTGTTTTTTATATTAGCTGAGTTTCTCTCTGATGTATTCTTTGATGTACAATATGGCTTGAGCTACTTCGAAAGGCTTTTCCACATTCGCTACATTTATATGGTTTCTCTCCAGTATGCATCCTCAGATGTACAGTAAAGTCTGAATTAGTCCGAAAGGCTTTTCCACATTCTTCACATTTATAGGGTCTCTCCCCAGTATGAATTCTTTGATGTAGAGTTAGCTGTGATAGAGTAATGCAACCTTTTCCACATTCCCTACATGTATAGGGTTTTTCACCAGTATGTGTTCTCCAGTGTACTGTAAGATATGAACCCCTCCTGAAGGCTTTTCCACAGGCATCACATTTATATGGTTTCTCCCCACTATGAATTTTCTAATGTTCTGTGACATGTACCATCTGGCTAAATGCTTTCCCACAGTCATTGCATTTAAATGGTTTCTCTCCAGTATGTGTTCTCTGATGAGTATTAAAGCCTGAGTTACTTGTGAAAACCTTCCCACATTCATTACATTTATAGGGTTTTTCTCCAGTATGTCTTCTTTGATGTACAGTAAGCTGTGATGTATTTGTGAAAGCTTTCTCACATTCATTACATTTATATGGTTTTTCTCCAGTATGTGTCCTTTGGTGTACAATAAGGTATGACTTAGTCCTGAAGGATTTTCCACAATCACAGCATTTATAGGGTTTCACTCCTGTATGAATTTTCTGATGTTCCTTGAGATTTACCATTTTGGTAAAAGCCCTTTCACAGTCAGTGCATTTATACGGTTTCTCCCCAGTATGAATTCTTTGATGTACAGTTAAGTGTGATTTTATTCGGAAAGATTCTCCACATTCATTACATAGGTAAGGTTTCTCTTCAGTATGAATTCGCTGATGTATAATTAGAGATGAAGAACGCATGAAGGCTTTTCCACATTCATTACATTTGTAAGGTTTCTCTCCTGTATGCATTCTGTGGTGTACAGTAAGGCATGAATAATTAATGAATGCTTTTCCACAATCATTACATTTATAGGGTTTTTCTCCCGTATGAATTCTTTGATGTTCTGTGAAATTAGCTATACGATTGAATGCTTTCCCACACTCACTGCATTCATAAGGTTTTTCCCCAGTATGAGTTCTTATATGAACAATAAGGCTTGAATTACTTCTATATGCCTTTCCACATTCATTACATCTAAAGGGTTTCTCTCCAGTATGAATTCTCTGATGAACATTAAAAATTGTAGTATTTTTGAAGGATTTCCCACATTCATTACATTTATACGGTTTTTCTGCAGTATGGGTTTTCTGATGTACACTAAGATATGATTTATTCCTAAAGGCTTTCCCACAATCATCACATTTATAGGGCTTCTCTCCATTATGAGTTTCCTGATGTCTTGCAAGTTTTGATTTATCACTGAAAGCTTTTCCACATTCACTACATTTATAGGGCTTCTCCCCAGTTTGAATTCTCTGGTGCTGATTAAGGCGGGCACATTGGCTAAAAGATTTTCCACAGACATTGCACTGATAAGGTTTCTCCTTAGTATGAATTCTTTGATGTACCATAAGTGACGAAGAAGCAATGAAGGCCTTTCCACATTCATTACATTTGTAGGGTTTTTCTCCAGTGTGAATTTTTTTATGTTGACTAAGATATGAAAGCTGGCTGAACATTTTCCCACATTCATTACATTCATAAGGTTTTTCTTTAGTGTGAGTTCTCTGATGTTGAATGAGTAATGATCTATAACGAAAGGTCTTTTCACATGTACTACACTTAAAGGGTTTTTCTTTATTATTGTTTTTTCCCTCTAAGGTAGGTTCTGAAGTAGGCCTTACAGTTTTGCTGCCATCTTTATCTGAACAAATTTTCTTTCCCAAATGGATCTTTGTAATAAAATCTAAATTCTCTATGTAATTTTCCTTATGTGTTTGACATATACTGTGGACCTCTTCTGTGATAACTCCTGGTTCTGGGAGAAGAAAAGATCCAAATCTAAGACCTCTTTGACCAGTAGGAATTTTCTTTTGTGTTATTATTCTTTGACTTATTTGACTCTCCTGACTATTTTTCAGTCTTACTATTCTGTCATTCCATTTCCATAATCCTCCCATTCTAGAATCCGATAGGCCATTCTCTGTGAGTTTCTCAGTTATGGGTTTCTGTGGTAAATCTCCTGTGGAAATAACTTCTTTGGGTATAGCATTCTTGGTTGCAGGTGTGGTGTTCAACTCTGGTGGGGAAAAGGAAAAAAATCAAATACTTTTATTTTCCAAGTTGGGGAGATCTCACGAAAAAAAGGGAAACTTGGGCTGATAATGAATGTATGATTTTTAACTGCTTGAAAATTGGTCTTGTTTTCCAAGAAGGAGGAGGTAGGGGTAACAGATGCTGTTTCAGCAGAACCAAAGTAGTAAACTCAAGGAGTTTTTCCATAGCCCTTCTAGTCTAAGTCTCTCAAATATTTCTCTTCTCATTCCTTTTGTAGTCATCTTCTTTAGAGAGTATTTATTCTTCATGAGCTGTGACTACTTCCTTGCTTACAATTTACTTCACCAATCAGGTATTTTTCCCTAACCATATTTTCTCTATATTTTTCTCATATTTTGTTGAACAGCTTTTCTTTGTGTGTGAGGGATTTCTCAAATTTCCATGTCAGAGTTGCTTATATAAATGGTTGTATATTCCCTTTTATAGAACCTTTATGGAAGGAGATACTTGAAAGCTGATGATAGATCTGAGATATCCATGAGTAGAGCAGGAGGAGAGAAGTGGAGAGGGTGAGGGAGAGAGGAGAGAGAGCCCAGTGACTACAGTTCAGGGGTGGGCTATGGATGCTTTGGTGGTGGAAGAGCTACTTATGAACAGACCTAGGGAAGAAATCCTATACTGTCAAAAAATTAACAAGAATTTTGTAAAATAAAGTACTTAATTATAAAAAGATGGGGAGCAGGTTAAATAAATATGGGTAAAAAAACAATGAAGAGAAAGGGGAGATTAAAAAATATCAGGTAGATCAAAATTAATACTGACTGCATATAACATTCATAATGATGTCTTATGATACTGACACATAGAATTAAAATCTATAATTTCAAGAGCAAATATGATTAAATGGAATAAACTGTTCTAAGATCCTTGTTTCTTGGAAGGAGGGGGAAAATTTACATTAAATTGCTAGATCAAGAATGCATATATTAATCTCAATGCTAATCAATACAGAAATAATTTAAAAAATGTTTTAATTACCAAGCAGTTAGGGAAATAGAAAAATAAAAGATGGTAAATTTAAAGAATGGCACGAATAGGGAGAAAAATAAAACAGAACTGGCAAGATAGTATATTTATACATTATGATAGCATATGCATAATATATATTCCAAAAGATAAGACTGTCAGATGAATTAAAACAAAAATCTAGTAATATACTACTTGAAAGAGAAACATAAGGCTAGGTAAAAGATGACAGTGATTATCATATAAACAATAACCAAAATGAAGATACTATAATAATATTAATATCAGACAAAATAAACTTTAAGGCAAAAACCATATACAAAAATAAAGAAGACATGTCATAATGATTGAAGGCTCAATTTACCAGAAAGATATAGCACTTCTAACTTTATGTTGATGTTATAACATAGTTTCAATATACATAAGGAAAAAATGAAAGGAATTAAAATAAGAAACAGACAAATCTATAGTCATACTAGGAAACTTTTTTTTTTGCATAGAAGAACTGGGGTGTAGGCCAGAGGTGCAAGTGTGAGGGGATTCACCATAGACAGAGTGAGGAGCAGAATAGGTGGATCTACTGAAATACACTGCTGAGGGGGAGCAGTGGGCAAGATAGGAGAGATGGGCTGTGCCATGTGGGTCACCTCCCTAACCAAAGATCCAACTTAGGTCATTGTGGTGACAGTGCTGAGACTTAACCCCTAGGCCACCAGGATGGCCACCAGGATGGGAAACTTTAACTCACCTGGATAGGGAGTTCTTGAAATTTCTCTTACTATCACCCATGGTCCTTTTCCATCCTCCAAATGAGATATCATGTCTGGTTTAGAAACCGCAAGCCCTGCTCAGAGAGAAATGAATAGAATTTGAAGGTGCCTATGAACAATAATTATGTATAAATTCAGTTTCAGTTTTTAATTTCCTGTGACGAGTGGTTATTATAAGATATCCTAGAGATGTGCTGTTCAATACGCACACATGTAGCCAGTTAGTTATTAAATTTGAATTTAAATTAAAATTACATAAAATTAAAAATTCAGTTTTTCAGCTTGACTACACCAGATTTCAAGGGCTCAATAGCAAGCAATGCTAGTGCTTGTCATATTGGACAACACAGATCTGAACATTCCCATCACAGCAGAATATCCTATTGTACAGTGATGTTACAGAGAACTACAAAGGGAAACTAGAGAAGCTAATTACTATGATCCCAGGTTTGCTGAAATAGCAGAGATCATGGGAACAATACGAGTTTAGAAAGCCAGACAGAATAGGAACACATCTGTTCTTTTCTAGAGACATTCATGATTCCTGTTTATGGAAGAGAGAAGACATTTAGTCCCATTTGGGGAACTGTCAACAATCTCTGAAATTCCAATGAAATATCTATTTCTAACTCTACAATGGGCAGATTATTTAGTTAAGAGCAACTCCTAACAATAGCACAACTCCTAACAATATGTTCTTAAGTTTGTAACATTATAATGCCCGAATTTTAATCCAAATTTCAATTAAGTACTTTAGAGGCGCTGTATCTTCAGCAAACCTGGTCCAGTGGGCAGATATGAACACAGAAGTTATCCTTACCCAAGGAAACAAGGTTACTATAATTCTCTAGCATCACATCTTTGTGCAGGTTCCTCTGTATAGGGTTCATCAACTGCCACTCTTCCAATGTGAAGTCTATAGCCACATCTTTAAATGTCACTGATTCCTAAAATAAATACACTGCAATCACCCAGGGTCTATAGAGCTGTTAGGCAAAATAAGACATATAAAACTTGGAAAGAACTCAATTCAGAATCATCAATTGACTATGAAAGTCAACCAGTTCAACCCTTAATTGTAGGAATCTCTCCAGTGGCATGAACTTAAAACCACAATATTTTTTTAAGATCTATTTTTATTTATTTATGCATACAAGAACTGGGGTGTAGGCCAGAGGTTGGTGGGTGGTGAGAGGATTCACCAGAGACAGTGGGGAATGAACAGGCAGGCAGACTGAAATACTCTGTTGAGAGGAGCAATGGATGAGGCAGGAGAGGCCTGCTGTGCCATGTGGGTTAGCTCCCTGGCTGGGGATTGAACTCATGCAGCAGTGCTGGTGACAGCTTGATAGCCCTGAGACTCTAACCCATGCTCCACCAGGGAGGCCCATAAAAAATATTTCACAAAAAGTAAAATTTGAATCAGCTTCTACATCAGACTAACAATACAAAGGAAATAGAGGGAACAGAAAAACATGTTAAGTAACCCCATGGGGATATGATCAAGAAAGTCCATGTTTTGTAAAAATAAAATATGGCTAATAGAATACAATGCAAGTCACATATGTAATTTTAAATTATACAGAAGCCACATTAAAAAACTTGCTAAATCAATTTTAATATTTTATTTAGCTTTGTACAAAATAATGTAACTTCAACATATAATGTAAAATTAATACTTCACATTTTTTATGGAAAAATCTTTGAAATATGATTTATATTTACACTTACTAGTTTATATCTATTTTGGACAGCTATATTTTAAGTGCTCAACAGCCACATATGGCTACCATACTGGACACACTAAAGTACAAATGATCTGGTGTTTTCAAGGGGAAAGTGGGGAGGGGGAAATGACTAGATTAAAACCTAAAAGGCAGGGCTTCCCTGGTTGCGCAAGGCATTAAACACCACACTATGAAGCATCCATAGCCACTGCAGCACAAGTTTGATCCCCGGGCAGGGAGGTGACCCATATGGTACAGTAGACCTCTCCTGCCTCACCCGCTGTTCCCCTCAGCATTGTATTTCAGTCAATCTGCCCCCCCCCACCACCTCTGCCAGTTCTTGTATGGCTAAATCTTTAAAAAAACAAAAAAAAATTAAGAGGCACAAATAACTAATCATAATATTTAAATCAACTGGGGAAACAAACACCAGCTCAGTATTTGGTAACTTTTTTTTAGATTTTATTTTTTATTAATACAAGAGTTGGGCACAGGCCAGAGGTATGGGGGGGCGGCGAGAGAGGATTCACCAGAGACATAGTGGAGAACAGAACAGGCAGACTGACTGGAATACTCTGCTGAGGGGAACAGTGGGGGAGGCAGAAGATGTCTGCTGTGCTATGTGGGTCCCCTCCCTGGCTGGGGAATCAAACTCATGCTGCAATGGCTGCAAATGCTTCATAGTGCAGTGCTTTCCCCCAAGAAATTTTTTTTTGCTGTAATCATTATCACATATTTAACATTTTAAAAACCTGTTATGAATACATAATGGAATTTTAAAAAAAGATTTATTTATTTATGTATACAAGAGCTGGGGTACAGGTCAGAGGTGTGGGGAGTGAGAAGATTCACCAGAGATAGATTGGGGAACAGAACAGGCAGATCAACTGAAACACACTATTGAGGGGAGCAGCGGGGGAGGCAGAAGTCTGCTGCACCATGTGGGTCCCCTCCCTGACTTATGGAAAGGACCAAAACTCGTGTTGCAGTGGCTATGGTTTGCTTCATAGTGCAGTGCTTAACCCATGTGCCACCAGGGAGACCACACATAATGGAATTTTTGTCAATGAAATTATATAATGCATTTGCTTCAAAATAAGTGAATGGTTGAAGATAGTCAATAGATACAAGGGGATTCATCAAACCACTTTTTCTCACTTCTGTTTAAGTATAGTGCATATTATTTGTGAGGTACTGTTCTAAAGGGCTTTTATGTAATAATTGACTGAATTCTCATAGTGAGGAATAATAAAGAAAGTGATGCATGAAGAGTTTAGATGCCCAAGTTTTCACAGAGGTTGCAAAGTCCAGGTAGTTTGACTCCAGAATTCAAATTTAAATTCACCCTACTCCATGATATAGTACACTAAAAGGCCTGATTATCTGACTAATTAAGCAAAGGTCCCAAATTAGAGCATATTTGGTTAAGGTCTGTTCTCTCTCAGAAGAAACAGATTTCCTCTGGGAGGGGTTTCTGCCATATAAATATTTATCATATTGCTTAAACTTCTTTATTTGGACCTCAAAAATATATGAGACATTTTTGTATAACTCTGCTAATAATAAAATATGGCTAATGGGGAAGGAAGATAATGACATTTCATAAAATTTATTACTAGTCACTTCACATGTAACACAAATTATAATGAACTTACAGGGCTTTGTTTTCTTTCCCCACTAAGAACTGAGAGAAATGAAATATGTTAGTTTAATGTTATCAGGCTGAGCTTACCACATCTATCAAGCAGAGAGAGTATTAATTGTGAACTTGCAATGAACCAGGAACGTTATGAATTAGTGGCAGTAAAAAGGGGCTTTCTCTTTATTTTCTTACATATAATTTTAGGTATTACATTTACCAATTTTGGTTCTTCTCCCTGAAGGTGGAAATCTTCATCTGGCTGGGAAATTTCAGAACTCTGAGGAGATAAAGGATAAACTGCCTGTACTGACAATAAACCTCAGGAAGCACCACTAGTCCACTGTGGATATGGTGAGTATGAGGTGACCAACAGCCAATCATGTTTTTCTTACCTTATTTGAGGCAAACACACACAAGCATGAGAAACATATAACTACAATATGTTTAATGGAGATTTTTAATAAAGAACCTATCAAAACAAGAATAACTTACAAAGTAGCCTCTGAATACTATATAGTTCTCCTTTTTCATATGAGAATGAAATCTGTTTCTCAGAAATCATTCGTTTTTACAATTGAAAAATAATTACAGTGTGTGTGGGGGCAAGTTTTAGTTATCACTCCGGAAATATTTCAGTAACCTCTCATAAAAGTTTTCTTTTCTTTTTAAAGATTTATTTACTTGTGTGTACAGGAATTGGGGTGTATGCCAGAGGTATGGGGGAGGGTGAAACAGAAACAGAGTGGAGAACAGAATAGGCAGACTGACTGAAATACACTGCTGAGAGGAGCAGTGGGCAAGACAGGAGAGGTCTACTGTGCCATATGGGTCAGCTCCCTGACTGGGGGATCGAACTCATGCTGCAGTGGCTGTGGATAGCTTCATAGTGCTGAGATTTAACCCCTTGTGCCATCAGGGAGGTCCCGAGAGCTTTGCTCTTAAGCCCCTTTCTCACCTGAAGTAACTTCATAATACAAATCACTTGTAACTGGGTACTGCTTAATCTATTCTCATGAACTTTCCATAACCAATTCAGCCCATATTAATGTCCCATTTATTCTCTTCATAGCACTCATCTCTATCATCCTGCTAAGAAATGATCAGTCACCTGAATAAATTATGTAACTATTTCATTTGTATACTTTACCTGAATGAGACAGTGAGCTCCCTATAGCCAAGCACTGTGTCTTAAAACATTTTTTTTCTCCTTGTCATATATTAAGCTTGATTACTTCTCAGTGGGTAGAAAATAGACTATTGAGAGGTACACAAGGAAAATAATCCTTATGAATTGTTTGTGCAGGCATGCATATATTTTTTTCTCAAAATTTCCTAAATAAAATTTCCCAATTGAAAAATTTCATTCTATTATCCTGTATGTAACTGAAATTTTCTGGGAACAATACAAATTTAGCATCAAAAGTAAATTTCCCTCACTGCCTATCATATTTAAAAGATAGCCCAGGGCCTCCCTGGTGGCGCAGTGGGTTAAGCAACGCACTATGAAGCAAATGGCAACTATTGCAGTAAGAGTTCGATCCTTGCTGCCAGCCAGGGAGGGGACCCACATGGTGCAGCAGACCTCTCCTGCCTTGCCCTATGCTCCCCTCAGCAGTGTGCTTCAGTCAGTCTGCCTGTACTACTCCCTGCTCTGTCTCTGGTGAATCCTCTCACCTCCTGCAACTCTGGCCTGTACCCCAACTCTTGCATGCATAAATAAATAAATCTTAAAAAAAAAAAAAAGACAGCCCAGCTATTTACTGAAAACTTATATGCCTTGAAATTTGGTTCAATATGTATAGTGGATCTCCCTTTATATGTGTCTTACTATGATGAACATAATTTTCATGGATCAAACAGTTTGATTCAATTACCAGAAGGGCTGTGGGTAAGATAATCAAGTCATAAGACTTCAGGAAAAGTAGACATGTTCTCAAACCAAGGTAGCAGGAAAGAAACCCTAACTTACCAGAGTTCCAATGGAAAAAACCATAGCAGTCATAATTTCTTCTGTATTCTTCTTTCTGGAAAAAATGGAATCCTGCAAAGACATATCTGAGAAAGAAATATTTAGCCATGAAAACCAGTCCTGCCTTAGAAATCTCAGTCTCACCAAGCAGGAATCCTGACACACCAGTGAGCATGACTCCCCTAAAGAACACAAGAGTAATCCCAAGGTCAGCAAAGGAGGAAGATTCAACTCCAGGAGATCTTGAAATTTTAAAACCACTAAATGCAGTCACAGCCAGCAGGTGAGATATTATACAAGAAACTTTTAAGATTCTCATTTCATCTTCACACCAACCCAGTGGGAATTATGCTCCCATAATCCTATATAGGAAGAATATTCAAACTACTTATCCAGGGCTATGCCTGACTCCAAATCAGTCTAGTTCTAATACCCCACATTTTCCACTGAATCAATTTGTGTGATCTAAAAGAAAATAATTTAATCTTTCTTTGCCATAATTAATCTACTCATGTAACAATATTCTTAGAATCCTTTTCCTCTCTTTCCTGTAAAGTATAAACTTGCTAATTTTTTTCTATCTCATAATTTATCTATTAATAAAAATATCTATTAACAGAAAAAGAGAATACTTATCTACAAGTATGAGTTGACTGGTAGCCAATCAAAAACCACAAATATACAAGCCATGATGGCTAGTTAAATGACCATGTACCAGGTCATCAGGGATGTCTGGGTCCTGTTTCCCCTCCTCTACCTCCTTCTTTAACAAGGGTGTAGCCTTGTTGATGTAGAGTTTAGTTCAAAAAACATGGGAGTCACGTTTATATTTCCTTAAACCAAATGGTACAGACTGTTAATATAAATTTCTCTATAATATTATCAAATTAGGCATAAGGGGACAGTGACACAGTAAGTTCTGAGTTTTGTAGGAATTCTACTTTGTACAGAAAGTGTAGGGCCTCCCTAGGGGCGCAAGGGGTTAAGTCTCAGCACTATGAAGCTATCTGCCTCATGAGTTCAATCCCTAGGCAGGGAGTTGACCCAAGTAGTGCAGCAGACCTCTTCTGTCTCACCAGCTACTCCCCTCAGCAGTGTATTTCAGTGGATCTGCCTGTTCAGCTTCAGCTCTGTCTCTGGTGAATCCTCTCAATCTCTACCCTCCTACCCCTCTGGCACACGCCCCAGTTCTTCTATGCATAAATAAATAAGTAAGCAGATTGAGCAGCTTTTGCTCAATAAACAGAGCAGAACTTAATCTACTTGTACAGTATGTACCAATCAGAAGCTCCCTGAAATAAAACAGTAATTACCACTCCCTTATAAAAAGTAAGAATTAGAGCACAGGGGACAGAGATGACAGTTCACTGGTGGTATGGTGATGGGAACTCCATGGGGACTATGACTGGTGTCAAATATATATAAAGAATAATAAAAAAAAGAAAATAAGAAAACACAGTATATCATATATACATACCATGGAATATTATTCATCTATAAAAAGGAATAGTATTCTGATGTTATAGCATCTGTGAACCTTGAAGATACTATGCTAAGAAAAAAACTAGACACAAAAGGTCACGTATTATGACTTTTATATGAAATGACAGTAATAGGTAAATCTATAGAGACAAAGCAGATTAGTGGTTGTCTAGAGACAGAGAGAGCAAGGAATGGAGGGTGGTATCTTAATGGTTACAAGGTGCTCTTTTGTGATGATTATATTTTATTTAAATGAGAGATGAAAATTGCATAACATGAATGTACTGTCACTGAATTGTGCATGTTAAGATGGTAATTGCATGTTATATGGAGCACATCTCATAGAATTAGGTTGTTGGACTACATGTTTTGTCCCTTAACATTCAATAATTAATAAAAACAAGTCATTCTAAAAACAGTTCTGAGAAAAAAATAAAAGAATTATATTATGGAGAGCAAGGCTATCATAAATTCGAAGAACATTAGAGAGAAATTAAGTAGATATGAATATACTGAAACTTGAATACTTAAATACTATTATTTAAGTAATTCTTGTAATACTATAATTCAAGTAATACTTGAATAATTCAAGATTATTCAAGTAATCATGGAGTACTAGCTAAAATTCGTCATATACCATAAAGATCATGACCACAAAGAAAATCTCAATCAAAAAGAAGAAAATGAATAGGCTCTATTCTTTAACCATGATGCAGCAGAATTACAAATATAAAAGGAAGTTTGAAGAGAGGTGAAAGAACTGAATGCCTGGAAATGAAATTAGAGCCTTCTGAATATTTTAAAGATTTATTCATTTATGCATACAAGAACTGGGGTAAAGCCAAACGTATGAGGGGTAAGAGGATTCACCAGAGACAGAGTGGGGAACAGAACAGGTAGACTGACTAAAGTACACTGCTAAGGGGAGCAGTGGGTGAGACAGGTGTGGTCTGCTGTGCCATGTGGGTCATCTCCCTGGCCTGGGACTGAACTCATGCTGCAGTGGCTGTGGCTGCTTCATATGCAGGGCTTAACCCCTTGAGCCACCAAGGAGGCCCCTCAAGTAAACTTTTTAAAAAGAATGAGAAATAATTAACAGGCAAATGACAAGGATGAGATAATAATGGAATATATTAATGAACAAGAAAACTAAGGCAGGATATGATTTGCTAAATAATGATATATACATGCGGCTGACAAGTTAAAAAAAATGCTAATAAACCAAAAGCAGAAACATGTAAGGGACTATCACAGATAAAAATGTTTTAAAACTATATGCCAATAGAAAGAAAATGTTCCAAAGAATAACTTTTCTTTAACAGTTTTCTAAATCTGACTTAATCAGCAGAAAACACATAGGTCAATGGAATAGATGCTGCTAATTGCCTTCTAAAATCTAGTCACACCTTCTACTTGACAGAGACTCGACTTCAAGGCCACCCAACTAGAGACTTTTCCCAGGCTCTTTGCACGGAGGTGCGCCCCTGTTAATAAATTACAGAAATACTTCTATGAGTAAAAGTTTTATGCAACTTCCAGTTCACATCTTTAAATAGTAGTTCTCCACTCTCTTCCAACCTCTACAATGATCTGGAAAGTTGTCTAAAGTAAGAGTCTCCCAAGGGGATAGAAAAGCAAAACCATGTATAGAACCTGGGTTTCTAGATAATCTTATATACCAGCTACCTCCCCTTAACCACCTTCATCACTGAGAGCCATCTACCCACTCAGACTTTTATAAGAGAATGAAACAGGTTTTGAGATTCAAATTACTTGCACTTGTTAGAGTTGCTGCAGTAATTTCCTATTTAATAGATTGAATGGTCATTAAAGAGAAATTTAAAAATTTACCAAGGAAGAAGAGGAAAGCAGGGTTTAGTTAAATTAAGAAAATTTGAATATTTTAAGAATAGAGTAATTGGGGTTTCATGAGGTTCAATAAGATTTTGGTGGAAGAGAAACAACAGCAGTTGAGGGAGGAAAAACAGTATAGTGTAGAGACAAGACTTGGATAAAGAAAGAATAATCTGGGATGATTCCTATATAGAAGGATTAAGGTGAGCAATAAAAATGTTTTTTCCTCATGCTAGCATTTTTCTACCTTTTTTTTTAAGGTCATAGAGTTCTTTGCCAGCCTAATAAAAATTATGGATCTTCTCCCAGAAAAATCATACATATAATTTAAAAAGGGATATCAAATCTGAGCATGTAAAAAACTTGCCATGCATGCAAGGAAATTCTTTGGCTCCATCTAAGATCTAAGTCAGGATTTCTAAGATCTAAGTCCAGCTATCTACTCTAGGTACGAAGCATATAAATTTACATTTCCAGCAAGACTCTCAAGTTTTTACCTTTAAAAATAGTATTTTAAAACTAACTCCTGAACGCTACATTATAGGTTTTTGTTTACCCAATTGAAATCCGACTGAAATGTTTTAGAAAATACTTTGTCTAGAGCAGAAAGCTGTGGTGCTGCATAATTCCCTCAGCTGAATTTCTGCTTCAAGTCTGGTATTTCTTGAATCTCTCTTCTTCTCAGTTCAGAAGCAACACTTGCTCAAACATAATTTAAAATAAAAATTGATACTGTTCTAACAAATACTAGCAATAATTACATATCAACACCAGATGATCTTAATTTTGGGAGGATTATGGAACATGAAAATCTGATCCTGTCCACAGAATAAGGCACATGTGTATGTGATGCTGCATATTATCTCTGGGTATGTGAAGACCATCCTTTCCCCTACTTTCATACCAGTGTATGAAAGTTAAGAAGTCCAGCTTTCCAAGGGTGGAAATAAAAATGGAGTGAAAGAAATAATAAAAAAATAATAAATTTTCCCCAATTACAAAAGCAGTCCTACAAATCTGAGATTATTTTCACTTCCAAAGAATCACAGTAGGGTTTGCTGCTGCTTTAAAACTTTTAAAGAATGAAGTGAGGGGCCTCCCCTGGTGGCGCAGTGGGTTAAGCAACACACTATGAAGCAAATCGCAGCCACTGCAGCACGAGTTCGATCCCTGCTGCCGGCCAGGGGGGGGACCCACATGGTGNNNNAGACCTCTCCTGCTGTGCCCGCTGCTCCCCTCAGCAGTGTACTTCAGTTGATCTGCCTGTTCTGCTCCCCGCTCTCTGTGGTGAATCCTCTCACCCACCCCCCCACACACACACCTCTGGCCTATACCCCAGTGCTTGTATGCATAAATAAATAAATCTTAAAAAAAAAAAAAGAATGAAGTGAGTTAGTGGCAAATAAATGTTCTAGTGAGAATCTGCCTTGAAAAAATTTAAAAAGTGTATTTATTTAATCTTATATTTAATAGCATTTATAGTTCAGTTAAAACTATGCATTAATTTCTTAGAAAAAAATAATGAACTAAATCATTTCTTTTAAAATTTGTAACAATAAACACCTTCACAACTTGCCATGTAGACAATGAGAGTCAAATATACTTACTAAGCTAATCAGAATGAACATGCTATTTAAAAGTCTATGGATTCACCTTGATCTCAATTGTGTAAAAATAAAGTGTAGAGAAAAAACACTGCAACTGAATAAGCCAAAACCCTGAGATGTCTTAAGACCTGGGCCTGTGACCTTATACTCTTCTTTTTACTTTTCAATTATTTTCCAAGTAGACAACTATAGGGACCTACATATACATAGGAGTTTGGTGATAAAATTCATGAGTGTCTGTCCACACTCCTAGGTTCTAATCTCCAGCCACGGAAATGTGAGTATAGGCAAGTCACTTGAGCACGGTGCGTCAGTTATTACCAGGAAAGCCTAGCCACGTTGTAAGTTTCTACTTTCACTTCTGGTGTTATGCAGGAGACAACTAGATCAACTGTTCCCCCACAGTCATAATTTCCCTGGATATTTTTTCCTGGAATTTGTGACTTCACCTGTTTCCCCAAGCCATCGCAAATGTGTCAAAGAGAACTTCACTTGTTGTGGTTCCTAACCCAGTGTAGCTTTTTTAAAAAAATAACGAAGTGACCACCATCTCTGAAAATTCAGCGCGAAGTACCAGTCAGCATCTCCCAAGGGGAGCAACGGTACACTGTCACATCAGAAGAGATATGATTTAAAGGTGATTATTTAAAGTGCCGTAAAATGAACTGACAAGGAAAAGTTGACTTGATTACTCGAAGACAGTTCCTCGTCTGCAGGGTCAGAAGCAAGGACGGAGATTCTACCTCTTCCCCTAACAGCACTTCCCCGTCCACTTGGGGGGCTCTCCTCCTCCCTCCATCAAAGACAAGGCGCTGGAAAGAGGAATGTCTGGTCTGTGGCCCGCGCGCCCTCGTCGAACCCCTAGCCAGGGCCGGCGCTCGCCCCTCCAACCCCTGGGCCGGGAGGTCTCGCCGAGCGCGCAGATGGCCCTCAGAGCTTGGCCAGGGCAGACTGCCTTCACCTAGGCGGGAGGCCCAGGCCCAATCGCCAGTCGGGGTGGGCGGGTCAGCTCAGCGACAGGGACACAAAGGGAACGGCCACGCCCCGGACGCCTCTGGAAGGCAGGAGCCGAGGGAGGGGCGGAGGGAACTGGCCGGCCGGCACCCGGGGTAATGAGTACCTGGCGTCCGAACTGAGGACAACTGAGGGCACTCGCAGAGCAGGGCGGGAACGCTTCCAGCAATGGCGCTGGCTCGGCTGGGCCGGCCGCCCGGCACGCCAGCGCGCCTGCGCAGCAGGACGTCAGAACTACAGTGCCCAGAATCCTTAGCGCCTAACTTATTTTCCTTCTTTGTGGGCACAGGCTTTGGGGTAGCTACATATCATGCAGTGTTCAGGCTGTCCAGGGACCTGGCAAAACCAAACATGGGCATAGCTGGTACCTCTTGGACTGCTACATTGTCTCCTGCAACACTTGTGACCCTTACTCAGCAGTTATTCTTGCTTTCATAGGCAGCTGCTTCTCCTGGCCACTGAGGTCACCACAAGAAGCCTGGGTGTCCTTTGCTCAGCAGACTGAGCAGGCGACTTGAGTATTCCTATTGCACCAGCTGGAAGCTGCAGGGATGGGGTGGCCTGAAGGAGAGATTGAGGGTGTGCACTGGGTAGGAGAAAATGCCTCTCAAAGCCATCCACAGGGTGCCTTTTGTTCAGTAGACTGTTTTCTGTTGGTAGAGTTTTACATTGTCTCTCTTTCCCTTGCTTTTCAGAGCATACTGTTCACACTTCAGGGCCCAAATTCTAGAACCTCTCTCTCTCACGCTCCTTACTGCAGTGTACAGCGAGTCTCAAATACCTCCCATTAGGGAGGGGAGATGGGATTTTGTCACCTGTATGGCTAGAACCCAGATTCTCTGCAACTGAAATATCAGTCCTAACATCCATGTACATCTTAAAAAAGATTCCCGATGTATGGTATGTGCACTGCACAATCTGTACTTGTTCTCCAGTTTATTAGGCTCTCCGGAATGGCGACTGCCATGGATGCAGCTACTCCTCCCTCTTCCTGTTCTGCTGCTACAGTGAGCCCCCAATCTCAGGTATAATATCCGTGAGTCAGTCCATCATCACCAGTGATAAATTAGTAGAAGTTCCTTGTAAGCAAAATTTAGTTTTTCAAAATTGTTCTTAGGAGTTTAAAAAATTTTTTTAAAAAAGATTTTTATTTATGTGTATACAAAAACTGGGGTCCAGTCTGTAAGTGCAGGAGGGTTGAAAGGTTTCACCAGAGACATAGTGGGGAGTACAACAGTTGGATCAGTACTACTGAAATACACTGCTGAGGGGAATAGGGAGTAGGAGAGGTCTGCTGTGCCATGTGGGTCAGCTCCCTGGCTGGGATTGAACTCATGCTTCAATGGCTGCTGATAGCTTCTTAGTGCTGAGACTTAACCCCTTGTGCCACCAGGGAGATCTGAGGAGAGTTTTTTTTTTAGAAGTTATTTTCTTTTTATATATTTGACATTAGGTGTAGTCCCTGTGGCATTTCTACCACTAGTTCACTATCACCTCAGTCCCTTGTGCTCTTCCTGCCCTCATCCCAATCCATCTCCCTTTCCTCTGCACCCCCCAGTCTATGATTTATTCTTGTCTGCTTTTGTTTTTTAAAAAAATGTTATTATTCTTTTCTCTGATCCCTTATTTGGTTCTTTTATATTCCGCTTATAAGTGAAACCATCCAGTATTTTTTTCTTCTGACTTATTTCACTGAGCTTACTCCCTTCTAGCACCCCTTCTAGCACCATCCATATCACTGCAAATATCTTTATCGTTTTGATTGCTGAAGAATATTCCATTGTGTGTATGTACCACAACTTCTTGATCCAGTCATATATTTTTGGGCATTTGGGTTGTTTCCAAGTCTTATCTATTATAAATTGTGCTGCAGTAAACCTAGGGATACAGGTATACTTTTGAATCAGTGTTCTTGTGTCCTTTGGGAAGATCCCTAGGAGTGGAATTGCTGGGTCATATGGTAGCTACATTTTTAGTAGACTACTGAGGAAAAATGGAGTTTTCCATAGTGGTTGAACTAGTTTGCATCCCCACCAGCAGTGCAAGAGAGTTCCTTTATCACTATATCCTCATCAACATTTGTTCTATTAAAA
Source organism: Galemys pyrenaicus (assembly GCA_019455555.1). Taxonomy (NCBI): domain Eukaryota; kingdom Metazoa; phylum Chordata; class Mammalia; order Eulipotyphla; family Talpidae; genus Galemys; species Galemys pyrenaicus. The sequence goes on from JAGFMF010011456.1 coordinate 2,884,270, forward strand.
CCTCCCTATTCCACCACATTTTTGGTGGATTCTCAATCTTAATCAGGTGTGAAAAACCCACCACTAAGGAAGAGTGTTTTATTTCATGCATGAAACCAATGCTGAGAAAACCCTTCCAGATAATGTGTGGTACTTATCCTATGGTTTTTAGAATCCCAGCCCTACATGTTGTAAACAAAGTCATTTTCTTGCAGGATGGGATTTTTAACAGATTTGGCAGACCTCAAAGAGAGGACTTAATCTATACTTACAGATATTGCAGATGAAACAGGAGGAGGTGAGTCTGTAGTTTGGTTTCCTAGCCTTGGAAGAGAAGCACAAACAAAAGCAATTTAAAAAAATCTGTAGAATTGTTGTGGGTAAAGGATGTCCTGAACAAACTCCACATACAGGTTTTATGGAGCCCACCCTCACTCCAGAACAGAACGATCTAAGACATCAAAGACTACAAATCCCATAATGTCATCACCACCGATGGGAAGACTGCTGGGAACTGAGGGTGGAGTTAGCAGCCAGGTTTTGTATAAAACGAGACATGGGCCTCCCTGGTGGCGCAGTGGGTTAAGCAACACACTATGAAGCAAAGCAACGCACTATGAAGCAAAGCAACGCACTGCAGCACGAGTTCGATCCCTGCTGCCGGCCAGGGAGGGGACCCATATGGTGCGGCAGACCTCTCCTGCCTCGCCCGCTGCTCCCCTCAGCAGTGTACTTCAGTTGATCTGCCTGTTCTGCTCCCAGCTCTCTGTGGTGAATCCTCTCACCCCCCACACCTCTGGCCTGTACCCCAGTGCTTGTATGCATAAATAAATCTTTAAAAAAAAATAAAACGAGACATGTGGGCTTTGGGGGCAGGTGTTCTTGTTTTTTTGTCCTTTCAGTGTGCTATTGGGCTTCCAGCTCAGTGGAACTCGTAGGACACATTCACTAATTTCTCTCTTTTTTCCCCTGAGTTATTCTTCATTTCCCCTTTTTGTAAATAAATCTTTTATTAACCTTTTCGTGTGCCTGCAGTTGAGTCTTGTAAGTGCCTTTTTTGTGCTTGGGTGAACATCCATAGTCAGGCCAACCCATTTCACCTTGGGGTTGCCCTGTTAACAGAATGATGCTGTTGAGAATAAAAACCTAGATTCCTTATAAATTCACCAGACAAAAATTTGTTCTTTGCTCCTAGTAGTTGTTGAGAATCACATGGCCCTCTAGTAACTAACAAAACAAAGTGGCCTATAGGCATTAATTAACATAGCACGTTGCTTATGTAACTGGATAAAGTGACAAACCACAACAAATCCTGACTTTTCTGAAATAAAATATCTTTGCAGCTTACTTATGAACTGAAGGGAAGATCAAGAAAAAATTATTGAAAACTTAGAAATAAGACAAAGGTTAGATACATATACTTTCAACATCAAATTGAATTTTAGGGCCTCTTTGGTGGTGCAGGGGTTAAAGTCTCAGCGTTATCATGCTACAGCCAGTCACTGCAGCATGACTTTGCTCACCAGCCAGGAAACTGACCCACATGGAACAGAAGACCTCTCCTGTGTAGCCTGCTGCTCCCCTTAGCACAGTGTATTTCAGTCTATCTGCCTGTTCTGCTCCCCACTCATACTTCTGGCCTGCACCCCAGATCTTGTATGCATAAATTTAAAAAATCCAATCTTTAAAAAAACCCTGAATTTTATCAATATAAGTTTATCTAACCCTACAGTGAATGAAACATAGACTCTCAATGCCTCATTTTTTTTCTGGCCTGGATAACAGAAACTACTTCTGCAACTAAGAATGTGATAGTAAAATGTAAAAGTGTCTATAAGCATACATGCGTATTTTTATTGGTATCTTTTTCCTTTCCAAGCAAATTTCATGGTATCTTTATAATAAATAAAACTAGGAAAGAAATGAAATCTTTCAAGTGAGTGGGATGAACTTCACCCTCTCCAGCTGCAGGGTTTTAAATAGACTCACACCTGGTTAATGAGAGGACCCCAACCTGGCAGTAAATTTCTTTTCAGTTATTAAATGTTCTTATTTCAATATTAAAAATCATTACTTTTAATATTAAAACTACTAATTTTAACAAAATGAAAAAAAAGCCCAAGGTACAATCTCAGGGAAACCCATCCTGACTATATGCTTGTATACACAAACAAACTTTTCTGACTGGACCTGATAAGAACAGTACTAAGTAGTTTTAGAAATGACTGTTCAGCCTAGCACACATGTTAACAATATATTCTTTGCAAAGGAAGGGGGAGGACTATGCAGAGCAGCTGCCAGCCCCAGATGGGACACCCAGCTTCCAGGGTTCCAACTGCCTATGTGAGGGGCGCTTCAGACCCTTTAGGTGGAGTCCAGGCCCACTCTCTGGTACTGCCCTGGGACCATGAGTGCACAGGTCCTACTGGAACCCCCAAGTCAGCAGGTGTGGGTCTACTGGAATGGCCAGTGGTCCTGGATGATCTCAGCTGGTGGTCGGGCAGTTCTAGCCTTCCTCATTTGATCAGGATGGCACAGACTAGAGTTTCAACTTCATCAAGTTTCTCAGATTCCTCTGAAGAGCCTAGGAAATCCTTCACATCTTCCACTGTGATGTTCCTGTTGTGTCCAAGGCAGTAAATGTTCCAGTGATTAGCATGACTCAAGAAAACGCTTGGGGATTTTGTTGGAACGATTTAGAAAGACACAATGTCCTTGTGATTGTAAATGCTAAGAACTGTGCAAACTTGGAGTAGATGCATTTGCTATCACTGGAGGAGACTGATGAAAATAGTCAATGCAGAGGAAACAGCAGAAATAGAAGTGAACAGTCCTTGATCTAGAATGCTTGCATCTCTGGTTTCATCCCTTAAATCCCCCAGATGTGAGGACTTTTCTGACATGAGAATTAATTTATGGTTGAACTGTTAGGTGGGGTGGAGGTGAGTTATGTACATTTTGCATATAGTCACTTCAATCTAAGGACAGAAGATATGATTTACGGACTGACAGGCTAAGTAAAAACATGTTACATTGTGAAAAATCTAAAGAATAGTTTAGTGAAAACACCTCTTTTTGAGACCATTACATGGAAAAATAATGATGCCCATAGTGCCACATTATACGCATCACTACAGATGAATACCTTCCCCCTGCATCAGTAAAACCTGTGGTGAGGGGCAAGTTAGTGGTTCTGGATCCTGAATTCCTAGAAGGGGCCTAGAAAAGAACTGAGCACAAAAATGGGGAAAGCAGGGAAAAAGCTTTTACCCTGAAATAATATTAAAAGAAAAAAGGGGAACTAAGAAAATAAAAAATCATGAGACTTTTAAATAGAAAATTTAACAAATTAATTTCCAATTATTTTGAGTAATTTTATTATAGTATTATTTTATACTGTTGGGGGATAAAGTATATCACCAATTTATATCATCAGTTTAGATGCTTTTAAACACATCAGTGTGTTTGTTTTTAAAACATCCTGCCTGCCTAAACTTTTTAAAAAAGATTTATGTACACAAGAACTGGAGTACAGGTCAGAGGTGTGGGGGTGGGGGTGGGGTGAGAGAATTCTCCAGAGACAGAGTGGGGAACAGAACAGTCAAACTGACTGAAGTACACTGCTGAGGGGAGCAGGGGGTGAGGCAGAGAGGTCTGCTGCGCCATGTGGGTCACCTCCCTGGTAGGGGGTTGAACTCGTGCTGCAGTGGCTGCGGATGCCTCATAGTGCAGTGCTTAACCCATTGTGCCACCTGGGAGGCCCCTAAACTACTTTTAATATGAAGTTCTTTCTTGTCCCCTTCTCCCCCAAGTTATTCAGGCTGAGTAGTATCTGCACTTGGCCTGAGAACTCTAAGTTCTGTCTCTACTCTGTAACCTCTGGAGAGATAGGGAAGGCCCTACCCTATCTCTCCAGATGTTGTGATTCAAATGAACAATCAGAAAAGAAGTACTGGTTTTCTGAATGATATGGAGATACAATGATACCTGAGCTTCCTTAAAATAGACTTAAATTATAAATTGAAAGCAACTTATAAAAGTTTTTGACAATATATAATATAAACAACATCTTTATTGACAGTGGGCTAAGAACAATCAAATTTGATTTATAGGTAACCAAAAACATTTGAAAAGCAGAACATTAAAACTTCACAGTACACACACATACTCAGATTAAACACTGAGTATAAAAAGAATACTGAAATGGAAAGTTCTCAGTAACACTAATTTAAAGCAAGTCCCTAAATACTAAGCTGTATTAGATTATAAACTTGAGTCTCTGGGACCATCAGATAGCCTCTGGGTAAGGGGTACTCTAGGAAAAAAGATTCCACAAGATCTCAAGAGGTTGTGCAGGGAGACATCACATGGAAGCAAGAGCAGAAAAAAGTGAAGCTCCTCTAATTCAGAGAGCAGAATGGTCAGTTCTTAATCAGTAGACAAAGGATAAAGAAGACAACCATTCGTAACTGTTTCTACTGATAGATAACTTAGCCACTTCCTATAGATAGAATGTTTGTGCTGCCCTCAAATTTGTGTTGAAATCTAACACCCAATGTGGTTATGGTAGGTGCTGGGGTTTTTGGGAAGCAATTATAGCACATGAGCTAAACCGTCATGTACAAAACCAGTGCCCTTATACAAGGGACCCCAGATAGTTCTCCTGCCCTTGCACATGTGAGGAGACAACAAGATGTCTGTCTAGGAAACAGTAAGCTAGTCTTCACCAGATACTGAATGTGCCAGTGCCCTGACCTTGGACCGCCAACTCACCACAACTATGAGATAAGTTTATTGTTTAAGCCATGCCATCTGTGGTTCTTCTATTATAGCAGAACAAATGGGCTGATTTTTAATGCTTATTAAAAAATACAGATACATGGAGGTTTTTTGTGTGCAAGATCCTTTATATACATCATCCTAGTAAATCCTCGCAACAATCTTATAACAGGGATGATTTATTCCAAGAAACCAAGGCTCAGAGAGTAAAGCTTTTCAAGGTCACATAATTGCTAAATGGAGGTGGTAGAATTCAAGTACAGCATTGGAAAACCCCTGTTTATCTTGTTAGGCAAATTTTGGTACCCAAATAAATTTTTTTTTCACTCAAATAACTGGCATATTGAGGGATAGCAAGTATTTTAGGCTTTTTAAGACATACAATCTTTATTGCAACTACTCAACTCTGGCAAAGTAGCAGAAAAATAGTCAAAGACAACATATAAATGAAAGTACGGCTGAGTTCCAGAACATATTGAGAGAAAAGGTAGCAAGCTGGACTTGGTCTGTGGGTCCAGGATAGTTTGTCAGTTTTTGCTTTAGACAATACTGAATATTAAGATGGTGAAAAGGGTTGAGCCTCTTTCTTATTTTTATTCCTGTGCCACCCATTCTCCTGACCTCTGACCAAGAGGCTTCCCAGACACCCTTTTGATGTACTTTTAAAATCTTTTCTAAAACCTCTTCCCAACCCTTCCATTTTTCCATTGTTTTCTTTTATTTCCACTATTGCTGGAAATATTGGAAAAGGATGAATACCAATTCATTCTTAATGATCTTGTCACTACCACCACTTCTTTAAACCCTTTCCCTCTACTTTTCCTCAATAATAGAACTAAAGTCTACAGAGAGAGAATTAAAGAGGCAACAGGGATAGTGTGGAGGGGACAAAAGTGTGGACTGGTTGCTAGATGTTCATAAGGGGTAAGATTTAGGAGAGGAGAAGAAAAAAACCTGGTAACATTTTTTTCCTCTATCTTTTCTATTATCTTTCACACAGTATATGATAATGATAAAAACTGACATCTGTGTTTTGCTAAATATTTATTTGAACATTTACTTGTTTTTCCAGTGCCACTACTGATCTTTGGTCACTATGTAACTTATAGCAATACATCATTGGATTTCATACCTCTTCTATTTTCTTTAGAATCTTAGGATATAACAAAGACCAACCAACATATACAGAGGAAAAGAACAACAAAAAATGTGGCTAAACTTAAAGGCCAGAAAAATGGAAACTTTGTCATGAAGGGAAGCTCTTTATCCTCAAGTGAATCACTGACCTATGAGCTATTTTCCTTATCTGACAGGAAGGCATGTCCTTGTGTCTCACAGTTGCTTCAGCTCTTCTTGACTGGGACCATAAGTATAACAACATTTTGAACCCATCTTTTCATATCCTCAATATTCCAAGTTTTCTTAAAGTGCCACAGTTTATAGAAAACTAAATAATGTAATGAATGAAGCCCCCTTGGCACTATGGACATAGACAACCAAGGATTCACCCAATACTATGGAAAAAACTAGAAGAATCTGACAAAAAATCAGTTATGATTTAGACCCATTCTCTATTTTAGGGTAAATTTCAAGAAAGTATAAAATTGGTAAACTGCTAAATAGCAGAATAACAATTACCTAAATTTATGACCAACACAATCCACATGAATGTTAATTTAGAACTTCATATAAAGACAGTCTAGTAATATTCATTACACAGTCATGTTCCGGGGAGGGAAAAAAACCAAAGTATAGTTTTATAGTTGAACGTAGTCTTTAAGAGTTCATAGCTAATATAAAAGAAACGAGACTTTCTGGATATCTACTTTGGATTCAAAGAGGAATCCTCTGCTTACCCAACAAAGTATCAACTTCTTTACAAAGTGAGAAGTGGTAATAGGGCTTCATTGAGACAAAGGGAGGGGAAAATTGAGTATCATACTGATTATATTGTCAGTCCACTCTCAAGAACTTCTTGAATTACTACAAAAGGGTATATGGGAGAGCAGGGGGGTCAAATTTTGAGATTACTGATAGAAAGTTAGAAATTTTCATAATTGATAGACCAATGGTTTATGGCTTATATACTTGTTATTATGCAAGTAACATCGGATGCATACAGACTGATCTTCAAGCAGCATTTTATGGGTCGTTCACCTAAACACTCCAGTACTTAACACAGCAATAAAAACCAACTTACATCTCACAGTCAATATTTTTCAGGGTTGGTCTTCAGTGTGAATTCTTTGATGTCGGATGAGGGATGAACTGCACTTAAAGCTTTTTCCACATTCATTACATTTATAGGGCTTTTCCCCAGTATGAGTCCTCTGGTGTTGAATAAGAGCTGAAGAATGAATGAAGGCTTTTCCACATTCACTACATTTGTATGGTTTCTTTCCAATATGAATTCTTTGATGTTTAGCAAAATTTGAGCTCCGGCTGAAAGTTTTCCCACATTCATTACACTCATAGGGTTTCTCTCCAGTATGAATTCTCTGATGCTGAACAAGATGCGTGCTCTGACTAAAGGTTTTTCCACACTCACTACATTCATATGGCTTTTCTCCAGTATGAACTCGCTGATGTTTAGTAAGGGATGAGCAATGGCTAAAGGATTTCCCACATTCCTGACATTTGTAAGGTTTCTCTCCAGTATGAGTTCTTTGATGTTTAATGAGTGCTGATGAATGGATGAAAGCTTTATCACATTCATTACATTCATAAGGTTTCACTCCAGTATGTATTAGCTGATGCTGCACAAGATGTGTACTTCTATTAAAACCTTTTCCGCACTCACTGCATTCATATGGTCTTTCTCCAATGTGAATTCTCTGATGTATTGCAAGGGATGCACTTTCAGTAAAGGCTTTCTTGCATTCACTGCACTCAAACAGAATTCTAGTATGAGTTCTCTGATGTTTAGTTAAATTAGCTCTATGGCTAAAAGATTTCCCACATTCATTGCAGCTATAGGGTTTCTCTCCTGTATGGACTCTCTGGTGTCGAATAAGCACTGAATGGTAAGTAAATAGTTCACCACAATCATTACATTTATGAGGTTTTTTCTCTTTATAGGTTCTCTGCTTCTTCATTAAGTTTGGTTTCTGTTTTGATCTTTTTTCAAGTGCATGAAAAGTATAGGATCCCTTGGGAACTCTGTCTTGAGTGAGGAGGACAGAATTTTGGCCAAAGTTTTTCCAATATATATCATGCTCTTGAGTTCTTTCTTCAGGGAGAGATTTCACTTGGGTGAACATTTCTAAATGTCCCTCTTGATTTTCTTGCTGATTCTCTAACCAGTTTTCACATTCTAGAGCTGTTTCCAAGTTGGAGCCATAGACATTGTTCCTTGCTAATCTGTCTATTATTGCAACTTGGCATGATTCTTCTTTAGAAAAATCTTCTACTGCATTTGAACCATTGCTCTCAGGTCTAGTCTCCAGGTCTGCAAGAAATTGGAAATGCAAGTTTCCTTCGTTTTCTGTGCTTAACAAAAGGGAGTTCTGTAACAGCTAACAGTTAATGATGGTGAAAGCATGGCTTCCAGAACTAAGTAGATCTGATTCTTATAAGACAATTTTCAAAGAGAAGCAAGTGGAGGGAAACTAATGCACAGAATATGCAGAAGAAATAAGTAGACCTTATCCAGGAGAGTCAAAACAGGGAATGATAATCAGAAATATAGAAGAAAGTGGGGTGTAGGTGAAGAGACATATCACTGGATGAGTAGTAATGAACACAGTAGATCAGGAGAGAGGAGAAATAACCCCTTAAAGAATATCTACTACTATAATAACTAGCCAAGCAGTTATAACTTAGTGTAAAGGGCAGTTATTTCCAGTTGTCCAGTCCTACTCAAGTTCAAATACGCATTCTATCTCCATTTTAATCTTCCCTCCCAATGCTTTTATGATAAAGAAAAAAATCCACCAAACTGCAAATGAGTATGTATAGTCTGCTACCTTTTGAGTAGGAAAAAAAATGGAGGAATACAAATATATATGTGCATATATACGTATATACACAAATATGTATACAGATTATATTTTGAAAATACATGGATGAACAAAATATTAATAAAAATGGCTATTATCCACAGGAAAAGTATCAGAACATAAGAGAGAGGGAAGAGAGAGAAGGTGGACCTCTTTCTTTAAATACATGTAATATAAATGTACTAGAATTTTTAAACCCAATATGAAACTCCTTTAAAAAGCTAAAATAATTTAAAGAGTATTAAAAGGAGTAAGTAGATAATGAAAAGAAAATAAGTTCAGAAACAAAGGCAAGTATATATAAGAATTAATGACAATACAAAGGTAGTATTTCAGTCAATGAAAAAAATTGGTTTTCCCAACAAATGGTGCAATGACAATAAACATTTAGAAGAAAATTAAGTTAGGTTTGTCTTTCATTCCAATGTAGCTGAATGAAGTCTATTCATGCACCTGACTACTTTTCTGTCTGTTTATTCAATAATTATTTAGTATCTCCCATGCAATAGGCTTTGTGCTAGGAATGAGGAAAAACACAAGCTGTCCCTATGCAGCTGAGGGGAGAGAGAACAACAATCAGAAACACATACTCAAAATATAACTGTAGTAAGTAGTGAGAAATAAAAGCAAATGATGGCATGAAATAGAAGAGGGAGAATCCAGGGAGATAAGAAAGGTTTCCCTGAGGAAATAAATCACTGAAGTGAATTGAAGTGAGGCTAGAATTTGGGTGAGCTTTAAAGGCTAATAGATAGAAAAGCAAGGGTGTGCATTCCAGGCACAGGGAGTGAGAGCTATAAAAGTTCTCAGGTGAAAGGGCTATAAATGAAAAGCATAGTGGATGACAGCATGGATTCTGGAATCAGAATACATGAATTTAATAGCACTTACTATCTATGTCAACAGGGACAAGTTATTTTAGTTACCTTATGTGTAAGATGAGGAATAACAGTACCTATGAAGAATATTAGTATTTACCTTAATGAACCTTATCTGAGGATATTTATAATGCATTTAAAACTCTGACACAGCATACATACTACATAAGTATTTGATAAATAAGAAATGATAGGTAGACGTAGAGGTCTCAAAGTGTGGTCCATGGAACCATGGGTGTCCATAAATATTAAACTATATTCAAAATAACACTTAGATGTTATTTGCCTTTTCCATTGCATTGGCACTTCCACTGACATTGCAAAAGCAATGGTGATAAAAGCGATCATAACACAAATCAAGATTACAGGGAACTTACTAGTAATTGTGTACTTTGTATTTTACAAAGCATTATGTACTTTGTTTGCAAGCTGTCAATTTCACTTAAAAATGTCTGAACAGTAATTGTTAATTTTATTAAATTTCAGTCCTTGAGTTGTTTAAAATATAGATTAGTGGTACAGGAAATATTAATAAAGCAACTGTGTTCATATCAAAGTATTATGGTTGTTTTGAGGAAAACCACTAAGGCAATAATAGGAGTTGTGAACTGTACCAGCCATTTCTTTTAAGGACCACTATTTTCACTTGACAGAATAACTGACAAACTATGTTATCCAAGTTGGCTATTTGGTGACATTTCCTGAAATACAAACAAAAGAAAACCTTTCACTTTAAGAAAAAAAAGGACAAATATTTTATTCCATTCATTTGTGAATTGCCAGTGGCTGCTGTCACACTATTATGGCAGACTGAGCACTTGCAGTAGAAACCACATGTCCCAAAAGATTAAATTGTTTACTACTTAGCCTTTTATATAAATATTTTGCCAGACCTTGAGCTAAAACACTGCAGTAATGGTTACTCCTTTTAGTTAAGCATGTGCTTTTTAAGTTTACCAGTGCCACCCTGCTTGTTTCAATCTGGTGTATTACTTCCTGGCTCCAGAAGGCACTGAAGTTTATGGTTTAAAGTGAATAGAGGTAGAGAACATTAAAACAAACAATGAGCAATTCAAAAGCTAAGAAGATACAACCAGAGTAGTGAAAAAGCAATTCTTAATGGAAAAATTAAAGAACAAAAAAATACTGGAAGAGAACAGAAGCAAGTATTTCTGTAATCTTGGAATGAGAAAGGACTTTCTAAAAACTAATCAAAGGCAAAAAAGTTATAACATGCTAAATTTATAAATTTTAAAAAAGCATAGCAAAACTGAAAGGTAAAATTAGCAAACTCTTTTTAATATAAAGAATACTTCATATATGAAGAATCCTTACAAATCACTAAGAAAATTACAATCATCTTCCACAAAAATAAAGGAGAAGGATGATGAACTGGCAAGTCACAAAATCTGACATGCCTACAAAGGGGATTAGACATATCTATAATTACAGGCAAAGATTTTAAAACTCTCTCAAAACAAGAAGGCTAAAAAAACTGAGTATTAGGGGAAGATTTTATTTGAGATATCTATGTACTGTATAGTATTTAAAACACTACTATTGGAGCACAGATAGATAAGTAAACCAAAGAAACAAATCCACGCATATATAGAAACTAGTTTTATCAGAGTTAGCATAAATCAGTGACAAAAGATAGTTTTCAATGAATGCTAGCCAACGTCTTTATCATAGAAAAAGATAAAATTAGTTCCCTATTTTACAATATATATATATATATACATATATATGTTAAAAAAAACCTACATGTGAAATAAAATTCAAACATTTAGAGTAAAGAATAGATATCTTCTTGACTTTAGAAGACAATTTATAGGAGGCACAAATTATAAAAAAGTAGGTAAATCAGGTAACATTAAAAATTTTAAATTCTGTATGCATGAGACCATTAAATAAAATAGGATACAGGCTAAAAGATGCAGCTTTTTTCTTGCTGATTTGTTATGGTATCTCTGTCATATGCTAGTATCTAAAATACATTAAAAAAAACCTAACAAATTAAGAAAAGTTGTGAATAGCCCAATTTTTAAAAATGGGCAAAGTTTATCAACCAGTAATTTATAAGAAAATCTAAATAGTTAATAAACACATGAATACTCAAATTCACCAATGACCAAAGACATGCAAGTCAAAAAGCTTGAAATATCATTTTATACCCATTAAATTGACAAAAATTACAGACTCTGATAGCATCAATTACCGGTTAAACATGTGATGTTTTAAAAACCAGTAATTTTCATTCTGGTTACCTACCCTACCTACACTAGCTCATCAGATGAATATTAGGAGTGATGATCATTATAATTTGCTTAGCAATGACAAAGAAGTAAAAAATAAACTGTTCAGACTATCTAAGGATACAATGGAATTATTTCATAGTAGTCAAAGTGAATAAACACAATTCATATGAAATTATGTTAACATAGATTACTATCAAAATACAATATAAAATTAAAAAAATCAAGTTATAAAAAAGGTATAACATACTATTATGTGTATAGTTTTAGTTACATATGTGTATTGTACATACATATACACAAATATTAGAATGATTCACACCAACTGTTTACTGGTAGAAAAAAAGAGAATGAAAAGACTTTAGTGAATCTATGTATTTTTTTTATTTCTTAAGAAGTAAATTATATTATATACCTGTAAGAATAGCTAAAATGAAGAAGACAGACAATATTAATGTTGTTAAGGATGCATACCAATTAGAACACACATACTCTGCTAGTATGACTAATACAGTGACTCTGAAAACCTGTTTGGCAATAGCTACCAAAAATAAACTTTACTGACCCCATGATCCCACCATTCTACTTGTATGTGTATACCCAGTAGAAATGCATGTAGTCATCAAAGACATGAATGTATATAGCAGTACTATTCATTTAGCCAAAAAAAGAAAACTCCCAAGTGTCCATCTCAGGAGAATGGATTAAAAAAAATGGCATACTGACATAATGAAAGACTGTACAACAATGAAATGAATGAGCTACAATTACATGCAACAACAGAGATTTATCTCACAGCAATGTCCAGTGAAAAAAGCAGACACATGAGTACATACAATATGATTCTGTTCATGTAAAACATAGTAATAGTGGAAACTAATTTGTGGTACTAAAATAAAGTCACCCTTGGAAGATGACAGATGACATAAAGAGGGCACAAGAATACTTGGAGGAGTTTGGTAATATTGATTCTTGATCTGGGAGCTAACTACAAGAATGTGTTCAGGTTGTGAAAATTCACACAACAGTTTTGTTATCTGTATTACGTTGCCAAAAAAGGGAAGAAAACGAAAGAGGCAAATGAAGCAAATAGCACGTGCTTGATCTTGACAGTGAATTCATGTATTACTTTCTTCATATTTTGTATATATTTAACAATGCTATATAAAATAAACTTTTAAAAACAAAAGTACAGACACTTTTAATATTCTTTCTAAGGCAGTGAAAGGTGCCACCTCTTCATTATCCTGTGGGGAAATTATATGAAGAATCCCATCTATCTGACTCACCTGAATAGCTGCTTTTGGGAGTTTTTCTCTCATGCATCAGTGGTTCTTTTTCATTCTCCAAATTGTAGTTATCAGGTTTGGAAACTGGAAGCCCTGCTCATTAAAAAATAAATGTAAGAAAATGGGAATTTATCCCCAGGCACAGTCCAAACTCCCCTGGGTCTACACCTAGCTAAGATATTATAGGAAGACCAGATACCTGAAGGAAACTTTAAATATTTGTAGCAAGACAGAAAAATGGAAGGACAAACAAATGTTTTTGCTACTAAAAAAATAACAGAATTTCTCTTTATGTTTTTATTGAGGAAGTTCTGCGGAGATAATGCTGATTAATGTTTAACTTAGGGAAGAAGCTGGATAAGGTGGGACCTCTAAGGCAGCACCATAAATCTGTGACTGGGACTAAAGAGTTCTTGTCTTCTAATGACTTTTACTTCTTGCTTCAGTTATTAGAAGCCTTTTGGAACTTGTTATGTGATATTTGGATGTCTGGGAAGGGCTAACACAGCTCCTTTCACCCCTCCTATAAATGCACGCACTAATACACACACACACACAGATGCATCCACTCACAGGATCCAAGCTGACCAGAGAGCTGGCTCTAGTAATTGCTTCACTGATGAACATGTGACCCTATTTGCTGAAACTCCCAAGACAGAAGCACTGTATTTATTTGCCTAGCTCTCCAACTGGAAAAATAATATAATCCTACAGTTACCAAAAGGCTCTTTGCCACATGGGGAGATCTTTTTTTTTTTTTAATTTTTATTTTATGTAGAAGAACTGGGGTGTAGGCCAGAGGTGCAGGGGAGAGAAGATTCACCAGAGACAAATTGGGGAGCAGAACACGTGGATTTCTGAAATACACTGCTGAGGAGAGTAGAGGACGAGACAGGAGAGGTCTGCTATGCCATATGTGGGTCAGTTCCCTGGCCGAGGATTGAACTCAGGCTGTGGCAGTGATAGGACTGAGACTAACTCCTATGCCGCCAGGGAGGTCCTGACTTTATTTTTAAATATTAAGTCTTCAAGTATTAGGAAATCTTTAAGTGTTAGGAGGCTATCAAGGTCTCAGTGGTAGATAAAAGTTTTCCCAAAAAGGAAGGAGAATAGTAAATATGAGATAAAGTTGTAATAGTGGATAAAAATCAGATTTCCTAATACTCTTTAGGCCATAGGGATAGGCTACCAGGGAGACTTCAGGAGATCTGATGAATAAAGCCAATTCAATGCAAAGCCAAGTCAAGACTTAAACAGATAAATAAAAGAAATTCCTAACAATATATCTGATGCACTGAATCAAGTTTTCCCCACTTTAAGCTAGTATGAATTAGTTTTTGCTACTTCAATCCAAAGAATTCAGACACAAAACAAGAACAGACATGTCACCAAGAACCTAAAGCAGGAGATTTTCTTTGGGCCTGAAGGGATTAACTTCTGTTGACTTCTGAATGCAAAAGTGACGGTTTCATAAAGCTATTTAGCTTTCAGTAAAACAATGATGTTCCCCGTAAGTAGATTTCAGAGTCAATGCAAATCCATTCTTACAAAATGAGACCAGGTTCCTATAGTTCTCCAGCATCATGTCTCTCTGTGCAGGATCCAGTTTTCCCCACTCCTCTGGGGTGAAGTCCATGGCTACATCCTTGAATGTCACTGATGCCTAAGACAGAAAGCATTCTTTTAGTTTGCTATTTTGTACCCACTAACCTCCCTTTTACCCTCCTAGTTTCTACTGGCTCTGGAGCAGAGGCATGAGATACAATAATGGAAAGGATTGTGTTACATAATAAGAAATCTAATAGTATTCAGATTCTGAATATTCCATGTAGTCACTGGGTATTAATTATATGCCAGGAACAGTACACTAGATTCAACATGAGAACTGAAAGAAATTATTTCTCCATTGACATTAAATTTCCTGGTGAATAAATGAGCAAAATCTGAACCAATGAGTCAACAATGTAGTTTGGCAGGGAAGGAAGGGTGGCACGTCTGCATAATTCTCCTTGCAATTCCTCAAAAAAACCTGAAGAATCAATACAGCCAGTCAGAAGTTGAACTGAAATACAGACTTGAGAATGGAGAAGTCATGGAATGAAAAAACTGGCAATGAACGTAAAATTTGGTTAAGCATGGAAATGATTCAAGATAAAAAGCATTACACTAGAAAATGATGGCAACAGATTAAAAGAACAAATATAACTTATAAATGTGTATATATAAGTATCATAGGAATAAGTTTATATAAAACAAAAATACAAAAGCTTAAGGAGATACTGAACGTGTCTCCTTAAATAAAGTCAGAAAATGGGAATGAAATTCCAACGTTGCTGAAATAAATATCAAATGTTTAAAGACTTATTTAAACATTCATGAAGCATTTGCAAAAACAAAGTACATTTCAATAAGTTCCAAACAGAAATAGAACAACAATTGAAAACTGAACAATTAAATAAAGCCAATGCCAAATGGCTAATATTTTACTCAGAGGAAATGTCATAGCTTTAACCACTTCCATTTCATTAAGTAAATGTAAATAAATGAACAAAGCACACAGGTCACATTAGAGAAATAATAAACTGAGAAATACAGAGAGGATAATAGGATAAAAAAAAGAAGGGAAAAAACCCAAGGAATATAGGCTATCTGGGGAAATCCAAGTAAACAGATTATTGTATTATATTGTTTTGTTTTTGTAAAAATAGAATAGTAAAGCAAATTCAAATGTTAACTTCTGAAGAATCTAGAGACTATATGAGAAAATTTTCAAATAGCCTTGAACATGGGTTTCAACTGCATGGTTCACGAATATGTGGATTTTCTTATAAATAGGTGATGTATATACTTAAGGAATCAACAGATAAGGTATCAGTAGTACAATACTGTAAAAATATTTTTTTCAACAGTTTGATTGTAAGGATATAGTACGTAATACATATAATATACAAAATATGTTATCAGTAAGACTTGCTTTTGGTCAACAACATGCTATTAGCAGTTAAGTTTTTGATGGGTTAAAAATTATAGGGTGTGTGAGTCTCTCCCTAATAACAACTCCTAACCTAAGTTGTTGAAAAATCAACTGTATTTTCAATATTTCTTTAAATCTAAAACTATTTCAAAATAAAGATTACAATATCAGAAATAATTCATTATAAAAAAATATAAGAATCATCTTTGGAAAATAAAATGTAAAAATTACTAAGGAGCCATCAAGTAGATGAGATCTTATGAGAGAAAAATAATCTTGATCCTACAATCTGCATATTTATTGTTAATTCAGTTGGAATTAACTATCAAATCATTTTAGAAGAAAAACAGCATTTTAGAACAAAAAAGTTCAAAACTATATAAAAGGCAGAAAAAAAAACAAGAGGAAAAGCACAATAAACAGAATTATAAAAATCACAACACAAGAAAATTTGAAACATCGAATGACATAATTCCCTATGAAAAGTTTTTTTTTCCCCCCAAAGATTTATTTATTTATACATACAAGAGCTGGGGTATAGGCCAGAGTCCAGGGCGGTGAAAGGATTCACCAGAGACAGAGTGGGGAGCAGAACAGGCAGACTGAGTGAAACACACTGCTGAGGGGAGCAGCAGGCCAGGCAGGAGAGGTCTGCCTTCGCCATGTGGGTCCCTTCCCAGGCTGGAGGCAGGGATCGAACTCGTGCTGCAGAGGCTGCAGTTTGCTTCATAGTGCATTGCTTAACCCACTGCGCCATCAGGGAGGCCCGTTTTTTTTTTTTTTAAAGCCACATCTTTGAGAAATAAAACATCTCAAATACCCATGTACAGAAAGGACAACCAAACAAAAATTGTAAAACTGGGTCTACGAGGAAGAAATGAAAGGAAATGTAGCATAACACTTCCGGTTCTGTACTCTGATTTTTTTTTTTTTTTTGATTGCTATGTCTGGTCACTTTAGTTCATGTAGATCAGGTAACACTAATTCTATTTCTGACACATGGGCCAGGTGTGTGAGTATACATGTGTCCATGTGTGTGTAAACGCATGTGAATCTATTCCCTGGGTTGGATCAATCTGAGAATTACTTGGATCTAGGCGATAACTGATCAAGAATGGTTCCAATACCCATTAGAGTTAGTCCTAGTACTTAAGTCAAATGGACAAGAAGAGAAGCTGACCTTTTCCTCTGGGAAAGATGGGAAGATATACATCTAAATTTTCTAGGGGCCAGCACTAGGTGTGGGGTTTATTTGTGAGGGAAGACGTATAAAGAGAAAAAAGGTCAGTGAAACAGAAAAGATGTTCTAATATTATAGCTGGAACTATTTTTAGCAAGACATGCATTTTCCAGTTGTGTTGGGCAATAAGTAACTATTTCTGCATAAGCCAGTTTGAGTTAAGTTTTTATCAGGTGCAACTTAAAGCTTCTTCACTAATAAAGTCTTCAACACTAATGTAAGATAGTTGGAAAACCAGTGGAAATAGGCAAGTACATAAGAAGGCTGAGAAGTCACTTTTACATATAGTACTAATATGCAGTATCTACTTTTTGCATATTGGGTTATAGTAGCAAAGGGAAAGGTTAATTAAGGAATGTGGGGTGATGATATGCCACATATGAGAGATCTTTTCTATTAAACTTTTAATAAAAATTTTAAACATGTAAAAAATTACTAGAAGACTAATAATTCATGTAGAACCACTGATTAAATTCAACAATTCATAATATTTGCTTTGGAAGGAGGATTGGGAAGTTGCAAACATGTTAACAGTTCACCTCTAAAATATCTCAGCATTCATCATCTTGAAGGGCTAGATTTATCTCTTTTAATTCCACAAGCTTTCCTTTTCTAGCATTCCTTCAACTATGCGAGTACTTATTATTTTCATAATTCACTTCAGTATTTAACATGCTTTCTTAAATTCCCACTCAATACTCATGTGTACGTTTCTCCCACAAAAACACACATTTGAACAGGTATGCACCACATTTCCTTTCAAAAGTTTGTTACCAATTACAGAAATTAACATAAGGCTAAAGAAGGGTAATGCTCCTTACATGCTCACTGAGTGACAGTAAATGCTATGATGAAGAATACCATGTTTAAGTCGAAAACACTTTGTACTGAGTCCATAGTAATATCTTAGAGTTATAACTCAACTCTCTAGACAGGATCTAAAAGACAAAAAACGCCCATATCAAAAAGATGAGACTGCATCTGTATTCTGAGAAATAAGGCATCTTTTCAAGAACTGGACACTCACACTCACCTGGGACCTGGCTGTGAGGCGCAGAGCTGCCATTTCTCCCTCTTCTGTGCTCTTCTCTTGGTTAAAGGGAGAATCCTGAGAAGACAGAACTATGGGCAAGAAAATAGTAATCATGTTGACTAGATCTATCTTTTGACTCAGGTTTACAAGTCTAAAAATCCCTCCACTGTACTAATAATGCTCCCAATAAACCCTGTGAAGGAAGGGAACCTCAAATAACCCAGAATTCCAGGATCATGGAGAACATCCAGGAATGTTTCTACTCAGAGCTTAAATTCATTCAATTCCTATAATCATAACAACAGTCTGGAAGATGCCATTCTCTGATCTAGAAACAAAAATAAATCAATTTATTTTCAAGTTTAATTTTAATCTATATTAGTATCAGAAAAACTATGTCCAGATTCTCAAAAATCACCCTGCAAACTTATTTTATACTGAGATTGCTGGAGCCTACCTCCAGTTATCATCAAGTAAGTGGGGGTGCAATCTAGAAATCTAACACGCATCCCAGGGGCATCTCTAATGTAGGCGGTCACAGATCAAACTTCAAGTAAAACTGGAAGTCAGTTACTGACTTTTAAGCCTGTTCTCTCTTATGTAAAACAAAAGTGTTTGCCCCATTAAGTTCACAGGGTTATTGTGCAGACAGTGGGATAACAGGTGTGGAAAAATAGATTTGCCAACCCAAAAGTCAAAATTTCAGGCCCATCGATGGAGACAAGACTGATACAGTTATTTGGGAAGAAGAATGTGCGAGAAAAATTGAAACTATGCTCACGGAGTGGATGCTAACATCTCCTTCATATTTTTGGGTGGCTTTGAAGGGTCCATTGTGCAAAGAGGCGGAGTATAAAGAGGGAAAATCCTCTAACAGGTTCTCCACTTTCACTTAGAGAGCCCAGACAAAGGAGAGAGACAGCGCTTTCTGCTGAGACACCTCCCTGAAACAGCTGATCTTCCTTCAGAAGGAAGGATTTCACCCTTCCACAAGTTCCAGCACTTAAGCAATTCTCACCTCTCTCCTCGGGCATTTCGGTCAAATCTGTCGCCATGATCACGACTTCCTTCCTGTCCTGAAGATTTTGGTCTTCCTCCAATTCAGACCTCTGGGCAGAATTAACTATGAGAAGCCCCGAGGACCTCGTGTCCCTCCGTCCAGTCTTCCTTCTGGGACTCTGCCTAAAAGCGTCGGTCAGGTCAGTTCGGGTTTCTTTCTCACGCTGGAGCCGGGCTCGGTGCTACCAATCTGTAACCTGGAAACCAGGGACAGCATCCCTGAGGCTGGGTCCTCAGATGCTAGTCCCTGTCGCTCGGAGCTGTCCCTAGGGATACAGAGTGGCTGGACGAGAAGGCGGCGCGGCAGCCGCCCACGCACAAGGTGCGTAGACAAATTCCGCCGCGCTGGAAACCGGGAGACAGCCCCGCGCCCCGCCCGTCGCGCACCCGCCCGGCACCGCGCTCGCACCCGCGTCCCCCAGGAGGCGGCGGCCGCGGGAGGGATTCACACCCGAGCGCGAGGGGATGGGACTCATGGTCGGTGTTTGAAGTCCCTTTAACGTGCACTCCAGCCCCGACTCGGCACAGACTGACCCTCCCCGCGGGGGCTAGCACTGCGTCCGGCGGAGAAGAGCGGTGTCTCAGCTGCCAACTCACCTCCCATCCCCCGGCCTGACAAAGGCTACGAACTTCTCGGGACAGCTTGGAGTGGCGCATGCGTACGACGGAGCGGGGCAAGGCTCGCGGACCTCATCCCAGCGCGGAACTACGACTCCCAGAAGCCCCCGAGAGTTGCGGGACTCTTGTTTCGCGGCGGGTGGGAGCACACGTAGCGTGGGGGAGAATCGATAGACCAGCGAGCTCCTTTCCTCTCGCGAGATTATTGGTCTGCGAATTTGTGTCGGATCCCGTTGACAGTGCAGTTTCGTGCGGTGGAATCAGTTCCAGTCTGTGCGCTTTGTCTACACATGGGGACTACTGCACAGTGCTAAGGGCTGCTGAGGTATTCAGTCCAAATTATCCCCATGTAAATATGTAACTTTTCCCGTATATTCCAAACAGTGGGAAGGGTGTTATTTTTTAGGAACAATGTTGCATACTCAATCTGATGTTCGTGCATCCCGTTTCAACAACAGATCTTTTGAGTAAGGCTTAGTTTATCAAAAGAGGTTTTTAAAGGGATGATGGTTAATCTCTCCATCCACTTCGACTCAGAAATGAGTGATATTGCTGCTCACTGATAAGTTTACAAATGCCCAAACCAGAATATCAACTTTCCTCTTTCACTATTTATCAGCAAATTCTATTATATTTTAAAAATAAACCTAATTTGTCCATTTTCTCTATTGTCAGTAGAATTTCCTTAGTTTTGGCCATCACTATTTGCAATCTTTTAACTTGTTTCCCGAACTCATATTTCTTTCCCACCAATATGTTCACATTTTCTGCTCGGTGATAGGTCTAAGCAGTAATAGAACATTACCGCTGAAGCTCTTTTAATGGCTTTCAAAAACTTCTGGGAAAGATAATTTTTTTTTTTTTTTTTTAGTTCCTACAAGGAGTTACCTCTTACCTGGCTCCCATTACCTAAACCTCCCAGTATTCACATCCTTTGTGTAAGTACGTCCCTTCCATTGTGAGTAGGAGCTGCGACTTTTCTTCTAGACGACATAAGATTCTAATGTTTGTCTTGTTAGGAGACACCTCCTTGCTGGCTTTCATGAAGCAAGCAGTGAGAAGCCCAGAAACTGGGAGATAATAAATATGTGCTGTTCTTAGTCACTAAGTATGTTGCCATATTGCTATGCAGAAAAAGATAATGCAGCATCCTAACATAAATGGGTAGCTTCTTTCCCCAGACCCCATCTAGAGATCATCTGGAAGAGGGGAGGATTGGACGGAAGTTGATTAGAAACTTTCTGGAATACAGATTGTTACAACTTGTTCTAGGATGTGTGTATGTAAGTGGGAATGGAATGATAGCAGCAATGAAAGACTCCTAGATGCAGCAAAAGAACTGCACAGAATTGCTGAAAGGAGTGAAGCTGCCTTCAGTGTTTTGTTGTGCTTTGTCCACTTCCTTCATTGCCTTGGGTAAATCTTTGCCCATTCTTTCGCAATTGTACAGGATAGTAGCCTTAAAGCTGTCGTGGAGGGGTGAGGAGTGGACACTAATTAATACAAGCCCATCCACCTGCAAGGGCTTTATTTACCTTCCTGCACCCCTAATGTACACAAACACTGGGTGAGTCAGAAGTTTACTGAAAAAGAGATGGAGGGACAACATTACTTGGTGGAAAGGGGTGGTAAATAGGGAGTGGTTTTGCGCAGGTTAAATTTTTTTTTAAGATTTATTTATGCATACAAGAGCTGGGGTACAGGTCAAAGTTGCGGGAGATGAGAGGATTCACTAGAGACAGAGTGTGGAGCAGAACAGGCAGATAGACTGAAATACACTGCTGAGGAGTACAGCTGGCGAGGCAGGAGAGGGCTGCTGCACCATGTGAGTTGTCTGGCGGGGGATCGAACTTGCGCTGCTGTGCCTCCGATGCTTCACAGTGCGGCGCTAAAGCCGATGCGCCACCAGGGAGGCCCTGTTTTGTGAAAATTTAATACCATCGATTCTGTACTATGTTAATTATTCAAATATATCCCCACCCATTATAATGCATGTTCACATATATGAACAATTTACTTATCGCTTGTGACCTTCCTGGTGAGTTGAAAGAGATGTGAGGAAACAGCTCAAAGGCTATCTACCAGTTTATAACAGTGCCTGTTTATAACCTGGGAAAGGGGCTATGAACTCACAGGGTAAAAATAAGACATCCAAGGAATTCTGTTATTGTGGCAGGATCCTCCTGATGGGTTCATATGGAACCTATTTTTTTCTCTCTTTATGTGAGAGGTTTTTCAGACCTGGGTCAGGGGGAAGAGATTTCCCAAGCTTGTCAGTGTCACTTCATCCCTCCCTCCACTCTAGGTGGGAGAGAGGAATCTCAGGTCCAAGGGACAAAGAGGCTTCCTGGCTGCCAGGTTATTGTGGCAGAATTCACCTTGCTGGTGCCACCTGACCAGTTGGTGTTTTGGGTAGGAGGAGAAAGTATCCGGTGGGTGGGGAAGAAGAACACTCCCAGCAGTTTATTGTCTGTGGGATTCCAATCAATGCTTTTGCCAGTACTTATCTTATTGTCATAGAGTCCCATCCACCCCCCCCCCCTTTTTAAAATCTTGGGGGAAGAATAAGCCACCTTCAATGTTAGTATAGTGATTGTAAGATGCCCTGCCCCCATGCTTTGCCTCCACTCCTGAGGTCTCTCTCGCTCTCTCTCTAGTCCACCTTCCTCTTTCCACCTGTCATCCTTCTCACTTGTTATTTCTAGTTTACAGTATACTCAGTAGGAAGGAACAAGGAGAAATAAGTCCCACTGAGGGATAAGTATGTTGTGCATTTATTTACAAACTCCCATTCCTTATGGTTGAGGATTATTTTTGTAGGTATTGACTGGCACTCTTATGTAGAGATCTTTGCAATATGACTGATTATATCTTTAATACAAAGTCCTAGAAGTGGAATTACTGGGTGAAATAACGTGCATGTTTTTTATATTTAAAAGAGCAGGTTTATTAGAGAAAAGGACACTTACACAGACACAAACAGACAGGAAGAGCTGCCTAGTATGCATGTTTTTAACATATTATCAAGTCGCCTACTCAAAACTCACTGCTTATCTTCCTCAGAGCTGGTGATCTTTCCTTGGCAGTGTGGGTGAGGAATGGAATTATTGCTCTTGACAGTCATTGGGTAGGCCAGGCAATCATGCGGTTTGGAGAAGGTGGGGCAGAGCTGGAGGGAAGCACCTTGTTGTTCAGAAGGAACAGAAATGGTGAGCTATAATATCAGTGGTGATTTTCCTTCACCTTATTTAGATAAACTTCCTGCAAGTACCACCAGGTGGCAGTCATGTTGGCTGCTGAAATGTTAACATCAGAGGCGTTTAGTATTAGTCCAGTTGATTGTAATAGTCAATTACTAGTCGCTACTCACACTGGACTAGTACTGTTTCTTTTACAAATCATGTTTAACAACAACATTGTACTTTGGACATCAAGTAATTTAGAGCTACCTCATTTTTTAAATAGGTGTATAGTGTTCTGATGTATGGATGTAGTAGAATTTATTTATATATGTATTGATGGGCATTTGTGTTCTTTCCAGTTTTTTTGCTTGTGCAAGCAATTCTGTGGTCATGCTGTTATTTCTGTAGAATAGATTCCCGCAAATGTGAAAGCTGGGTCAGAGTGTATGTACGGTAAAATATTGATGAATGGGCTGTACTAATATGTACTCTGGCAGTATAGGAGATTATTTACTTCCCATTGGTTTTTCTTACGTTGGATACCATCAATATTTTACTATTTTTAAATTTATATTTCATTCTTAATGAGGTTGAATATCTTTTCATATGTTTGTCTGTATTTTCATGTTTATTGGTCCATGAATGACCTGTTAAATTCCTCTTCCCATTTATAGGTTGGCCTGTTTTCTTTTAACTAGTTTGAAGTAGATATTTATTTGTGTTGTTTATGTTGTTTTATCTGAGGTTTGTTTTTGAATAAACTCTAAGGGATAAAATTTAACATTGTTTCAAGTAGTTGACCAAACGAATAGCCTCTATTAAACAGTTACTTCCTTTCTCATTGTATTGCAATGCATATGTACACAGTTCTGGTTTTGGACTGAGTTATCCTTAAGGAGAAATGACAACTAAATATGAAGTGGTATTGCTCGTGGGATCCTGGGACAGGAAAGTCACACTATGTAAAAACTAAGGAAATCTGAATGAGTATGGACCTTTAATATTGGTTCATTAATTGTGATGAACTGTCATAATGTTAATATTAGGGAAAGTTGGGTGTGGATCAAAAAATAGTTTGATCCACCATGGCACAAGACTCATTTTTTTCTGTAGAAATTATAAAAATCACATATGAATAAGCACCAGAGAAGGCAGCCAAAAAGGTACAGGAAGAAGAAAGCACAATAGAGTTATATTAGAAAGTTAATTGATATAAATTTACTTTCTGGAAAAAGGCTACTTTTACTGATATCTCATACAATTGCACAAGTATATATTTTCTGTAGATAACCATGAGAAATGCCATGTGCATAGTTCTCATTTGAATGTAGAGAACAAAGTTTAGTACTTAAAGGATTAAGATTTAATAAAATTAATAATTTTCACTGTTTCATATATTCTTAGGTAAAAATATTAAAAATATTTGTGAGTATGTGAATAGGAAGAGTACAATGACTAGTAAAACAGTTTGGTTCCATTGTTTTGTTTGTGCTAAAACTTAGTACTTTTACCCTCCATTACTTCTGCATCATTAGTGCAAATATCAACAATGAAAAAAAGGAAAATAATACTGTATAATTTGTAATGAAAATAGTCTTGACCTCACATAGTCTCTGAAGGAGTCTTGTGATTCCCAGGAATTCAGACCACACTTTTACAACCACTGCATTAATAACAGTTATTCAGAGATTTTGGAAGATGGAAGGAAGCCCTTATAAATACATTCTTTTTTAAAAAAAGATTTATTTTTAAATTTATTTATGCATACAAGAACTGGGGTACAGACAAGAGGTGCATGGGGTGAGAGGATTCACCAGAGACAGAGTGAGGAGCAGAATAGGTGGATACACTGAAATACACTGCTGAGGGGAACAGCAAACGAGACAGAAGAGGTCTGCTGTGCCATGTGGGTTAGCTCCCTGGCAATGGATTGAACTCAGGCTACAGTGGCTGGCGATAGCTTGATAGCACCAAGACTTTAACCGCTGAGCCACCAGGGAGGCCCTAAATACTTTATACTTGTTATTCCTGTCCCATTAGTAAAATCTATTAGACTTTTTCCTCTTGCCTCCACTCCCCTTCAAGCCCCTCTTACCAAAGACAGTGATCATTTCATTGGGTAAAAATGTAAGACTCACTTATACAATCCCTATAAGAGATGTGTTTCAAATATAAATACCCTGGTGGATTGGGGAAAGATAGTAACAACTCCAAAATGGAAATAACCCATAAGCTTGTCAATTGGCAAATAGAAAAATACATTGTGGTGTAATCATAGAATGGAATACTACTTAGCAATAAAAATGAACTATCTCAATTTCCTGAATGAATGATATGCTAGAGACAAAGAGTACCTTCCTTATGTTTTCATTTATATGAAATTACAGAATAAACAAAACTCATTTATAATAATTAAAAAAATCAGATCTACAGTTTCCTAGGACCAGGGGTAGCAGAGAGATTGACTGTTTTTAAGACCTGAGAGAACTTTCTGAGGTGCTAGAAATATTCCATATCTGGATTGGATAGTGACTACATGAATATAGCTATATAGGTCAATACAGAATTTAGGTATATAGGTCAATGAGTTTTGACCTATATACCTAAAATGTGTAAATTTTATTGACTGTACCTTAATACCTCAATAAAGTTGATTTTTAAGAAAGCTTCCTCTGGATGCAGTGTGGAGAATGAATTGGAGGGAGCAATGAATGAGTGGATATAGGAATTCTAGTTTGGAGTCTGTTGCCATAATGCAGGTGAGGGACAATGGTGATTCAGACCCTAGTATAGCCAAACATCGTTTAATGACATTTTGGTCAATGATGGACTCTAGATATGATGGTGGTCCCAACAGGCTCTATCATCTAGGTCTGTGTAATTATACTCTATGAGGTCTGCACAGTGATAGCATTGTCTAACTATTTCTCTTATAGTTAAGTGAGTGCGGCTGCAGTGGAAATATAAAAGGTAAAGGATCTGGAGATGTTTGGGATGCCTACTGGTGATGGAATGGATATGGGAAATGAAGGAAAAAAGGAGCTAGGGATGTTTCCTGGGTTTTTGGTGGGTATTGGCAGCAATCTCAGTGTGAAGAACCGTGAAGAGGACCAGCTTTCTTGTGGGATCTGGAAAGGTCATAAATTTAGTTTTGGATAGGTAAGTTTTGAGGTGCCTATGAAAAAGTCAGGTTTTTTATGTTTAGAAAGTAATTCTACATATCATAAAGTCTGGGCTGAAGACACCAATTTTTGAGTGATTTGTATAGCTATTGAATGGGTAAACTGAGGAATGGATGAAGTCATCTAAGGAGGGAGAACAGGTTATGAAGAGAAGATGATCTTGAGTTGAGTGTGAAAAAGTATCTGACCCTTAACAACAAATTAAAGGGGAGGAACAAGAAAAACACACAGAAAAGTAATGGCCACAGAGATGAGGGTAACCAGGAAAATGTAGTTAGCACTTGAATGTTATCCACTCATCTAGTTTTCTAATACATTATCTTATAAAATTTAGACTCTTATAATAACTCCAAGAGTCTAATTTTATAGGTGAGTAAACTTGAGGATCAGAGGCAAATGACATCTGTAAGTGGCTAATAAATGGCTGAACTAGAAGTTTGAACCCACGTCTTCTGACTCCTAAATCCTGTGCAGTTCTGCTTGCGAACATGGTAGATGACTTGTCATAGATGTGTCAACAAACACATGGAAGGAAGATTTGTTTATTAGGTTACTGTTTCTGCATATGTAAATTAGGGGTGGTTATTTAAAAATTAAAAAATACGGGAAAGCACAAAAAGCACTAATTTCATGCAGATCTCTTCCTGCTTTATACATCTATATGCAGACACTTCAGCTATTTTCTTTGACATGAGTAGACCCATAGTAGACAGTAGGTTTTATAATCTTCTTCAAGAAACTTAATATACTGTGATCTTTTCCTCATGCCATTAAATAATGAAAAACTGGTTTTGAATGAGCTATTGAGGAGGATCTTATAAAAACAAATAGAAAATTTGCCAGAAGCAAATAAGTCATGTTGGTAGATGAACTGACACTACCCAAGTGCCTATGCCTAATAATATACTTTTTGTGTAAACCAAAACATACATATTCACTTTTGGGGGGAATGAATAGTGGTGCAGGAGCTAAAGTCTCCATGACAGAGACTGTAACGCCACTGCTCTCACACAACCTTGGAGGTTGAAGTGATGTTACTCAGGGAATCTGCCTCATTGGCATGTTTCTATTCCACAAGGACAGAAGGAACATACTCTTCCCCATATCTCTAAGATGAAATCATACTATAATTCACAGATAGTTACATAGTTTCTGCTGAATTGAAGGAAACAAAATCAGTAGGTCAATATGAGTGTCAGAGAGATAGCAGGGAGGATCCAGAAGTTATGTAGGTGAGTTGGGAGTGAGAGGGGAAACTGAAGTGATGTTTCTGGTTCATGGTCAGGACAAGCAGCTGTAGACATGTCATTACCCTAATATTGTGCAATGATCTGCTTTGCCCAGGAAACTTCTCTGATGCACTTTTCCTTCAGATGCGGTCTGCCTAGCTTTGACACTAGAGCTGAGAGGCCATACTGGGGAGATAGCAAGGAAGTCTCCTTAGAGCAGGAGTGTACAGGAAGAATCACAGCAGGTCCTCCTAGATCTCGGTTTGGATTTCTTCAGCATGAATTTTGCCCACCATTGTCTTTATTCAGAGTTTTTATTTATTCAGGCCTTTCATCAGTTGCCTTCCTCCGACTCTTATATTTATTACTCCCATTTTCTGTGTTGTGGATTCTCTTATAAGTTGTTGCCAAGCCTGGTGCCAAACTAAACTTCATCCAGACCTAAGCTTCCTATGGCTCTGCCCAAACCTGGGCAGATGTGCCTTTATGCCCCCATGTCTCTGCTGGAAGTAGAGAAAAGATGTGGTTACTGGTGCTGCCTTCTAAAGGTGATAACTGATACATCAGCCTAACGGTGTATGAAATCCACCTGTGCCATCCTCTCTGCATTACAGCCACTACCCATATGACCTCCTAGAGCCCAGTTTTGCTTTCATCAAAGATCCAGATCTGGGTGTTCAACCTCGTTCTTAAATCCTGTCTTAGTGGATGTGTGCTTTGATTGACTTATTTCAGGAGGGAGTCTAGTAGGTATAGTTTTGTCATATGTTGTGCCCTTTCTTTGTGGTTGCAGGGGGCTCACGATCTAGGACTGTGTCCCCAGGGGATCCTGCTGTATTCCCCTGGACATGCTGGCTGACCCAGAGGTGGGCAAGCGGAGAAGACGTTATGGATTAGGGTCGTCCCATGACATTCACTATGTGGAGAGTGGCAGGGAGAAGGTCTCTTCCCTCTCCGATCTCAAGCTGTGAGGGTATTTCTTGGACTTGTTATGGGCCTCTTCTCTGCCACAAGCAGAGAGTGTATTACTTACACTCTGAAAACAAGCAGTTTTGAAGTTAAACAGCTCAACAGTGTCATGGAGGCTCTTTCTAATTTTTTGTTTCATAATCATCAGCTTACTAACTTGGTCCTCAAGATAGCAAGAGAACTGCAGGCTGAAAAGCAGAGACATTAAGTGAGTCAAGGAGAATCCCACTGCTTCTGTAAATGAAGGATTGGCAGTTGGTCTCTGTGGGCAGAAGCGTGTCAGATATTGGTATTGATTTGGTGACCTTCACAGCCTCTCCCATCAAGCATGTAATTGATGCACAATGCATTTTCACTTGGTGAATGAATGAATGAATCCTGGGTGGGGAGGAGATAGGCATGTGGAAACATTTTCCAAGTCATATCTCAGGCCAGGCCCAGTTTGGCTAGGCAGCCGCTCTGACCTTCTCCAGGATCAGCAAGGAGGTCACCGTACAGTTTACCTGAGACCCTACTTGGCTTTGTAATCATATGTGTGCTTTTAAATCCTGATTCCATTTTCAAAGGTTATGGTTTTTGGCAAGTTACCCTGTACTATTAAAGGACATTTTTCTCATCTAAAACCTGATCTCGGGGCCTCTCTGGTGGTGCAAGGGGTTAAGCACTGCAGTATGAAGCATCCACAGCCACTGAAGCACAAGTTCAATCCTTGGCCAGGGAGGTGTCTCACATGGTGTAGTAGACCTCTTCTGCCTCGCCTGCTGCTTCCCTCAGCAGTGTATTTCAGTAGATCTGCCTGTTCTGTTTCCAACTCTGTCTCTGGTATATCCTCTCACCACCCCACCCCCCACACCTCTGGTCTGTACCCCAGTTCTTATATGCATAAATAAATCTTAAAAAAAATAAAACCTAATTTCACACAAATTCACTGGTTACCATATGTAGGGTTAGAGAACTATCAGGTCTTTCCACCCTCCCACCACTGGTATAATGATGGACACCTGCGGTGCTGTGCGCATGCCTAGGAGGGCATGCACAAGTGGGCGCACCTGAGTTTGGACAGGGCTTATATGAGCGGCGTCACAAGGATGCCAGTACCAACACGAGCAGCAAGTGTCAACAAGCAGCTGCAAGACCAGCAAGAGCAGGAACATCAAAGCAGCCGAAAGGGTGAGATGCACCAGGGGCTGGGAGGCCTGCCAGCCTCCCGGCACCCCGGCACCCATGCCTGCCATGTACCTGGCCACTCTGACAATAAAAAGCATAAAAGCCACTGAGGGTCTGCTAAGAAACATCCCGAACTTGCCCTGTGCCCCCTTCCTGCCGCTACACCAGATGAGTGGTTAACAGTATTGATGTGGTGGTGGCAGTGGCTGTGGCAGGTTTCAGACAGTCTGCTCTCAAGCTCAGGAAGATGCAGGAGGGAGTAGCACGGCTTGTGTTGGGAAAATGCTTTGGGGCTGGGAGGTCAGGCTGAAGTGTTCTTAGGGTCCAACTCTGCAAAAGATGAAATTTGAGAACCACAAATTGAAGGATTCAAAACAGAATGTAAGCAATGTATGGAAATAGTAACAGACACAGTGAATGTGAACTAAGAAATACAAAGTGGGTGGGAGGAGCACAATGAATTACAGTGGAGGACTATGGGTGTTTCAGTGATGGGAGATCTATGTAATACACTGATGAGGAAATCCTGTACTGCGAAAACACTAACGAGAATGTAAAATGATAATATTTAAATAGAAATAAATTCAAAGAAACCCCCAGAATATGTTGAGGAACCTGAGACTCAAATCCTGGGTGGGAATTAGTGTAAGCAGGGATTTATTGGCAGGGAGCTGTATCTGAGTTCATAGTTGACTTTGGGTCTGGCCCCTCACAACCTGTTGGATTCCGTTTAACAAATATTTAGTGGGCACCTACTCTGTGCCTTACCTATTATACTGAACACCGTGTTATTGAATAAATAAGTTGTAGGAGCAGTGGGGAAAGGGGAAACCTAATTATAAAGTGATTGGAGAAGACGGGAACAAAATTTGAGCTGGTACATACAGGGGTGATGTTTGGAGGGAAGAGAATGGGAAATAGAGGTAGAAATGATCCCTTAGCTTGCACTTCAAATCTAGGATAATGAGTTTTTCAAGTGTCTTTCAGAGAAGGAGCTGGGGGAGGAAGGGCTTGGCACCTAGAGGAGGGTGATGTGGCCTCTAACAACTCAGAGGGCCAGTGGCAGCGTGTTTCACCACTTGACATTTTCCTACATCCCCAAGTAATAATAACCCATGACAATAGCTAGCCTGTTGAAATGGATGTTTAATTTAATTCTCTTGGTAATCCCGAGAGGTGATACTATTATCTTCAATCGGGAAATTGTAGAGAAGGTAAGGAACTTGACTGCGCTCACCTAAAGGCTTGAACCCAGTGGTCTAATTCAGTCTTTGATGGCATAGGGTGCAAATGTGGAGTGGGCTACATTTTCACTGCTGGAACCCTTTTGGGTGGTCACATCTGGGGCAGGCAACCCAAACCTAGATAGATTTTCTAGATTTTCTCTTAGATAGAGTAATAGAAGTTAAGGATGGGAAGGAAGGTAGAAAACACTGAAAGATAGCTGGGGCCAGAGGTAGAGTAGGTTAGGGCATTTGATTAGAGAGAAAGACCTGGTGATGGTGACTTGCAGAAATTCTGCCTACAAATGAAAGGACTTGAGTGCATTGAGGACAACATCTGTAATAAATTCAAACCTATTTATGATGAACTTTGCGATCCAGATTTCTTGGCAAATTGTATCCTTTCTTGAAATAAGGCCAACATCAGCTTGAGGTGCAGTGTAGCCAAAGTTCTGTAGCAAAAGAATTCAGGTCTATTTCAAGGTGTGGGCTTTTTGAAAATATTTGTCAGTACATTTCAGGGTATTTGTAGACCTAAGCAAATGCTTTTATTTATTTTTTTAAGATTTATTTATTTATGCACACAAACACTGGGGTACAGGCCAGAGGTGTGGGCAGTGAGGATCCATCAGAGACAGAGCGGGGAGACAGAGCAAGGAGCAAAACAGGCGGACTGACTGAAACATACTGCTGAGGGGGTGGGCGAGGCAGGAGAGGTCTGCTGTGCCATGTGGGTCCCCTCCCTGGCCGGGTGCAGGGATCGAACTTGTACTGCAGTGGCTGTGGTTTGCCTCATAGTGCGTTGCTTAATCCATTGTGCCACCAGGGAGGCCTCTACACAAATGCTTTTAAACCATAAATGAAATATATAGAAAAATGGATCAGGAATATTCTGCAGTTTGATGATGTCACTGAGGGCCAGTTCCTCTTAGTCTCTCTGCTTTGCTGTCTCCTATGAGGAGACATCCTAAGGCTGGTCCCTCACTTCCTGGGATGGTTGCCAGACAATGTCCATCTCCAGCGGGAAGTAGGCTGCTTTTCCAAATATTTCTCTTAAGATCCAGGAACCCCCCAGAAAACGTATTTTCAGACATCATAAGCCTAAATTCTCATCTTCTCCATCCTTGGTGCAGTCACTGCTAGTCAGTGAACTGGAATAACTGAGTCTGACTGATGAACAGATCCCCTCCCTGGTAGCTGGAATAGAACGGATGTTGGGGAGTCATGTTTTACAACCTATGGAAGAAAAATGAAGAGCTATGTTCTCTCAGGTGATTTAGAGTGAAGACTGAATGTGGGAATCAGAGGAGAATGGGTCTCTGTGAGTTCCTGGCACAGTTCCAAGGATCCTCCTAGTAGCTCTCTTGTGCATAGGGAAGGAGGTAATGAAGACCAGCTTGGAGACATATCACAATTTCAGGGTCAGGGTAGGAAAGTTGGTCTAGGTAAGGTAAAATATATCACTAGTGTCTCTCCTGGGGCCAGCCTCTGTAGAGCCATGGTATTTTAGGGAGAAAAGGGGCTCTGAATAAAGAGTTCGATAGTTTCAGTAAAATTGGAAAGACCTGGTGTACTTCTTGAATAGGATATACTACACGTCAGCCCCAGGTAACTGGGAACCTTCTGGACCAGAGGGCATCAGCAGTGATGGGAAAAGAAGGTGCTCAGTGGAAGCAGTGGTGCCCCCAGTGTCCCCGAGAAACACTGGAAGGAGGGGGGTTGTGCAGATCTGGGACCCTGCTCAGACTGACAAGTCTCTGGACACTGGGAATTAGGGTTTCATATATTTCAGAGAGAGGAGTCATCCTTGGCCTGTTCCTTGTCTTAAAGCTTAGAACATTCATTTGAAAGAGACTTGAGCTCATTGAATCCTATTAGATTTGTATCTTGTTTTCATATAAAGCACATTGTGAGTAGTTAGAGTAGATATGACCTTCCCACTGGACAGATCAGGAAACTGAGACTCAGAGAGGTTACTTCCAAGATCACACAGCTGGTAGGTTCTAGGATCAGGACTCTGACTACTTGGTACTTCTAATTCCAGATTTTCTTTATAACTATATCTGGATCCCTCCCACAACAAAAATGTTCAAGTCTCCTGATAAAGCCGGGTTACCTTCACACTAAAATATTCTTGACCAGACTGGTTATTTCACTGTTATAGAGGTAATACTTTCTGTCTTCTGAGTACTCTTGGTGCTTTATTCAGTTCTTGGGCTTGCGCCATGCTTTGGAGGAGGGTTGCTCCCTCATCCCAGGAAATCCATATACAGATGTCATGCTTCCCCATCCCAGTTCAAGGTAGAGAAATGCAGCACATTCTTCAACTAGCTCATTTGCAACAATGAGGTAGAAATTGAAAGCATTTGAGCCAAAGGGTGTCCCAGGGGAAGTAGAATTAAGACCAGAGCTTCATTAGCTTTTGAAACATAGCCCTTTTTTGGCAGGAGAGGGCTTTGGTGAGGCAGAGTATACAATTTATAGCGAAAACAACCCATTGTTCTCTGCCCCCAGTCACAAACAATCCTTGGAGAGAGAGGCAAGGTTTTGTCCCTAGAATAAAAGCTGTGCTTTCCTCC
The DNA here is from genome assembly GCA_019455555.1 of Galemys pyrenaicus. Classification (NCBI taxonomy): domain Eukaryota; kingdom Metazoa; phylum Chordata; class Mammalia; order Eulipotyphla; family Talpidae; genus Galemys; species Galemys pyrenaicus. The sequence continues at coordinate 2,917,903 of JAGFMF010011456.1, forward strand.
TTTTGTTTAGGGATCTAGGTCAGTAGTCCTTATTTATTACTATTTTAAAGTAAATACATAAAAGGAAGTGATTCCAAAATTAACACGGGAGAGTTAACACAATGCAGTGTAGTAAGGTACATTCTCACAGAAGCTGTGCGTGCATCCTGGTTAGCAAAAGCAGGCTCTGATTCTCTTCCTGGGTTCAAATCCTAGCTGGCTAAGAACATAGCATCTTTGGAGAGGTCATTTAGACTCAATATGCATTAGTTTCCTCATCTGTTAGACAGGAATAGTAACAGTACTTCTTTGGTTCATTGTGAAAGCTTGCCCATATGACATGAAAAGCCCTTCACATTTGTATTAAGGTTAATATTATCAACAGTGTACTCATTTGAGCTTTATCAAACTCAACATGCAGAGATGTCTCAGCTCTGGAGCATATATTTTCTGTGTTTGCTTTGAATGCCATACTTGTGCTGCCCACGCTACCCATGGCCCATTTAATCAAGAAACTTCATGCTAGAGATGATGAAGGAAGTTTCTGGAATTTTTGGCAGCTTTGGCTTCTAAAAGCTGCCATCATCCACCTACATGATCCACCATAGTACATGATCCACCTGTCCCATTCTTTTTCTCTTCTTGGGAAAACTTTCCTTCCTAGTCTGGGGAGCACCTAATTGTGTTTCCTATGATACTGGTTACCTCATTTTTCCTCTATTTCACACAGACTTCTGAGTGGTCCAGCGGTCACCAGCTGCTCCTTGCCAGCCTAAATGCCTACTTTTGTTCTCCTCATCTATGCTAGTATCCTCCTTACTAAGTTCTCCTTAGTAAGTTTGTCCATCTTTGGGCTGTCCAGAGTATTTCCTTAGAGTTGCTGGCTTTGGTAATTTCCAGGTCACATCTGGATCAGAATGTGCTCTTTCAGTAGTGCATACTGTGCACTCATGACTGTGGGCCATGACTTATTTTCTTTATATTACAGTAAACTTTAATCATAAGAGCGGCCTGCGCAAAATGCTCCCCATTCCTCACTTCTCTGCACAGGAGTCCTGTACCTGTACAGTCAGTAGGCCGTCCCTGCTCCATCCTTTTTGTTTATTTGACATTGCAAGCTCATCCTAAGCCCGAGTTTCTTTATTTATAATTGTTGTTAAGGAGGACGGTGGAAGGGATGATTTTCCATAGTTCTTTCCAACTCTGAAGGTCTATAGCTAAGCTCATTTGTAGATACAAGAAGTCCTTTGCCCTGACCCTGTAACCTGATGCTCTCCGAAGGCTTCAGTCTGCATACCCAGCTCACCTGGCTGTGCCCTGCCCTGTGAGCGTGCCCACCCTTGGGCCTGGCCATTTGCCTTGCCAGCTGCGTCTTCTCTTGGCACAATGGTGGTGATCACACCCTGTCTGGCCTAGGCCTTTGTGAGCTGATTCTGCCTTCTATGAAGGCAAATACAATGTCTGGAATATACGGTATGCCAGCAAATTGCAAGATCACAAATGCCCATTTTAACTGGGGGCTGGGCTCCCTCCAACCTCCAAAAACGAGGAGTACTAACGCAACAGTTGGCTTAGAGTCTTGATGATGAGTCAATCTTGGAACCTATCATCTGTCCCCCAAGGCACAAGGGAATATTTATTACCCTCTTTAAAAGATTTATCTCACTTGCTGTGTAGTTTATTATCTCATTTTGTGTCTAATCCATAAAGATAACTAGAGTTTAATATGTATATTTACTTTAGGCTTTATTATGACCTTGGTTCATAGAATTTTTATAGGAGTTGATAGGGAGATTTAGTGGAGCAAAGTTCAACAGATGTGCTATGTGCCACATAAAATACCATGCCCTTAGGTCTGGAATCTATTAAAAATACTTGGAAAGTATGGTCAAATTTCTAGCCAAATTCCAAATTTCCAATCAAATTCTCCATTTCTGAGGCATTGAAACCTTCTCCATAAGTTCCTGCGTGGTCCAGCTACTAGTTTTGGTCCTGGAAGCCTGCGTGGTTTGAAAAGAGGTGGGCAAGAGTTCCCATGGCCACATGTCACTGGTAAACAAAAAAGAACTTAGTAACAACTCAGGACTAGACTTTCTGTGCTTAGCGAGGAAATGACTCCAGTGTACTTCCTTAGTTGGAGGATGTCTGTAGCCAGGACATTCACAAAAAGACAAGGACTATATTATTTTACTCTGATGAGATACTTAGAATTGTCTGACTCTTAGAGGCAGAAGGAAGAGTTTTGGTGGCCAGGCAATGAGATGGGTTGAGGGGACAGGGAATCAGTGTTTAATGGGGAAAGAGTTTCAGTGTGGGGAGATGAAAAGGGTTTTGTGGATGAAGGATAGTGGTGGTTGCCCAACAAAGTGAATGCACTTAATGTCACTCAACTGTACACGGGAAGATGGTAAATTGTATGTTATATCTATTTTATCACATTAAAAAAAAGGCTAGATGTGACCTGGATAGCTGAGGAATAAATAGGTCCTTAGCAAGTGGTGGTGAAGAAAATATTCAAAGGTGGCAATTCTGAGGAAGATGAAAGTTGGGGTGAATGGAGGCTGTGATCTGGACACTTCAGTCTTCCATGAGTGAGAGGCATTCCTGGAGGCCAGTAGAAGACAGAGAAGGTAGTATTTTGGCTCTGTGAGCATCTGGGAGCAGGTATGATAAGAGGCTTGGGGGTGATGGCTGCCTGTATAATGCAGTGCTGGGTTGGGAGAGGATGACTCTTACCCTGGATGGGTCCAGCGGTGTTTAGGGGATTAAAAAAGGAACAACCTCAGGAAAGACTGTGGGAGAAATAGTATCTTTGGGAAAGTCCCAGTTTTGGTGTAGACAAGGAGTCAGATGAGATTGTCCAAGGAGAGACACTGAGAACACTGGGACTTCCCAGGGTGCAGCTGGAGGAAAGGGGTGATAGTGGTTGTGGGTTGTGGAGCCCTTAGTTCTAGGGAATTCAAGTTTAGGAACTGTCAGCCTCAACCCTTTGGTGCTGAAATGTTGATCCGGGGATTTATGTTGTGATGAGATGTGCTATAGTCCCTAGAAGTACGATCAGCACTCAGGTGTAGTGGTGCCACTGGGGGACTCCCTCTCAAGGCTTGGCAGTGAGTAGATTCAGAAGTTGTGACAATTTCTGTGGTCCCAAAAGGCTAGAAGTGGGCTCTACAGAGGCACCATTCTGTGATCTGGCCAGATAACACCACTTGACCATGGCACCTTTACCCAGTAAACTTGGATATGAACTTCGACACAACACAGTTCTCCAAGGAGCAAAACCAGAAGTCTGTTTACCAGCCCTGACTTGGGTCAACACACACATGTTATGGGTGTAGGGGTAGAGAAGAAATTTACTCCTACCCCTCTGGGTTCTTCTCAGGCTGGTGGAGCTATCAAATTAATATCATTAACAGGATTAACAACAGATTAATAGGAAAAAAGAACAAATTTAATAACATAAGTATGGGGGGTCTAAAAGGATGTAGATTCTAAAGTAAATGGGATAAAGTGAGACTATATATTCTGAAGTAAAGAATGGAATAGAGGCCTGAACTTCAAGGAGAGAGATACAGAAGGAAGAGAGGGTGACTCATAAGACAAAGACCAGATACTCTGTAATTAGGTATTTGCCCTGCCATATAGATAGTTTTCTCTATTTCTGATAAAAATCCAATTCTGTGTAATACCCTCAGTTTTTATTCTTTTAGGTAGGGAGCTGCAGATTTCTTTTGTGACCTGGCAAGGCCTTGATTGACCTCAACTTGAAATAATCCACGTGTCAAGTGACAATCTTAGGGAGAACTTTTCTGGACAGCTTCGTGAAGACTTTCCTTCATGGATGAGAAATTTGGACTTAAAAAAGACAGGTGAGGGCCTCCCTGGTGGCACAAAAGGTTAAGCATTGCATTACGAAGCATTCTCAGGCTCTGCACTGGGAGTTAGATCCCTGGCCAGGGAGGTGACCCACGTGGTGCAGCAGACCTCTCCTGTCTCACCCGCTGCTCCCCTCAGCAGTGTGTTTCAGTCAATCTGCCTGTTCTGCTCCCCACTCTGTCTGTGGTGAATCCTCTCACCCCCCACATCTCTGACCTGTATCCCAGCGCCTGTATGCATAAATAAATAAATCTTAAAAAAAAATAGAAGACAGGTGGTTTACCCAGATCATGCTGTGATGGAAGTCCAGATTTCCTGTTTTCCAGGCCATATGGAATGCTAGCTCTGGGCTAGCATGGAGCATGGGAGAACTGAACATGCCCAGAAAGCTGCTCTGAAGGATTAGCAGTAGAAAAGGGGCAGGTAGAGAAACAATTCACAAGAGACAAAAGAGGGAAGGAACAAGAGGGTTAGGAAAGGAAGAGAGAAGTGAGAAACCAACAGAAACCCAGGCTGGTACAATGCCCTTTAAACAGGCCCTTGAGGCTGTGGAACACGTCAGGCAGGGTAACCTCTTTCCTTCCCACTCCCCAGAAAGATCAAGGCTCTGGGCAGGTGGGTGGACTGGGTTCTAGCATCATGTCATTTGGAAAAAGGGATGAAAAGAAAAGCAACCCTCTCTGCTAATGGTGGCTATACCGAGGATAGTCTGGACTGGCAGAAACCAGCTCCTTTCTCTTTTGGCTGGAGATCTAAAACCAGGAAATGAAATACAAGGACATCTCTCAAGACAGGGACACTTAGGGAATTTTATTTTGCTGAAAAGGGCTGCTTTTAGGCAATCATATTTGTATTTTATGCAAGATTAAAAAATAACAGGGCTACATGTGAGATAGACCTCTAACTTGAATTTCTTGATTTGAAAATATCCTGGTCAGTGACAATAAAACATCCTTTGGCTTATCAGGTTTAATCCAGATCCTGCAGAACTCACCCCAAGGGTAGAGCGTCATGGGGAGTGCCAGGTCTTGGAATCACCCAGCCCCTGAACTCAGGAGTTAGGGGAACCTGAGCTCCTCCTCACTCTTCCTCTATTCCATTAGTTTTCCAAACCCACATGAGTACATCTGTGTGGAAAACTGTAGAAACTTTCCAGAATACAGAAGTTGGAATCCTCATAACCCTGGATTCTTTGGTGTCCACCTGGCAAATACTCAGTACAGCGTGTCTTACTCCAGTGGCAGTGCCTAGGTGCTGGTTGCCTCTTGTCTCATCCCCTGGGCTTGTGTTATAGACTGAATTATCCCCAATTTATATATTGAAATCCTAACTTGGAGTACTTCACAATATTTGGAAATAGGGTCTTTACAATGGTGATCAAGTTAAAATGAGCTCATTAGAGTAGGCCCTAATCCAAGATGACTCGTCCTTATAAGAAGAGGAGAGAAGCACACAGGTATGGACTTGTGAAGACTTGGGGGAAGACAGTCATCTTCAAGCCAAGGACAGAGACCTCAGAAAGAGGTCAACCTATAGACAACCTTAATAGACACCTTAATCTTGGACTTCTAGCCTCCAGAATTGTCTAAACCAACCAGTCAATGGTAATTTGAATGGCAGCCTCAGTAAACTAATTCATGCCTAGGACCGCCTTGTTAAGTGGGCAAAGGGGCTATTTCTCAGCACACACCCTTTACTAGGAAGCACAGGGCAGGATGTGTAGCCCAGGAGCTCTAAGTGGAAGACAAATTCTTTCCTGACCCTCCTAATCTGAGGAAGCCTCACCTGAATCCTGTCTCCAGGAATGTACTAGAAGGTAAATTAGAAAAGGTTAGGATCAGAAACACATGTCCTATCTTAACTGCCTCAAGTCCAGTTCTATGAATTGGGAAGGGAGTGGTTGCCCTGTCACTGAAGTCCTTACATTTTGGATCTTTTTAAGGGAAAAACAGAATTAGCCACATAAAGCAACACAGACTTTTTGACAGCAGAGCTCAGAAATCTCCTGTCCTTTCCAGAGCAGCCACAGACCCACGTGACCTTCAGTGGAGCCTGTGGGGGTATGAGTGACTTACATAAGAGTAGAAGTTTCGGGGGTGGACCTGATGAGGGGCCTAAGTCTGCGGGGAGAAATCCTGGGTACGCCGTCCTCAGTCTGAGTAATCTGGCTGCCTTGTCACGGCAGTTGGCTGCCGTCCCAGCTATGAGCGGAGCAATGACTAACTGAACTTCCACTGGGAGGGAGGAAACAGTTAAGATCTTGCAGCAGCTGCAATCTAGGCGTGGTTCTGTTGTTGGACTTAGGCTGCACGGATTCTGGGCCAAGGAGCAGAGGAAGGACAGCTCAGGCAGCAGAGCCTTCCAGATGGCTGAGCTGGAGCTGATAGTTCCGGGGCCACTGCCCACTATCAGCACCCACCCTCAGGCCACTCTCAACCCAGCCTCTGACTCAGCTGGCCCAGCAGAAGAGAGCATGAGCTCCCTGGGGAGACCCCAGGGGGAGAGCGGGGGACAGGGCAGTGACTCCGCAGAGCAGGGGGCTCCAGGTGGCGAGGGAGAGGAGGAGATCCCGTGTGACTTCTGTCTCGGGGCCAGCAGGGTGAAGGCGGTGAAGTCCTGCCTGACCTGCATGGTGAATTACTGTGAGGAGCACCTGCGGCCACACCAGGAGAACAGCAGACTGCACAGCCACCAGCTGACGGAGCCGGTGAAGGAACGGGACCTGCGTACCTGCCCAACCCACCACAGCTCTCTGGTCGCCTTCTGCTGCTCTGACCAGCAGTGCATCTGCCAGGAGTGTGGCCAGGGCGAGCACAAGGGCCACACCTTGGTCTCCCTGGATGCTGCCCGCAGAGACAAGGAGGCAAGTGCTGGGGTACATTGGGGAAGGGGAGGTGGAGAGAAGGTGTGCCCAGTAGACACCTGTGGAGGGCATGGCTGCGGCTCTCGGAGCTTTGGACTTCACTTCTGAGCTCTGCTTTCACCTAAAAAGGACTTTAGCCTTTACTGCCTGGCTGTTTGTCCGGTGTAAATATCTGTTGCTCTTGGCTTTGGAAATTGAAGTAGGTGACTCTGTTCCCATCGTAGCGCTCCTGTCCCTGTCCTACCTCTACCTGTGTCTGTCTCTAATGCTTGCTGGTTTTCTACTGTTTCTCACACAGCTTTTGGTGATTGGGTGTGTCTGGGTGTGGGGTACAGGAATTGGGGGGCTTAGGGCAGTGATGTTTCCTGGGCTGGATCTGTGTGGCACATCCACCAGCAATCCATGAAGTGTAAACCTTGGTAGAAATTCAAGAGAAAAGAATCAAACCTTCCCTCTAAATTCTTGCCCCCTTTACCACAAACAAAATGCTTGTAGAAAGCACCCCTCTGGGGATACCGGTGTGAAACCCAAGCATCTTAAAAGTGTTGAGATCACATTGAATTTGAAACTAACCTCCCCCTACAGTGCCAAGGATGGCTGAAGCTGGGGTTCAGAATAAAAGTTCCTCATCAGATAGCATGCTCAGCAGAGACCAGGAGACACCAAGCTTATAACCTGAAACTTTACTCCTATCAGATAAGGAGGACTAGCTCGGAGGACTAGTTTTTCTTTGCCCTAAAGCTGAGAACCTAGAGAAGTTCTTCCTTTCTTCTACTTTGACTTTCCTGGTATATTTGTTTCTCAGTAGGGAAATGCAGTGGACTCGTCCAGGTATTCTGTATCCCCCTTCGTGGCTGCTCCTGCTTGCACAGTGCTCGGCCACGGGCACACGTCAGCCTCTCAGCTGGCGTTCCTGGGCAGCAAAGGCAGGAAGTTTCTGAAAAGGGCAGTTTATGTTCATGGCCCCTCCTCCACGCCCGTTGTTTCCTAGTATTGGAATTGGTCTGGAAACCTGGAAAGTTCTGTATTCCAGATGCCAGTGAATTACTGTAGTTACTCTGGAAGTCATTTGCCAACTTTTTCGAGTGTCAGGAAATGTCCTATTAGGGGAGCAGTTCACTGTCACCTTTTTCCTTATTTACATAACCAGCCAGAGGCTCTGTATTAACAGATAAATACATTAAAGGAAAAAGCACCACATACTTAAGAAAAACAGTTTGTTTTTTCCCTGAATACTGCTAGATGCTAAGTGCTTTCCATGGATTTTCTCATCTGGTCCTTAAATAACTGTATGATGTGGCAACTCATTTTTTACCTCCACCACATTTGTCTGTGTTCATGGAGCTGACTAAGTCACAGAGTGAGGAATGGAAGCTTGCAGAAAGCCTCCGACTGGAGGAACACAAACAAGAGGCCTCAGGGTCACAGTATTAAAACCTTACATTTTTTTTTTTCACCAAAACCTGGCCACATGTATAACATAGATACAAAGCATACTATTTTCTCCTTTGGGTATATATCTGAATTTTATTTATTTAACTGGAAAAGTAGTGCATGTACATATTGAAAAGCAATCGCCACCAAATACTGCAGTAGATTACACTAGGAAGGACTATCTCCTGGATTCCCCATGCCTCTCTCCTTAGAGATAAGCCTACACTTCCTTCTGTCTTCTGTCAGAAATGTTCTATGTCTATTCCAGAATAGAAAATATGTGAATTGCAAATAATAGTATAAACTGGTACATTACAGAGATTCAAGGGAATCGTAGTTCTGAGCTGAAAGAGTTGTGTAAAGCAAGAGCAGAGTCCCCAAATCAGACATCTAACAAGAGAGCCTTGTAAGGTAAAATAGGGCTAAGGACAGCTGGCTTAGGGGCTTTAAAACAGTTTTGTGCGCTGAGAAGCAATCATATCCCAGATATTTGGTCATGGCCCCCATTCACAACTTCTGCTTTCTGGTCTGCCTAAGAAAGTTCTGGTCCTTCCCAAGAGAGTTCTGGTCCTTCCTGTCCTGTGTCCCAGCTTTTTTTTTCCACTCAGAGTACACTTAGTCTGTAAATGCAGCCACCTTCTAGAAGTCCCTCCAAGTCTTTGGAGCCAAAGGCTCCTTGCAAGGAACCCAAGAAACCAGTCCAGAAGACACCATACCTTGAGGTGGTTGAACTCACTTTCAGATTATTTTGAAAGTGCTATTACACATAATGAAGGCTTTAGAAGCCCAGTATTCCCGTAAGCTAGCCTGAACATGCTAGAGTTTCTTGTTGAAGGTCACTTTGGATTGTGTTAAGGGCTAATTATTTAGGCAGGCAGATTGTGTGCAGGAAACTGCAAATGACCACGTCAGCTATGTGGACACAGAGCAGCCAAGATCCTGTATTGGGTCCCCAGACCAACTTATTTTTCAGTTGCAAACTGAGCACCTTTGGAAGTTCTCCATGTCTCTAGCTTAGTTAATGAACTAAAACTGTTTGAAGTTTGGGAAGTGGGCATTCTTTGATTATTAATTCTTTCCTGTTGGGCTTCCTAATGGGGACCAACTCTTCCTAATTGGGTTTTCAGTATTTCCCTTTCCCCCAGGCCAGCTTCTTAAGAACCCATTCACTTTCAAGAGCATCTGGCCGTCTCTGCTGGCTGCTAATTCCTCTCGCTTCTGAACCTCAGGCTTGCTGTGCTGGAAATGAGACTGTGTGTGTGTATGTGTGTTGGTACTTCTGTGACTGCTTTCCTCTTTGTTCTGACAAGGTAAGTACTATTGGTTCTTTCCTGTTCTTCCTCAAGCTTATCCATCATTATTGAGTGTTTCCTACGCATTAAATGTGAGGTTATGATGTCTATCCTCAGGGAATGTGGATTCTTATCAGGAAGCCAAGGCAGGCTCATGGCTTTCTGGGGTGTCAAAAGGCAGAGCAACCAAAAGCAACATGTTGGAGGGAGCCGACATTGGCAGTGGGGCCAGGGTTGGCCCTGTTTAGATCGTGAAGTCTACTAATGACAGGCTACTACTATAACCTCAACACTGGTTCCAGAAAGTTCAGGCCTGGGTGCTGGTGTGAACACAATCTCCAGGTAGAGCAGGTAGAGTTAGATTTCTGAGAGCCACAAGTATTCATGCTTCTCTTGGGAGTTACACATCAATGGTCACAGCCTGTTCGCTGGAGCCAAAAGGCAGATGATTCAAAGCCACTCAGGAAAATAATTTCTTCTAGAAATTCTGAGGAATGCCTTGGACTCAATAGTATATAACTTGTAACTGTCACTTTTTTCCTTAAACATTCCACAGGCTATATGTGTTTTAAAAGCAGGGAGCTGTCTTATTTGACTGGCCTGGACTTATTTGACTGGTAGGTTCTGATCAGCTGGCTGAGGAATCAAGTCAAGGTCCAGGTAGACTCTGATGCTGCCAAATACAAATGCTCCAGACCAGAAGGGTCCTCATCGCATGGCATAAATACAAAGGAGCCACCACAACTTGGAATTTTCTTTTCTCACTCCCTCTGATGTCCCTATTTGCATCTCCAACGTGGCCCCTGGTCACCAAGCTCTGGGTGCCACTTCTACCCTATAGATAGAAGTAGGAACAATCTGTTAACATGCTCTAGTGGCCTTGCATCAGAGGAGACATTAAATGATTTGACAAAGATCACATAACCAGCAAGTGGCAGGTGTTCAGACCTCAAATAACAAGCATCTGGCTGATGTGTCACTCTGCTGAAGTAGACAGAACTTTGTGTCTTTCAATATAGGACCATTCACACTCATGGGACAGTCCTGCTTTTGTGCGGAGTTCACCCAGTGCCCCGGCCTGCGGGGCCACAACGGGGGGCGCGCGGGAACCACCTAAGGAGAATGAATACACAAACAGGGAACGCAGGGCAGGAAGGCAAGTCAAGGATTCTGATCAAGCCTTCATCTTTATTATAAGGGGCAGGGGTAATATATTCACTTGGAGGGGTGGAAGAAAGGGGGAAGGGAGAAGGTTTGAATTTTAGCTGGCAGGAGGTTTCTGGGTGGGATGTTTGCGATTTTAGGCCAGGCCTCCTTTAAAATGGAAATCCTTTTGTTCTCCTGGCCCCTGACCGAGAGGTGGGAGACAGGTGAGACCGGACTGTTTGCAGTTCTGGCTCCCGACAACCCAGGCCTGTGATGTGTGTGTGACTGCTACTCTGGGAAGCCCTGAAGCCAGCGTCTGAGGCACCCCATCATTTTCTAGCAACAGGAATAACTGGAGTTGCTGGTCTCCCCAAATGAACCGCCTTTTGGAAATTGGGAGTGCCTTTCTTTGGGGTGACTCACCTAGAGTCACCTTAGGTACTAAGGATTCCTTTCCTCCTTTTATGGAATTCTGCAGACCGTGGAGAGAGTGCCCTCACTGGATGTGCTCTGGGTGTCTCCTATGGCTTTGGCTCGTGCTGGGGATGACTGCTCTAACGGCGTGTCGTCCCGTGACTGTTGCTAGGTGTGTTCTGTTGTGCTTTCCATCACCTTTAAACAAGCAGTTCATGTTTCCCCCACTGCCCTGGAACAAGTGACTGTATAATATAGATCAAGATCCCATGATCGCTCCCAAATGGGCCAGACCACCTCTCCCCTCTCCTCCTACTTTCCCCTCTCACTCCTGGGCATCAGGTCTCAGTTCTCAGGGGTTGAAGGTCACTGGGGCTCCCTCAGCTGCAAGGTGATGTCCCGGAATCTGAGTGAACATTACCTGCTTTCTGCAGAGTGTCCTAGTGAAACAAATACCTGGTCTGCCCAGCTCCTGCCACTCTGGGAACCCTGGAACTGCCCCAGCCTTTAGCAGTAGAAAGGAGAGATCCTTCATTTATGCCCTTTGAGTTCTATTCACACATAATGACTCATAGCTTCAGATGCAGACATAGTTATTAAAAGCATGAGAGCTTCCTTCCTTCCTTCCTTCCTTCCTTCCTTCCTTCCTTCCTTCCTTCCTTCCTTCCTTCCTTCCTTCCTTCCTTCCTTCCTTCCTTCCTTCCTTCC
>JAGFMF010011456.1:2936479-2975281 GCA_019455555.1 Galemys pyrenaicus
TCCCCTCCCTGGCCGGCGGCAGGAATCGAACTCGTGCGGTGGCTGCTGTTTGCTTCATAGTGCGTTGCTTAACCCACTGCGCCACCAGGGAGGCCCCTTTCCTAGTTTTAAAAAATTGCTTTATATGTTATTAGACTCTGAGCTGGATGCTTAACATACACTTTGTTTGTGAAGTGTGTGTTATTAACCCATTTTACAGATGCAGAAAGTGACTTAAAGAGGAGAGCAGCCCAGTTTAAGAAACACAGAAACCAAGTTCTGCCATGTTTGCTTTTCTGCAGGAGTACTGCAAGTTTAAGAACACGGAAGACAGTGCCTTCCCTAGTGTTTACATAGGATTCAAGGATAAGCTCTCAGGTATTCGCAAGGTCATCGTGGACTCCACTGTGCACCTGGTCCAGCTGCTGCAGAACTACAAAGAACAGCTCCAGGAGTTTGCTAAGGAAGGTGAGGAGCTTTCTGGGCCATGGGCTACAGATGTGACTTGTGGTAAGTTGATGGGGAAGGTGAAATCAGGGGGAGTGTCACAATTCTGAAGCCATCTTCAGCTAGATCCTGTTACTAAGAAACACTTATCTTGATGAGTTTATTTGATGATTAAGACCTAGAGAAGGTGAGTTAGTCACTTCATGCAGTTGTCTAGCATTTCTGTGACAAGCTTCGACATTGCTGGTACCTGTACTTTCTTTTTTTAAAGATTTATTTATTTACGCATACAAGAACTGGGGTACAGGCCAGGCCAGAGGTGTGGGAGGTAAGAGGATTCACCAGAGACAGAGTGGGGAGCAGAACAGGCAGACTGACTGAAACACACTGCTGAGAGGAGCAGCGGGCGAGGCAGGAGAGGTCTGCTGTGCCATGGTTGTCCCCTCCCTGGCTGGGGATGGAACTTGTGCTGCTGTGACTGCAGATGCTTCACGGTACGGTGTTTACCCCCTTGCACTACCAGGGAGGCTGGTACCTGTACTTTCAAGTGAAATTCAGGAGAGAAATGCATTCCTTTGAGCATGGGTCTCTGAGACGCAATGAGGGCCAGCCCCATTGCTCCCAGAAAGCCCAGGAATTGTGGCCGGAAACCCTACTGCTTAGGTTCTCCTTGCTTTGTGGACAGGTATGCACTAAAAACTCTCTGTTTTCTAGAGGAGTATGACATCAAAACTCAAGTGTCTGCCATTATCGAGCGCAAGTATCGAACCTCAAAACCGGACCCCACCACCAGGCAACAGTTCCTGCAATGTAAGTCGTGAGCAGTCTCCCAGCACAGTGCTTTGCTGCCATCTGTCACAGAGACTGCACTTCTTGCAAACTTGGGTCTATCCCACAATGGTATATTTAAAAAATGTATAGCATTTTTGAATGAAATCCTTCTTGTCATTTTGAAGCAATTTACAGTTTAGAAAGACATTGGAAATGTGAGACAAAGAATTCCTGTAGACTGTTCATTTAACTTCTGTAAACATTAATACTTCCCATTACTACAGCATATTGATCAAAACCAGGCCATGAACAATACTATTAAGTGATCTACCTATTATTCAAGTTTACCATATGCTCCACTAATACTCCTTTTTGGGCCAAAGTTAACCAGTGTTTCCATGTCTCCTGAGTCTCCCCCAATTGGGGTGAGTTCCTCAGTTTTTCCTGTCATTCATGACCTAGGAATTTTTAAAATCTTGCCTAGTTACTAAATGATTTTTGTCACAGTCTTGCTTGACCAGAACTGCCTAGCCCTTGTCCTGTCATTATATGGTATTGACCTGTTCTGGGAGCATTTGAAAGCATTTCTAACCAATACTTCATTATGACTAACAACTTCACAAAGTCCTAGTAGAAAAAGGCTAGAATCTGTGTAGTCAAGCCTCCTTTTTATAACATTTGGAACATGACTTTGAACCTTGCTTCTGCTTGCTTTCTGGAAGTGACCACTGATTAACTCTTGGACCTCCTTTTCCTCTGGTTATTATTTGGAGCCTCAGTTCATGGCTATCTCTTGTGGCCATAACTCCTGTTTTTCCCTAGAATCTCTTGAATTCCATAATTTTCTTTATCTATTCTTTCTGCTTCCTGACAGAAGCACATCTATATTTTTATAAACAAATATAAGAAACCAAACACCTTTTACTATTAACAATTAAAGAAAATTAAATACATCCTATTATAATCTCTTTTCTTTGGCATTCCAAATACCTTTTTTCATACATGATATTAACCTTTTCTCAGAGTCTTGTTATGGCTTTCAGCCTTTTATAGACTCAGCTTGTTCAGCTATCAAGGCTCTGAACTCAATTTGTCAACATGACTAATAGGAGCTGCTTCTTTTTTTATTAGATTTTTAAAATTATATTTGACATCATTTGTAGTCCCTAGGACATTCCCACCACTATTTCACCTGTGCACCATCACCTCAGTCCCTTGAGCTCTTTCTGCCCTCATCCCAGTCTCTGCCCCACCCTCCCCCGAATGACCCCTTTGGTTTATCTTTGACCTTTTGTTCTTGTTGTGTTTTTGGTTTGTTTGTCTGTTTGCTTGTTTGTTTTTGGCTGTAATTGCTCATTTCCTAGAACTCTCTCTTCTTATTTTATTTTATATTGCTTTTCCTTTACTCTCCTAAAAGTAAAGCCATCCAATATTTTTCTCTTGCCTTCTGACTTGTTTCACTGAGTATAATTCCTTTTAACTCCATCCATGTTTCTATAAATGATTCTAGTTTACCATTTTTGATTGCTGTATAGTATTCTATTGTATATATGTACCACATTTTCTTGATCCAGTTAATAGGAGCTACTTCTAAGCAGGCCTCTTTCTCTTTTAAGCACTGACATTCTTCCCTTGACATTCCTTAAAAGTATCATTGCTTTCTGACAGTAATAGAATGTTACTGAATTTCAGACCCATCTAGTTTCTTTGTCCCAAAACATAATCACCTGCCTTCTTAGGAGTCTTGGTTCCCTTTAGATGACAAGAATAACATTATTATCCAATATCTGGATGCTGAGGATGATCAAAGGACACGGGAGGGGGTAAAATGCTGCTGCTGCTGCTATTGGGGCCACTTTTCACACAAGCACATAAATAGAGTTTTACATACTCTGATGAATACCATGAAGTCTCAAGAGAAATTGATGGGAGGTGTCTCGTTTAGGTGAGGACCTGCCTGAGGACATGAGCCCTCAGGGGTGATCTGCAAGGATCAGTAGGAACCATCCAGACTCGGGTTAGGGTGATGAGCACATTGGGGACGGAATGGTCTGTGCTAACTTTAAGTATAGGGGTGAGTGGGGTGTCTGGAATGTGTCCATCAAGGAGGAGAGGAGAGGACAAGCCTGAAGACTGAGGAAAGGGGTCACTGTTTCATTCCATGAGCAAGGAGCCTCACCCAAGGGCTTTATGCTGGGGCATGTTATTTCCCTGTCACGTACACCTTGTGAGCATGATGGCTCTCTCATGGGGAAGGCGTGGAAGGGGAGAGAGAGCAGCATAGTCATCAAAGAGCTGATGGCACTAGTCAAGGTGAAATTTGACTAGTGGCTTAGATGTGGGGTGAAGCAGTGGGCTGCAGAGTCGTGGGTATAATCCACATCACTTGAGGCTACCTGTGTGTGGTGGGAAGTGGGGGGGTAATGAGGACAAAGAAATGTCAAAAATAAGTTTGAGCCTGACTTGAACATGGATGTGCTGGGAAAAGGATGTGTAATGGGGTAGGAGAATGTTTGAGTGCTTACAATGCTAAATGTTAGTCAAATATTATATAAAAAAAGAGAGAATGAGTAATGAGATGTGTATGAGTACTTACTTTCCCAAACCCTTGCCAACACTGGCTTTGGGTATACGTTTGTTGAATGAATAAATGACTCAATAGACTTTATTCTTTGACTCAGGTCAGCACCTGATATAATAAGTGCTAAGCAAGGCAAGCTTCAGAAAGGAAGAAAGGAGAGTACTGTGTTCTCTGTTTCCTGGTGTTCACTCACCATTTTTCCAGGGTGAACGGGAGATGGATGTTTTCTCATATTTTGCATAACAGCTGGATGTGAAGCGTTCTGTCTGATTCAGCTATTCCTGCCCTACTTTCCCTGCCTTCTGTGTCTCCTCAGATGCTTGTGATATCACTTTTGATCCGGAGACAGCACACAAATATCTCCGTCTGCAGGAGGACAATCGCAAGGTTACCAACACCACGCCCTGGGAGCATCCTTACCCAGACCTACCCAGCAGGTTCGTGCACTGGCGGCAGGTGCTGTCCCAACAGAGCTTGTACCTGCACAGGTACTATTTCGAGGTAGAGATCTCTGGGGCAGGCACCTATGTTGGCCTGACCTGCAAAGGTATTGACCGGAAAGGGGAGGACCGCAACGGATGCATTTCTGGAAACAACTTCTCCTGGAGCCTCTATTGGAATGGGAAGGCGTTCATAGCCTGGCACAGTGACTCAGAGACCCCACTCAAAACCAGCCCTTTCCGGAGACTGGGGATCTACATTGACTTCCAGGGTGGGGGCCTCTCCTTCTATGGCGTAGCGCCTGATGCCATGACTCTGGTTCACAAGTTTGACTGCAAGTTTTCAGAGCCAGTCTACCCTGCCTTCTGGCTTTCCAAGAAGGAAAACTCCATCCGGATTGTGGATCTGGGAGAGGAACCTGAGCAGCTAGGGCCGACCCCCGTGACCACTGCAGGGCCCACTCCAGCACCCACCCCAACACCAACCTCCGTGGAGGCTGCACCCTAAGACTTTTGATCCATACTGTGCTGTTCTCTATTTTTCTAGTCACTATCAGGCATCTAACTCCCTGTCATCATTTCATGATATTCTCCTGCCTGTCAGGTGAATGCTGCACTGCCCAGAATTGGTAATGAGGAGTCTTCAGGGCAATCCAAATGATTGTGGAGTGATCATAATAAATCACTAAGTTTTTGCACACTTCCTATGTCCTAGACATTGGTCTGAGATCTTCCTGGCTATGAACTCCCTTAACCTTCCTGGCGGTCCCTTGGGGGTAGAGAGATGTTCACAGCCCATTGTACAGATGGGGAAACTCTGGTCCATGCAGTTAACTAACTTGTTCAAGGTCACTGTGGTGAGACAGGGAGTGAGTGGCAGAACCAGGATTCACACCTGAGAGAGCTGACATTGGACTTTTTACTACTACTTCATGCTGCCTTCCTCATAGATTATGGGTGTTGTGTAAATGAATAGACTACACGATGAACTATATACCTGGAAATTGAGTATGAAACCCTCCTCTCAACGCCTGCAGATGTCTCATTGGGCCATGTAGCTGCAGGGACAGAGAGCTCTTTACCTCACACAGAAGCTCATGCTGTTTTTGGACAGTGAGGATACCCTGATGGAGACCACATCTTAGTTGCTGTGACCTCTGGGCATGGGGACTCCATACCTGGACTGTGTGGATGTGTGATTTCTCCTTCCAAGGACAGTTTTTGGGATATTTGAGGGCTGTTCTCAGGCATATTCTCTGGGGAAGTATTTTTGTTTTCATACTGCATTTCTCACTTCATGGTTTCCCAGGCCTTTCACCCCCTCACCATTTCATCCTTCTTTGACAGATGTGCTCCCCAAGACGACTGGTAAACATTTCCAAACCTTCAGGAAAATGACAAACCATCTTTAAATGGGTTTCTGCCAGGTCTTTTCCTGCATCCTGCCTCAGGCAAGACTTTCTCTTTGAGTCTGAAGGTCTACCGCGAGAGTACATTATTTCAGCATCAGTAGGGTTCTGGTCTATGTCTATATCCAAGGATTCAAAAAGTGTAGGATTTACATTTTTTTAAAATTTGAATTTCATTGGATTTATATTTTATTTGAATTCCAGCTTCATCACATCACTGCTGTTTGTTGAGATCGTTTTGATTCATGATTCCATATTCAAACTATTACTTCAGGGCCTCCTTGGTGGCGCGACGGGTTAAGCAACGCACTATGAAGCAAACCGCAGCCACTGCACCATGAGTTTGATCCCTGCTGCCGGCAAGGGAGGGGACCCACATGGCACAGCAGACCTCTCTTGCCTTGTCCGCTGCTCCCCTCAGCAGTGCGTTTCAGCTAATCTGCCTGTTCTGTTCCCCACTCTGTCTCTGGTGGATCATCTCAACCCCCACAGGTCTGGCCTGTACTCCAGCTCTTGTATGTATAAATAAATAAAATCTTTAAAAATAAAACACAACAAAAAAGCAAGATATTACTTCTCTGGGCCTCCCTAACAGCGCAGTGGGTAGAGTGCCACACTGTGAAGCATCTGTGACACAGCAGTGCGAATTCAATCCCTGGCCAGAGAGGGGACCCACATGGCGCAGCAGACCTCTCCTGCCTCACCTGCTGCTCCCCTCAACAGTATATTTCAGTCCATCTGCCTGTTCTGCTCCCCAGTTTGACTCTGGTGAACCCGCTCACCTCCTGTGACTCTAGCCTGTACCCCAGCTCTTGTATGTATAAATAAATCTTTTAAAAAAAACCAACAAAATATTACTTCTCCTTCCTAGCCTCATGTCCAGTGGCACCTTTTTTCTTTCCAAGTCTTAATCTAGAGAAATATATTGATTATGTAGAGCCCAATACAGACTGTGGCAGCTCTCAGCCAGTCCCCTTGGGTTGCTATCCTGCACTGGCAGAACGGTGCAATATTGTGCTCATCTTTTACTCTTTGTCCATAGGACACAATAAAGGATTTTTTCAATGGCAGAGATCAAGACACACTCTGTCTGCACTTCCTTACTTTATCTGTTTCATAATGTGCTCATCTCAAAGGAGAAAATGAGACTACGTTGGCCTTTCTTGTGTTCTTTCACCCCCTGTGGTTTGTTGTTTCTGGATACTTCATGTTCTAAATGCTCACGAAATATTGATAAGCCACGTTAGAATTGTGCTGTGGGTTAGTATCAGATTTACTAGTCTGCTGTTTGCAGAATCTGCCATATTTTCCTTTTGAAAACTCCAAGGCAGTTTTGTCTGACCTCATCTTCTGCTATTCTCCCCACTTTCTCAAAGATTACTGCTTGGTCTCAGTCAAGGGAAATTGTGTCTGTGGTAAGACTTGTTTGGGTTAGAATACTCAGGTAAAAGGAGCCCTCCAGGTGTCTACTTGCCGCTCTTTAACTCTGTTACCCTGTCAGCTCTTCTTGCCCGTTCATTTTCAGTTTCAACATCTTTCTTGTTATAAGAGATTAAAGCAAAATAGACAGTTAGGCATATTGTTTTCTTTTTGTCATTGACTCAAATGATAGGCATATCCTTTATTTTTTCTTGCCCCCAAATGGAAATTGGCTTAAACAAAACAAAATCTAAATAAGAGAACAAAGACCTCTGTTATCTCCTTAGTCATTTCCCCTAGCTCTGTGTGCCAGTCTTGTATTTACCCACTTTTATTTCCTCTTCCGTTGTGTAGACTCATTTTGAGAAAACAAAAACAAAAACAAATCTGAACTCACCAGAAGTAACTTTTAGGGACAGAGCGCTTTGTTCCATTATTAAACCACTTTTGACTGAAAAGTCAGAATGTAATTTAAATGATTTATTCTTGTCTCAACTTTCTGAAATCTAAGGAATGTTCTGAATTTTGAGTAAATTTCTACCTTCTGGCAAGATTCACGATTAAATGATGAACTAGGGATGATAGGAATACTGATCCAGTAATGGAACCTTGCCTCAGCATGTTTTTGGAGTGACCGTCTTTAAATCAAATCCACGCCATGTGGCTGGCATTTATAACATGCATGTCACTGTGCTAGGGACTAAGATGCAGTGACCCCAAAAATAAATAGCTGTGTCTTTGGATCATGAAAAGTTGATTCAGATCGAAATAAAGAGTTCCTATGTGAAAAGTTAAATAAGAATCTGATTCAGGACAACAATAACCGAGTCACTGTATGAAATGGATTACTTGTTTCAATGTCCTGGTGCATGGCTTCTAGTTTACCACGTTCTTGGTCTATCTCCAGACACTGAGCTCTGTACTGACTTGCTAGCTGACCTCTGCACCTGATTGCTCCCCATATCTACAGCCAATCGCCCCTGCTTCAGGGGCTACCACTCCAGGCCCTTTAGCCTCAGAAGGAAGGAAGAGTAACACACATGTGTTGCTCCAGCGCCTCAGACTCTGGCGCTGACTCCCTCCTCCTGCAACTAAGATGAAATATCTTGGTATCAGGCAGGAGGCCCTTGGAGGGGGTCACTGCACACATGTGTCTGGCGTCCACATGCAAGGCACATGCTGGATGAGGTTCAGGTGGAGTGACTGGCCACCCAGGCTTTGATGGGACAGGGCCAGTCTTTATTTCTGATTTGCTATGTACTCTTGTTGAGAAAATTCCACTGCCCCCCAAAGGAAGGGGGCAGGAACTAGAAAAGAAAAAGTGACAGGTCATCTAATGAGGACTGAGGGACAGTATAGCAGTGTCCAGTCATTGAGGTTCAGCCTATCTGAGGTATTTCCCGCCAAATCAATAATATATGTGATGAGGCTGATGATTTTCTGAAAAGTGTGTGTATGTCTCACATAAAATTTTTAAAAAAAAAAAAGTTGTCAAAGTTGCAATTAACCCTTTATATTCCCTCATATCTATTGAGCTATGCAATGCAGTATTCACAGCCCTTTCAAATTCTAATGTACTCTCCAGAAGTTTACATAAACTTTTATTATCCTTTCTTCTATTCTAGCCATGCCTTCAGACCCCTCTCTCTTCCTTCTGTTCCATCTTCTATTCAGTCAGTTTAAAGCTTACTTTTTACATCAAATTTTATTTCCCCCTTTCACACTTTGGGGCCCAGTGGACTATGGTGGGGGACTCTGGGTAGCTTGCTGGTGGGTGTGGTGTGGTGATATACATCTCAGAGGTGTGATCCTATACCTCCCAGTCATGTACAGTGGTGTAAACCAATTAACCTAATAAAAAAAATATTTCCCCACAGGATGTTTGAGGCTTTACATTGTGATAGTGAGATGATGTGATAGGTTTTGTGTCAATTGCTCACTTCTGCCCCAGCACCTTGGTCTTTGTGGACAGACGGGTTGGCAGGGTACAGGGGCAGCGGGAGGAAGGAGGTGCAAAAATGTGGTAGGAGATGAGCATTGCCTTAGGGGTCCTGGTGCAGAGGCAGGCTCCTGGTTCTTGTGTGCAGTTCTCTCTAGGAGAAAGTTGGGATGCCTAGTTCTGTGCTGCTGCCAGCTTATCAGTCATATTGATAAGTTTAAATAAACTTAGAGTGGTTTAAATAAACTTAGAGTGGAACAATAACCTGGAAAGTATGGGGCTTGTTTATCAGGAAATTTCCACTTGGAAATATTATTCATCATTGACCTTACTAATCCTTCAACCTGGAAATTCACTAACTCCTCAATTTAGCTTTCATTTTTTCCTTTTGTCAAATAAACTCAGTACTTACTGTAATCGTTGGCAGGACCTTAATACTGGCCAGGACCAGGAAAGATGGGGGTGGGGTTGGGGGGACCAATCACTAGGGGATGATGACCTCTCTTGTTCTTTTTCCTCATTCCCTCCCCCTCACTCTCACTTTCTCTTTCATCATTGCTTCTCTCCTTTCTTTTTCTTTCTTTCATATTTCTTTATATGCTCTTCTTGACCTGTTCCTAAGGCTGGCTGCTAGGACTCTAAAATATCTTGGTTCTGATAAATGAAAATAAAGTCTCAATAACAATAAAGAGTTTATTAGGTAATCAAAGTGAGGATTCAAACCTGGGAAGCAATCTGTGTTAGATTTTACTCTGAGAATTATTCCAGTAAACTTAAGCTTGAATTTATTTTATGAAGGTAGGAAGAGTAAGTTATTAACATTAAGAATGTAATTTTTCTTTTTTTTTGCATAGAATACCTGGGGTGTAGGCCAGAGATGTGGGGGTGAGAAGATTTACCAGAGACAGAGTAGAGATCAGAACAGGCAGATCTACTGAAATACATGGCTAAGGGGAGCAGTGGGTAAGACAGGAGTGGTCTGCTGTGCCATATGTGGGTCAGCTCCCTGGGCCTTTTCTTATTCTCAGAACATCAATGATTACTTTTGCAACATAGCCAATATGTGTTCATCAATGATAAATGTATACCCAGAGCCCATTAAAAGCTACTAATGCTTTTATAGCATAATTTTTAGGACCTATCCAAAAATAAACTGGATAACTCACACAGAAGCCTTCACCATCTCTGGTAACTCTTTAAGAACCAATAAGAGTGGGCCTCCCTGGTGGTGCAGTGGGTTAAGCTATGCACTATGAAGCAAACCGCAGTCATTGCAGCATGAATCGATCCCTGCCCCTGGCCAGGGAGGGGACCCACATGGCACAGCAGACCCCTCCTGCCTCGCCTGCTGCTCCTCTCAGCAGTGTGTTTCAGTCAGTCTGCCTGTTCTGCTCCCCATTCTGTCTCTGGTGTATCTTCTCACCACCCTGGACTCTGACCTGTACCCCAGCTTTTGTATGTATAAATATATAAATCTAAAAAAAAAAACCAAAACAAAAAACCACAGAGCATAGACTTGCTCTGTCTTAAAAAAAAAAAAAGAACCAATAAGAGCACATAGATACATATATGTATACACACATACACACACACACACTAACAGACTCAGCTGGTCAGATGTATTAGAGGTTTTGGACTCTCTTTCTCTCTCTCTTCAAATCCATTTCTGGTTACCACTTAGAGCAAGTCCACACCCCTACACCCCTATGAGAAGCAGCGATTGGATTCTGGCTAGTCTAATTCCCAAGTTTTTGCCATACCACTGGGCCACTGCTCACTCAAGCATGGAATGAATAAAGGCAGAGCTTGTAAAACTGCTTCCTTGATGTATGTCATTTCATAGGTTAAAATCCCAATTTATTTGGACTTTTAAAAACAAGCTACTTGGAGTTTCTAACACTTTAAAAATTCTTTTGTAAGTAAAAGTACAATTACATTATAACATTGGAAAGGTTTCAGGGGTTCATTCATCATTGAAGATCATGGTTTATTCTGCTTCTGGGGGTAATGCTTCTCCACTGTACATGCTCAAGCCCTCTGCTGGGCTTCTTCCTGGCCACCCTCCTTGTCTGGTCTGCCTGGTAGATTAGATGCTTTTCTAAAACTCTTGACTTTTCTCCAGATATCACTTAGGATAAAAAGAGCTGGGCTGTTGGGACTGATCTTCTCGCCTGATTACTGTCCTTCACTCCATCCTTGTACCAGTCTACCCTTGCCCGTCAACCTCGTTGTGAATTCTGCTGCCTTTCTTTAGCTGTGCCCAATCTCTCTGGCACCAGAAGTGCTCACAGTATTACTAAACTTTGACTTAATCTAGGGCAATGGCAAGAATAACAATAGTAATGGCAATTAGTCATATATTTGCTCTAATCTTACAAAGCAGCTATAATTTTTATTAGTTGCTTTCATTTCCTTCATCCTTATCACTAAGGTAGAGAAGCTGAGACTCAGTTAGGAGGTTACTTTTCAAGGTCATAGAGCTCCTGATTACCAAATTACTTGATCTTGTCTATAGTAGAATTGTCTCAGCAAATCTTTGAAACTCTTTTCTAGGCTGCTCAACATTTGAAAGGTAATTTTTGCAGAAGTGGGTGGCCTGGGTGGCTATTGTTAAATAGTTATTATAGTCTATTATAGGATTTTTTCCCCCAACTTTGCAGCACATCTTTATTATTTTCAAAGATTTCAAAATTATGAAAACTGAAAGAACAGAACAATGAACACTCATATGCTCTTCATCTGTATTCATCAATTATTAATATTTTGTTATATTTGCTCTTTGTGTGTGTGTGTGTATATTTTTTGGTGGAACATTTTGAGACTTATTTGTGGATCTTTACTCTCAATTTTTCATCACTTAATATAGTGATTTTCAGACTTTTCTGTGCCTCATAGCACTGCTGGAGCAGCTGCTGATTTTAATGTGGATAATAAGGCTGACAATTGACAGTATCTGTCATCCTTTGCCTCAGATTTAAAGGCTTCACCTTAATCAGAATAGCCCTATTGCTCTCAATAATTGCCTTGCAAACAAGTAAACTTGGAAATTATCACATAAATTTGTACTGATAGAATATCAACTTTGTGTATGTTGTATATTGAATTTTTAGATAAGATTTGCAGAAAAGGAACCTCCCTGGTGGTGCAGTGGGTTGAGCACCACTGTGAACCATCCTCAGCACAGCAGCACAAGTTCAATCCCCAGCCAGGGAAGGGAACCTGGAGGGGAAGTCAGAGGGGACTCACCACATGGTGCAGCAGACCTCTCCTGCCTCATCCCCCCCACCTGCTCCCCTCAGCAGTGTATTTCAATTGATCTCCCCACTATGTCTCTCACCTCCTGCGCCTCTGGCCTATACTCCAGCTCTCGTATGCATAAATAAATAAATCTTTTTAAAAAAAAAGATTTGCAGAGAAGATTTCACTATTAAAAATGTTTGAAAAGGGGCCTCCCTGTTGGTGCAGCTGGTTGAGGGCTGCACTGTGATGCATCTGAGGCACAGCAGCTTGAGTTCAATCCCTGGTCAGGGAGGGGACCCACATGGCACAGTAGACCTCTGCTGTCTCGCCCGATGCTCCCCTCAGCAGTGTATTTTGGTTCATCTGCCTGTTCTGCTCCCCACTCTGTCTCTGGTGAATCCGCTTACCTCCCGTGACTCTGGCCTGTACCCCAGCTCTTGTGTGCATAAATAAATCTTTTAAAAAAGAAATAAAACTGTTTGAAAAGGCAGCAAAACCTCTGCCCACTTGTGCCTATGCAGGTGTTATTCTTCAACATCCTTCTCCCTGGCAGCAGCTCTCCTGCCCACCTGTGACCTATGACTATACTGATATTCTCTTTATTGACCTCCATTTGCGAAGCAGCAGAGACAGCTCTCCTCCCAAGGCAGCCTGCCTGTGACTGTGCAGGCCGCCCTTTTGACAAACCCGTCCCTTTGAAGGGCAACTCTTTCTGCCCACCCCCCTGTGTCTATGCAAGAGTTCTTTATTCTTATACTTCTTTTCACAATAGATGTGCTATTTTGTATATTAAAAAAAATGTTTGAAAGCTTAATGAGCCCCATTCTCTTTCTGGGTATTAACTGACAGCCTTGGGGCCACCCCACCTCCTATACCCCCTGCCCACAACTGGGTGCACTCACAGTTTTGGCTCTAATGGCCCAGTTATCACTTCTGGATGGATCATAAATCAAGGTTAAAGGGTAGAAATCTCACAAAATTGGTAAGACATTTTCATGTCATTTTTCTTTTAAAAATTACACACACACATTATTTCTTCGTATGCATCTTAATGTACGCCTGCACATTTAATACACATATAAATGTTGTAGTGTACATCAATTATTAGGTTGCTCAGAAAGATGAACCTATATCCATAACGATGATGACATTAGTTTTAGCACATATGAGGTCTAAGTATGTACCATGCAATCTCTTAAGTGCTTTGTATATGGTATCTCATTTAGTTCTCACCACAATTTATGGATTAGGAATCACTGTGTGTTTATTTTACAGGTGAGGAAACTGAAAGCTAGAAGATTAAGTAATGCATCCATGTTCACAATGCTGGGCTGGGCCCAAATCCTCACTCTTTACCACCCAGCTGGCCCTGCTCCAGACACATGGGTGAGCATGTGATTGAGGCTGGAGTGAATTCTTTTCCGATGAGTGGTTCCCTGGGAAGTTTCTGGTTAGTGTTTTCCAGCAGTTAAATAACTTAAATTTATATTCGCCTTTTTGTGTTTTTACTTTGATAGTGAGTTTAGAAAATGAATATAAATATTTAGAACCATTGCAGTAGCTACCTTGTAACCAAACAGCTAATAAACATGAGACTTTTACATCTAATTTTACATTCACTACTATTAATAATAACAAATGACACTCAACACCAGGCACACAATATCCTTTAAAAGGGGATACACATATCATTAAAACTTGACTAACACTGTTCTTGTTAGAATCGAGATGACCTGCTCTTTCAGAATATACAGCAACTGCCTTCCCATGAAGTGCCAGGTTTAGGAGATTTACGGTAAAGCCATGTTTCCTAGGAGGTCAGTACAAAAAGCCAGACTTCTACCGGCAGTTTCTGGAGAGATAAGCTTTCCATCCATCACAGCGGTTTACTTTCACTTCGGGAGATGTTTATAACAGAACAGGCTCAAGTGGGATATTTATCAGCTCTTCCTGTTCCTCTGGTGTTTGGTGGGGTCAACAACGGGCAAGGATAAAATGAACTGGTCATCTCAAGATCATGGAAAACCTGGACTCAAGGCTCAGGAATGCCCCCTGTTTTCATTGTGAGAAGGGAAATGATTCTGTCCCTGTGTGCCAGAAGTGTGAAACATGTATCTTGGCTTGGAAGATCTTTTCTACCAAGGAGTGGTTTCGACGGATCAGTGAAATATCACAGAGGAGGTTTTTGGTTAGCATCCTGATGCAGCTAGATAACTTGTATTTGTTACACTATTTTCAAAATATCCTTCAGCCCACACAGGGGAAGGAGTTCATCTATAGCCATTCTCGGTTCATCCTCAGCAAGAAGGAGGGGAAAGTTGTGAAGTCTTCCTTGAACCAAATGTTGGATAAAACAGTGGAAGAGAAGATGAAGGACATTTTGTACTGGTTTAGGAAGAGCACCTACCGAACTAAAGCTCATTATACACTTTTGCTGCTGCAGATGTGCAACCCCAAATTACTGCTCACTGCTGCCAATGTCATCAGAATCCTGTGTCTGAGAGAACGGAACAATATTTCAGGTAAACAAGGCTACAGGTAGAGACCAGAGGGCCCCTCGAGATAGGAAGCGAGACTTCAATAGCCTGTAAAGAAACAGAATGTGTGGATAAGCTTAGGCTGGCCAGCATTTTCCAGAAAGTAAGATAGAGGTCTTTGTCCTGACACCGATCTTGTTTACCAAAGGAGAAATTTTTGAACATGACTTCCTTCTAGAAAATTACCAAGTGACAAGTGCAGAAGGAAGTACATTTAATGTCAAGCATTTAAAATGGATTTCTCCATCCCTTAGGCACAGAAATGGCTGCTCTGGGACTCTACTACTTAATGCTGGTGTGGTACCTCCATTACTGTTTAGAGATTGAACTGGGCTTGAGGCAGATGTAAGGGTGAAGCTACTGAATAGCTTTGCCCTTCAGCTTGCACTAAATAGTAATAACCAGGCCAAAAGTTAAAACTTAGGGACTTTTTAAAATTCATTCCACCGTGTATTCCTTGTGTGCACATAAACTCCAACCTTGAAGTCAAGTTTATCCAAAGTTGGAGATAGCAAAAAAGGCCCCACCAAAAAATAATCTAGGGCAGTTGTTCTCAAACTTTACCTTGTCTCAGAATCCTGGGAGAGCTTATTAAAACACAGATAACTGGGTTCTTTCCATAGGTTTGATATGGACAGGATTCTGAATTTTTAACAAGTTTCCAGCTGATGCTGATGTAGCTAGTCTGGAGGCACCACTTTGAGAGCCATTGGTCTTTAGTACCAGTGAGAGGATCTTGGAAATGTTTGTTCAGTTGGATCAGGAAGCAAAATAAACCAGAGAGGAGGCAAGATTGGAGCTTACAGAGGAGTCCAGGAGTAGATGGTACAAGAAGCACAGGTTTAGTGGGGTTGTGGTGGGGTGGGAGGTCAGGAGGAAACAGTCAGAGGTAGGAGTTTCAGGAGTGCTCAAGAGTGGGAGAATTCCCAATATCCATGCCACCTGATTTGTGGTCATAGACTAGTGGAATCCAAAGGAATTTTAAAATTAGATGATATAGGGAACAATTAGATAGTGATATATGCCACATTAGTTTCATTGGTGTGTCAGGCAAGTAAAAGAAGGGTAATCTGGAATTAAAAAGTGGTGAAAAATAAGTCAGAGAATCCTATACATTAGTTTAGAGATAGACTAGTCCAACTCCTTAATTTTATAGATGAGGAAGGCAAAATTAAGGGAATCTGGGTGACTTGGTACAGGTCACCCAGCAAGAAAGTTGAAAATCAGGTTTCCGCCTCCAGCCCTTCTCCCTTCTGAAAAGTTGGCAGGGAGGACAGAACACCACAGGCCTTACTTGTACACACACGCACAGTATTCTGAACTTCATCACCCATCATAGGAATCAGCTACTTCTATTGAAGTTGTATAAGTCCAGTTATAGGTGTGGCAAGCTTCCTCTTAATCTAGGGGAAAGTCTCTTAAAACGTTAAAATATCAGGCAGTCATCTCTTGATGGGCACTTGAGTTGTTCCCACATCTTGGCTATTGTGAATAATACTGCAGTGAACATAGATAATGTGGTTGAAATTTGAGGTGGTTACTCAAAGTGAAGTAAATCACAAAGAGAAAGACAAATACTGTATGATTTCACTCATATATGGAATAGAAAGAAACAAAGCAAATGAACAAAACAAAAACAAACCCATAGATTCTGATAACAAAATAGTGGTTACCAGAGGAGAAGGTTATGGGGTGGCGAGAGGAACAGGTAAAGGGGAGGCAGTTGTATGGGGAATGATAACTAGACCTTTGATGAGTGTGGACTGGTACATACATTTGTCAAGGTATGGAGGTGTATTCCTGAGACTTATGTGTTATTGAAAATCAGTGGTACTATCAATTAAAAAAAATTATGGTTTCTAATTTGACCCAGGTATAGTTATTCATATCATTGAAGAAAATTAAACAAGCGATTTAGAAGAGCAGTCATATTCTACCTCCTGCCCACATCTCTTACTCTGTCCTTGTATACAGAGCTCTGAGGAATGTCACATTTTAGGTGGGCGGACACTAACCCATCAGGGGGGAGGTCTGACAAAATGGTGGCAGAGTGAAGATGCTGGGTTCCTCCTTCAGATACAACTAGATTGCAGTACCAAAGCCAAAACCAAACCCCAAACCCAAAACCCCTGAGTGATGTGAATGACCAGAGCAAATAATAGGAGCAATGGTTCTGTGGAAACGGGTAGGAAAAACTTTGAGTGAACTTTGTTTACTCAATGGGGCAGTAACAACCCATAAGATGGAGGGGTAACTTCTGCGCAGAGCCCCATATAGTTGTTGACTTGTCAGGGACTTTTGAAATCCGGCACTGAAACCCAAGGGGTGCACATGTTGCCACCCAGGACAGAGGGTGTGTTGTTGGAGAGCTGTGCTGTGGGAGTGCAGAGTGAAGATTATTGACTTAAGCCTGAATCAGCAGGGAGAAGGTGAGAGCACCTGATCTCCTCATAGAACAGGCAACACTTGTCCCAAGGCTGGGTTATACAAACCCCCTGCCACCTTGAGCCCCAGGGCTGAAACCAAAACAAAGGAATGCTTGAACAAACTAGAGTTCAAGTACTTGTCAGTAACAGGAGCAACCACTCCAGGATAAGGTTCTGTACTAGAAAAGAAAAGAGAACAACTCCTGACCTATAACCTGCTATCAACTATGTCACACCTAGTGCTTAAAAATAGCCTGGTGTGGAAAGGAACATGAAACTATAAGAGAAACTAAGACTGAGCAGTCTTAGTTGGCCTGGAGGAGACAGGGTCACTGTGGATCCATAACACACAGCTGGCACCCAAAGCACAGTATGATGCTTGAATCCCTCTGTTTACTGGCGGTGATCCTTTGATGCCCTACCACCCTGATCTTTTACTATGTTTACTACCCTTTGCCAGTATTAGTCCTCAGATGACTTCAACAGGTGCAAAGACAACAGTCTGAAAAATCTATTCCTATTAAAATCAATAAAAAACATAAAAATGTAAAGAGCACATCATGAATCCTGGAACAAAACAAAGCCAATCAAAAGACTCTCGGAGCTCCAGCCCAACAGAATTGTATAACATGACAGAAGATGAGTTCTAGGTAACAGGTAACTTATGGGACTCGAAGAACCAACAGAGGATAAAAAACAAGAGAATAAAGATAAAGAAAATATGAGGCAATTATGATTAAAAATAATAGACCTAAAATACTATTGTTGATTTAAAAAATATAATTGAGGGCCTTAATAGAAGACAAACAGATACAACAGAGACTGGGTTCAAAAGCCCATTTGGTGTTGGAGATCATACCACAGTGCAATGTAGGGGGAAAAAAAGAATGAAATAAATGAAAAGAGTGTAAGTGCCGCCCTTGGGATATTATTTCTCATGAAGAGAAATAATGTATCATGGGGGTCTGAGTAGGAGAAGAGAAAGAGAAAGGCATAGAAAATTTATTTAAAGAAATAATTGCTGAAAATCATTTCAGTCTGGAAAACAAACCAGATGTTGTGATCCAAGAAAGACAATGAGTTCCCACCAAAATAATACTGGACAGGCACACATCAGGACACATTATAAAAAGCTGTTGAAAAGCAATGTCAAGGACAAAATATTAAAAAAATCAAGAGAAAAATGAGTAACCTATAAAGGAACACCAATGAGACAGTAGACTTTTCAGTAGAAACACGACAAGCAAAAGGGGACTTGGGGGAGATATTTAAAGTACTTAAAGAAAAAACTTCCAGTCCAGAATCCTTGACCCACCAAGATTAACATTCAAGGCAGAACAAAAAGTAAGGAATGCAAAAGGAAGTCTAAAGTGACTAACCAACACTAAGCCGCACATGAAAGAAATTCTAAAGGGTTATTATATAGCAACAGACCAATAAATATCAAGGCAACAAATGCCTAACTCAATTAACATGGAGGAGGAGAGGAGTTATGATGTGGCCCATCAGAACAAGTCAGAAACCAAACTGTCCAATGGGCACACAAATACCCCATTATATTACTAACCTCAGTAGAACCTTCAAACGAAAATTAATAGGAGTACTGAGACACATGAGAAATTGGAAGTGGAATGTAAACAAAACATAACATGAAGTTCTCAAAAAATAAAAATGAAAAGACAAGGAAACAAAAACCAAACCGTTGCTAATTGTTTGTCTGCTAACAAAATAGCAATGAGCACTTAAGTCTCAATAATCATCTTAAAAATAAATGGCTTGAATTCACCAGTGAAAACATGAGTGACTATATGGATTAAAAAATAGTCCAGTCACTGTTGTTTATAAGATGCCTATCTTACCAATAAAGAGAAACATAAACTTAGAATTAAAGGCTGGCATATATACAAGCAAATAACTACCAAAACCAACAAGAACAACAAAAATCAAAAAACCAGAAACAACTGTACTTATATCTGAAAAAGTAGCCTTCTACACTTGACCTTAGCCAAAAGGCCGAGAAGCGATAAAAAAAATAGCCTTCTGATAAGAAACGTAACAGGAGATAGAGAGGGACATTATTTTAAGATTAAGGGTCTAACACAATAAGAAGGAATGATAAATAAACATGTACCAAATGATGGAGAACTGAGATAATAAAGTAGTAACAGAATGTGAGAGAGATATTGATAACAATAATTCTAGGGGACTTTAATACTCCATTTACAACTGACAGATCAACAAGACAAAGAATAAATAAGGAAACAATTTCAAGTGAGGAATTAGACCAAATAGGTCTAGCAGACATTTATAGAACACTCTACCCAAAATCTGCTGCATACACATTTTTTTTTCAAGTGTACATGGAACATTTTCGATAATACACCACATCTTGGGACATAGTCAATTGTCAATAAAACCACAAAGTTTGAAACTATACCTAGTATTCTCTCTCTGTGATGATGACAAAAGATATCAACTATAAGGAAAAAATACAGAAGACTTTGAATACCTGGATATTAAACAACATGCCGCTTAATAGCTATTGTATTGGATAAAAGAAATCAAAGCAGAAATTAGAAAATATGACAAAATGAATGAAAATGATTAGAAGCTACCATAATCTGAGGGATGCAGCAAAAACATTCTTAAGTGGGAAGATAATTGCAATATGGGCCCACGTTAAGAAGCAAGAAAAATCTCAAACAATTTAATATCATACCTAAAGCAACTTGAAAAAGAGGAACAAACAAAAGTTAGTAGAAGAAAATAATAAAATAAGAGCAGAAATAAACAATATAGACATTAAAAAGACTTTACAAAAGAATCAATTAAACTAAGAGTTGATTCTTTGAGAAGGTTAAACAAAATAGACAAACTATTTTGTCTAGCTAAATTACAAAAAAAAAAGAAGCAAGAAGGCATTAATAAACAGAGTCACAAATGAAAGAGATACAGTCACAAAAAGCACAGAAATACACAAGGTCTTAAGAGATTTTCTATGAGCAACTGTATGCCAATGCATTTAATAACCATGAAGAAATAGAAATATTTCTGTACAGCTACAAATACTAACTCAGAAAGAAGCAAATGAAGTGAACAAACTGATCATATGCTTGGAAATAGAAACAGTAATAAACATCTTCCAAGAAACAAAAATCCAAGACCAGATGGCTTTACAAATGAATTCTATAAAACTTTTAACGTAGAATCAATGCTTATCCTGTTCAAATTGATTTCAAAACTATCAAAAGGTATCCTCCTGAAAACAGACAAAGATGGCACAAGAAAAGGAAATTATAGACCAATTTCCCTTATGAACATTAATGCAAAAATCTTCAATAAAATACTAGCAAATCAAATTCAAAAGCATATAATAAGGACTATACAACATAATCAAATGGGGTTCATTCCAGGAATGCAAAGATGGTTCAATATATGTATATCAATTAATATAATGCATCATTCCAATAAAGGTAAAGATAAAAATCATGATATCAATAAAAGCAGAAGCAGCATTTGATAAGATTCAGCACCCATTTATGATAAAAACTAAATAATACGAGATTAGAAGGGCTCTGTCTCAATATAGTGAGGGTCACAGATCATAAATAAACATTCAATATAATATTTAATGGTGAAAACCTGAAAGCTATCCCTTTAAGATCAGGAAAAAGATAAGGATGCCCTTAGTCCCCACTTGTTTAACTTAGTAAAGATTTTGACCAGATCTAGCAGGAAACACAGGAAATAAAGGATCCAAGTTGTATAAGAGGAAGTGATACTATCACTATTTGCAGATGACACAAAATATAGAAAATTTTATAGATTCCATCCTTAGGTGATGAGCAATTCTTCAATGATATGCTTTTCTTCCCAGAGAGATACTACAACCCCAAGTTTGATATGTCATCTAATTCTTTTGCAGCTAGAGCCAGGCAAACATCCTTCCCTTTGTCCACCATTTCAGGAAAAGAAAATTTGTTTGGAAATTTTGGGGGAGAACAACCTGATACTGGTAAGTCAGCTTGTACCAAGAAAACCAATAGAGGGGGCATCTCTAGTGGTATAAGGGGTTAAGTCACAGTGCTATGTAGCTACCTGTAGCCTCTGCAGCATGAGTTCCACCCCTGGCCAGGGAGGTGACCCACATGGCACAGCAGACCTCTCTTATCTTGCCCACTGCTCCCCTTAGCAGTGTATTTTAGTCAATCCACCTGTTCTGTTCCCTACTCTGTCGAGTCCTCTCATCCCCCATAACTCTGGCCTGTACCCCAGTTCTTGTATGCATAAATAAATAAATCTTTAAAAGAAAAAAGACAGGACATAAGGAAGTCCCAGTGGTGCTGGAGAAGATGGCAGGATTATAGTGTCTGCGAAAGGCAGATTTGGGGAACTACCGTTCGTTTGGCACCTACAGTGTATTAGGCTCTATGGGATTTATTCCCTCATTTAATCCCACATCTGGTAATGGGAGAAGCCAGGATTAAAATCAATCCGTATCACCCTAAAGTCCAGGTTTTCACCTCTTCCCAAGAGATGTCTTGAAAATAGAGACCAGAATGGAAACTATTCAGGGTTTCTTCTGAACTGTTCCTTTGTTCCTAGCCACCAGCCACCACCCTTCACCTACCTCCGCAGCCCTGGCACTTCCAGGATTCAACCCACCAGAGGCTAATTATGTCACATTTGGATTCTGTCTTCTGGAGGAAACAAAATCACTGGGGAATTTGGGCCTGACTTCCAGGTCTTCCTAAATTGGTTTTTGAAGCAAGACATAAGTGGGACACAAAGCATAAATCCTAAAACAATTTCTTTTAATGTGGAAAATTTTAAATTTCAAAAGTAGATAGACTAATATAATAAGACCTCACATAACCATTACTCAACTCTAATAATTACCAACATTTTACTGGTCTATTTCATTCGATTCCCCTTTAAAAATTGTTTAAATTTTTCTTGAAGGGGTAATTTATTTTTTTATTATTTTATGTATTTCTACATCATTCTTCATTTTTGTACAGTGTATTTTTTTCTCTTCTTGTGTATAGTCCCCGTGAAATTCCCACCACCAATTGGACCATCACCCTTGTCCCTTGTCTACCCACTCCTGTTTTGATCCTACTCCCCTCTCCTTCAAATTGTCTCTGGTTTAGAGTTGTCTGTTGATTTTGATTTTTACTTTATTACAATTACTCCTCCCCCCCTCACTGATCCCTTATTTGGATCCTCTACTTTCTTCCTATACGTGAAACCATCTGGTAAGTTTCTTTTTCTTTCTGGCTTATTTCACTGAGCATGATCCTGAAGGGGCGATTTATTTTTTTATTTTATTTTTTTATTAATATAAATTTTTTAAAATTTACATATATTACATCAATTGTAATCCCCATGTATTCCCCATCACCATCTCACCAGTGCACCATCACCTCAGTCCCCTGTGCTCCTGTCTTCCCTCAACCCTCCCCCTCCACTCCCCACCAAGTGTCCCCAGTCTGTCCTTGTCTCCTCATTTTTGGTTTTTATGTCTTTATTGCTGTTATTATTATTATTGTTCTTATTCCTTTCCTTGATCCTTATTTGGTTCCCTTATGTTCCTCCTAAGGGAGGATAAAGGGGTGATTTAAAGGGAATCTTAAACACAATGCCATTTCACCAGAGGGGGCAGGGCGGGCTTTGATACCATGGATATAGATATTGTGTACGTGGTTGGAAAGATTCTATATTTATTTTGATAGATGAAATCCAATGGCCTAAGGGTAGACCATGAGAAGCTTTATTTTGTGGGCATGCTTTTGGCAAGGGCTTGCTATTGGCCTGGAAACAACTCTACAACGTACCTTTCTCTGGCTTCACTCTAGAGGAACCATGGAAGAAATCACTCCAGTGTATTTCCAAGATGAATATGCTGTCTGATGGAAAAGCGTACAAGGTCAAGGCAGGGTATGCCCACTCTAATCTGTTGGTTGACATGGATGCTGTCAGTGTCCTTTCTTCTGGCATCAGCAAATACCGGGACTTCATTCGTTACCTGCCCATCCACCTCTCCAAGTATATTCTAAGTATGCTGGGGTGTACCGGGGATTTCTTATAAGACCTCCCATCACAGTCAAGTTCTGACATTCCCAGGTCTTTCTTTTCTTTTTTTTTCAGGTATGCTGGATAAAAGCAGCCTGAACAAGTGTGCCTTTGTGAGCCAGCACTGGGCTGCCCTGGCACAGCAGGTCAAGATGGACATACCGATGCATACCTTCATTCACAACCAGATTACCTTCTTGCAGGTACTTCCTGGCTGGGAGGGGACCGTCTGGAGACCAGCCTCACTGCTCTGTTGAGGCTGCCCTGACTCTGGGCCTTGCAGTCTAGTCAGTTGGCCCATAGCTGGCCTCCTGCTCCTCCTTTGCTGCTTCATAGGCTTCACAGTCAGTTCCTTTTTGTCTTGACTTCCCATTAACCACCATTTACTCCCCCCCCCCACCCCCCGTCAGTGCATCTAACAAGAACAAGATATGTAGAAACTTCTCAGGAAGAGAACCTCACAAAGCAGGTTTTTATTTCTCAAAGAGAGTTATAACTTATGCAATAAAAAAACGATTTCAGACTCAAACTCATACAGTGTAGCGATATTTACACAGCAACATACTATGTTTTAGGTTAAAATGCAATTTTCCCGATAGTTACCATCTCTAGCATTTTTAGTTCTAATTCTTGCCTGGATTCTAACCCTAAATCATGGTTTCCTAATGGCTTGGATTTTTCCTAGCATAGCTAGATGACAGAAAACAAGGAGAAGCAAGCGTAGTGAGGCAGTCCACACTCTGGAAAGGTGGAGATTGCTGGCCATCCCTAGCTGGACTTCCTCTAGATGCATACTATTTACTATTCTCCTTAAACTGGTCTGCACACACTACTGGACTTTGTTAGCCAGAGTTTACCCATTTTTCCTACTTTCCCCTCCCCTTGGAGAACAGCAACCAACATTAGCATTTTCTGTTTTTATTTTTCTCCCCAGGGGTCCTACACAAAGGGAATAGATCCTAACTTTGCCAACAAGCTTTCCATCCCTGTGCCTAAAATAGTAGATGATGGGAGGCGCATGCGTGTGAAAAATCAGAAATGGAAACTGAGGACGAAGGTGGGTCCCCATAGCATCTGGAGCAAGTAGCTGTGACGCCATGTTTTTATTGGTCATTGAAGTCCAGACTCAGCCCTCACACAGAGCTATAAGAAGTGGGAGGATATGGGCGTAACATGTGGATATAGGGTAGGGAAGGCCAGAGTTCTGTGCTTTGTATTCTTGAGCAAGATACTTCCTCTCTTTATGCCTGCTTCCCTCATCTGTGAGATGAGTGGGCTGATTTGGTGGTCTCTCAGAATTCAGTTCTTCAAATCCCCCGGCCGTGTCCTCTGTCCATCGCACCAAGTCATTGAATGGGGAGCTCAGAGCCAGTAGCAATGTGAGGGAGATGCATGGGATTCCCATGCATCTAGAAGCTAGCAGCGTCTGCTGCTCAGGAACAAGAAGGACCTGAGGGCAGGGAGGGCAGGGCCAGTCCAGACTGTCCAGGACCTAGAATAAGCAAAGTTTTACTCTTACTTCCAGTTCATTCTGGTTACATGATGGGAAAGGAGCATTACTTAACCATAGATATCCCCACCAAATTTAGGGCAATAATGAAGAAGTGTAGGTGGACAGTTCTCTGAGGTCTCTGTTCTGCATGTCCAGGCATGGTGGTCATTCCTAAGATCATTCACTTCCTGCTCCCTTCTCTATTTTGAGATCCATGCCACTTGCCCCCAAAGGATACCTAATGGTGGGTGGTCTGACTGTAGCTTCTCTTAGAGAAACTGGGTATAAATTAGAACTTGAGAAATATAAGTATGCAGAGAGACTATTTAGTTCATGTGCCCAGAGAGGTCAAGCAGATCACATGAATGAGGGAGGTCACATGAATCTGGTGTGAGCAGTAAGGTGAGCAGTAAGGATGATGGGAACTGGAGCATTCACGCCCATCAGAAGGGCCAGTGCTACCCAAACCAGCTGACTATTACCATGGGGTACAATGGACATGCTTCCCAGACCACCAGAACTTTGAGAAGACAGAGTCTGAATTACCATGTGAAATCACTTGTTTTTCTTAAATGCTGGTAACTAATTAAAGGCATTTAAAAAATGTAAAGAAACAACATATTTGTGAACCTCATTTGACCTGCCATTTGAAAAAAGATTTATTTATGCGTACAAGAACTGGGGTCTAAGCCAGTCTAGGTGTGGGGTGGGGAGAGACAGAGTAGGGAGCAGAACAGGCAGATCGACTGAAACACACTGCTGAGGAGAGCAGCAGGGGAGACAGGAGAGGTCTGCTGTGCCATGTGGGTCAGCTCCCCGGCAGGATCAAACTCATGCCAAAGTGGCTGGTGATAGTTTCAGAGGGCTGAAACTTTAACCCCTGCACCACCAGGGAAGCCCTGACCTGCCATTTTTATTTCCGAGTCGCTTTTTTCACTCATTTTACTGATGAAGAAACTGAGGCTCAGAGAGGTCTCTCAGCCAGTGCAGTAAGAGAGACACAGTTCAATGTGGCCCTGGGTTCTCTAAGTCAGTTGCTCTGCTAAGTATAATAAAATACCCAGTTCCTCGGTGATGTAGCTAGTAACCACCTGACAAAAATAGGTTACCCAGTCAGTGCCTGACATTTCACAAATGTGTGTATGTGTATGTATAGTGTAAGAGAGAGAAACAAGTAGAGAGTATGCAGGCATGGCAAAGAACACATGAAGCAGCAAGAATAAACAGTAAAGGAATCTGCTGGGGGAAAGGCAGTGGTGAGCGCTTTTGAGGGGTGATGGCTGCAATGGGTGCTCTCTGCTGAGCTAAAGCAGTTTGCCAGGCAGTGCTTGTTCTGCCTGGTATGTGAAATAGAAATGTGAAAAACCTTGACTTCAGGAAAATGGCCAAAGGGCATCTGTGACTTTATTTTGTGATGGTTTCCCTCTGTGAACTGACTTTCAGAAAAACTATGCTATCAGCAACATGGAAAGTTCATGGAATTAAAACCCATAAAAAATTCAAAGAGGTGGAAGAGTTAGGGACTTGACAGCCTTTTCTAGTTCATGGATTACATTAGTGCCCGCTTGTAGGCCTCTTCTAATCACCACGTAGCAGCAGCCCCAGCCTGAAGACGAAGAATCCAGGTTGTGCCCTTGGCTGGAATGACACCAGGGGACACGTGACAGGGGCCCTGGTAAAGGTGCCTTAATCTGACTTCCAAGTGTTCCTTGTTAGACTGACTACAACTTGTGGACGGCGTATCAGGGCCAGGAAACCCAGCAGGTCCAGACGGAGGAGAGAAATGTCTTCTGTGGGACTTACAACGTGCGCATTCTCTCTGACAAGTAAGTCTGGGACCAGGTCTTCTGGGTCTTTCAGAACCTTGAATTGCTCACATGGGCATCTTAGGATTCCCTTGATCTCCCTTAAAAGGGCAGTCCTTTCCCATGTCAAACTGCAGCCCCCAAATAATATAGATCCCATTTGGAGAACCGGCGCTTGATTTTTATATCATTTCTCAGTGGTACGTGAAGGGAATTTTGTCCTGATAAATTTTGGGTATATTGCCCAAGAACCTGATTCAGAGGTATGCAGTCCAAATGCATACATTTTTCTTTTTTTGAAATACCTGTATTCCCCACAATTTTATTTATTTTTTATAAGATTTATTTATTTATGCATACAAGAGGTGGGGTACAGGCCAGAATTGGGGGAGATGAGAGGAGTCACCAGAGACAGAATAGAGAGATCGACTGAAACACACTGCTGAGGGGAGCAGCGGGCGAAGCAGGAGAGGTCTGCTGCGCCATGTGGGTCCTTTTCCTGTCTAGGGATCGAACTTGTGCTGTAGTGGCTGCAGATGTTTCACAGTGCAGTGCTCAACCCACTACACCACCAGGCAGACCCCTTCCCCCCTAATTTTTTTTTTTTAAAGATTTATTTATTTACACATACAAGCACTGGGGTACAGGCCAGAGATATGGGGGGGTGAGAGGATTCACCACAGAAAGCGGGGAGCAGAACAGGCAGATCAACGGAAGTACACTGCTG
Source organism: Galemys pyrenaicus (assembly GCA_019455555.1). Taxonomy (NCBI): domain Eukaryota; kingdom Metazoa; phylum Chordata; class Mammalia; order Eulipotyphla; family Talpidae; genus Galemys; species Galemys pyrenaicus. The sequence goes on from JAGFMF010011456.1 coordinate 2,963,767, forward strand.
AGGGGAGCAGCGGGCACAGCAGGAGAGGTCGCTGCACCATGTGGGTCCCTCGCCTGGCTGGCAGCAGGGCTCGAACTCGTGCTGCAGTGGCTGCGGTTTGCTTCACAGTGCGTTGCTTAACCCACTGCACCACCAGGGAGGCCCGCTTCCCCCCTAATTTTAAAAGTAATATATACTTACTGAAAAAAAAATCCTCCAAATGCCATTGAGAAAAGCAAAGATCTCCTTTACTATAATCTTATCATTTAGAGAAAACCACAATTAAACTACGTTTTGAACTACATTTTACTACACTTAACTACATATAAGTGTAATGAGGTTATGCTATACATATTTCTGCAACCCACTCAGCAAAGTACTCTGTGGAGCTTTCCATGTTACATATGAAAATGGTACTTCTGATAACTATATATGGATATGCCATCGGAAGATGACCTTTTAGTCAACTATCAGTCCTACTTTAGGTATAAAACTTCATTCTGTACTCATAGTTTTGTAAAGTTCATCTTTATTTTTTTTTCTTTTGGTTGTGAACATTACCAACAAATTGCATCTGAGAATACACCACTAAGTAGGGGAAAGACAGAGCAAATAGCAGAAAAACGAAGTAGATTTCTTTATAGATAGTGGGCTGACAAGTCCTCTTTAGAAGAGATAATGGCTGGTTAAGACGAGTGGAATGATAAAAATATCAAGAATTGTTCCTCATATTTAGTGAGGTTACATATTTTTATTTATTGAACAAACCCACTTTACTCTGTGGTATGAGAGTAATTGGTAATAGTGTCCTTTCATGATAAAAATTGTCTTAATTTGAACAATAAATGGTTTGACCAGATTGCCCTTATTTTATCTATTTACCAAAAATCCTAAGGTTGAAAAATTAGTTCAGTTCACCCTTTTTTATTGAATTATAAGCTCACTAAAGGCAAGGTTCATCTTATTCATCTTTGTATTTCCTATGGTAACAAGTAGCACAGGACTTTGAACCTACTATATATTCATTGGACATTTTTCAAGAAAAATATAACCCAGTGGGATATGCAGTAGATATATGGCTTTTCCATGAAAAAGGTTTTCATGGTCAAATAGGCTTAGGAAATGCCACACACTCTATTCTCTTTATTGGGGACTTTTCCTATATTAACAGATTAAAAAATAGTTTTGCCTTTTGTCTTTAGGTTTTAAATCTTCCTGAGATGGATTTTTGTTATGGCATGAGGTAGGGATCCCACTACTAGATCTTGCCTTCTGAAAAGTTGTTGGAATTTCCCATTCTGCCATTGCCATAGGTTAAATCCATGTTTCTAAGCGAGTCCCATAAAGACACTTGTTATTCTTTCATGGGTCATTTCCTCTCCTCCCTGCAACTCAGGTGGGATCCAAACAGAGTCATCCATTATTGCGGAGGAGACCTGGTAGCTGTTTCATCAAATCGGAGGATCAAACTTCTGGACATCATTCAAATAAAGGAGATACCCATCGAGTTCCGTGGCCATGCAGGGAGTGTCCATGCCCTCTTCTTGTGTGAGGAGGAAAAGTTTCTCCTGAGTGGGAGCTATGACCTGAGTATCAGGTAAGTGGTTCAAGGAAGTCGTGGTCCCCATCCAGAGCCAAAAGTCAGCTTGCAAAACTGAAAAGTTATCCTAAATGATCCTGACTTCCAGATAACACACAACTTTTTTTATTTTTTAGCTAGGTAAAAACCAAGAATTTGTGTATTGTTTAAATGTGAATAAGATAGATTTATAACAATCATCAGATATATTCTCTAGTTGCAGATTTTGAATCAGGAAGGATCTTTTTTAGCAGTCTTAGAGGAAGCCACATTTTTTCTTATTTCCCATCAATACTGGGTACCATCCAACTTTTCAAATTTTTGCCAAATGAAGCTGTTAAAAATCATTTCCATTAGCATTACTTTGGTTATTAGTAAGCTTCCTTATTAACTTCTAAAGCTTCCTGTTTTTTAAATTGCCTGATTATAGCCCCTACCTATTTTTCCTTTTGGGGCTATTCTAATTGAATTTATTTGTTGTTCCACATATTACCTTCTTTATATTAGTCCCTTATATTAGTTCCTTATATTTCTTTTTAAAATAAAAGGTGTTACTTCCCTCTACAGCAACTATAATAAAATCTGTGATAGTCCACAGTGATATCCCACATGATGCCATCTTTATCATATGGTGATTTTCTATGTGTACATAAGAAGTGTCTGGGAGCTTTCTATTCTAAAATAACAGCTTGTTTTTCTGTTCTTGTACCAAAACCACCCCGTTTTTAAAAAGACCTATAAAAGCAATTTTAGGTTCACAGCAAAATTGAGAGGAAAGATTTCCCATATACTCCTTACCCTACACATATAAAGCTTCACCCATTACTAATATCTCCCACCTAGTGGTAGCTGCATTATAACAACTGAACCTATAGTGACACATAATCATGCAAAGTTCATATTTTACTTAAGGTTCATTCTTGGTGTTGTATATTCTAAGAATTTGGATTAATGTATCCATAGTATCACACAGAATATTTTCACTACTCTAAACATTTTCTGTGTAACAATCAGCTATTCATTTTTCCTTCCCTACCCCAATTCCTAGCTACTGCTGATCTTTTCTTCTGTCTCCATGATTTTGCCTTTTCCAGAATGTCCTATAGTTGGAATCATGCAGGATCTAACCATGTCAGATTGGCTTCTTGTATGTAGTACATGCATTTAAGATTCCTTCATTCCTTTGCATGGTTTGACAGCTTATTTTTTTAAAGTACTAAATAATATTACATTGTCGCATGTACCATAGTTTATTTATCTACCCATCTACTGAAGGACATCTTGGTTATGAACAAAGCTGCTATAAACATCCACATGCAGGTTTTTGTGTCAGCATAATTTTTCTACTCCTTTGGGTAAATATCAAGAAGTCTGATTTCTGGATCATGTGGTTAGAGTATATTTAGTTTTGTAAGATGCCACCAAACTGTTTCCAACATAGCTGTGCCATTTTTTGCATTCTTAACCAGCAATGAACGCGCTCCAATTGCTTTATATCATCACCAGCATTTAATGTTGTCAGGGTTGCAAACTTTGGCCATCCTGATAACGTGTAGTGGTATCTCACTGTGGTTCTAATTTGCATTTACCTGATGACCTATAATGTGGAGCATCTTTTCATATGCTTACCTTTGCAAATGGTATCTGATTTATATTTTCAAGCTGGTTATTGCCAGTATGGATAAATGCTATTAATTTTTGTAGAAACCTTGCTAAGCTCTCATAGTTCTAAAAGTATGTGTGTATTACTTTTCCCCTTCCAATTTTGCCTATGCCTTCCAAATAAAGAGAAAAGGAATCATTAACTTATTTTCCTTCTTGAAGGGAATATATCTACAATAGTCCTTGCTGTTGAGGACTTTGGTTTATAAGTTTTACTAAGTCAAGGAAGTTCCTTTTATTCCTATTTTTCTAAAAATTTTTATCAAGGACTTTCTGTATAAAAACAAAACAACCCAACAGTAATCTGGACACGTGGTTGATCATATGGCTAGAAACAGAAACCCAGAATATGCCTTCTTCAGACCACTCAGACCTGGTTAGAATGTGGGCACATAGTAGGCTCTGATAAACTGGTAAGGCTGTAGGGCCTTTGAGAGTATAGAAGAAAAAAATTCAACACATCTAAAGAAAAACAAAAGGAACATTAATTGCTTACTATGTGCCAATTCTCATAATTTCTCTATGATGTAAGTACCACTCTCATCCCCACTGTGAATGAGAAACCTGAGGTGCAGAGTGACTCAGTAACTTATTCAAGATCACACAGGTAGTAGGTGATGGACCTTGGGCTGGACCTCATGCAGCCTGGCTCCCAACCCACTATCTTAACATGCACTTTGCGCTCTCACTAAAGCCTTCTGGCTGAACTATCATTGAACTTTCAGTGGTAGCGAGGAGACTTCAGGCCAGTTTGCTTATTACAACAGTACGATTCATGCATGTTCCACATATCTCTGATGAGCCTTAGAAATATACACCAGATAATTTTGGAACTGACAGGCTGTAGCAAGTTGTTCTTATTTTAAGGTCTTCCATTATATCAATGCCATGGATACTAAGTCTAGTGATGGTCATTCCAGGGTTCCTTCTACCTCATACCAACTGAACACCTATCAAGCATTTTCTACCTGTTGTTCTCATGTTACAAGCATTAATACAGAGTTTTTCATCCTTAGCACTGCTGACATTTGGGACTGGAAAATTCTCCATGTGGAGGCTGTCCTGTGCATTATAGGATCTTTAGCTGCATCCTTGAACTCTACCCACTAGATATCAGAAGACTCTCTCTCCCCACTTGCAATCAAAATGTCTCTAGACATTGTCAACATATCCCTTGTGGGTAGAAATCACCCCTGATTGACCATCACTGTATTTGTGTATTTAATTCTTCATAAAAACCCTATGAAGTAACTACATTAATCCAACTTGATTAATTTGAAAATGAAGCTTAACTTTCATTTGAGAAATTAAGTAACTTTCCTAAAATTACCCCTAAAAGATGCTGCAACTGGGATTCAAATCCAGGTCTTTCAAGGACAAATTGGGGACACTTGGTGGGGAGGGAAGAAGGAGAGGGTTGAGGGCAGACGGGAGCACAGGGAACTGAGGTGATGGTGCACTGGTGAGATGGTGATGGGAAATACATGGGGATTACAACTGATGTCAACTATATATAAATAAAAAATGTTGATAAAAAAACCCAAAAAAAAAACACAAACAAAAACAAATCCAGGTCTTTGACCCTGAGCTTAACCATGAAACTGCTGCCTTCCATCTACCTCTTGATCTAAAGGAACTATACACAGTGTGACCCCTGGGCCCTCAGAAACTCACAAAACCTTTTTTTTGGCTGATTCCTGCAGATACTGGGATCTGAAAAGTGGAGCCTGTGTGCGAATCTTCACTGGCCACCAAGGGACAATCACTTGCATGGATCTATATAAGAAGATCTTTGTATCTGGAGCAAAAGATTGCCAGATAAAAGGTGAAAAACAAATGTATAGAACTGTCTAATATTTTTTCCCTAAATCCATGAGTTGCAAAACAAACAAACAAACAAAAAAAACAACTTGCTTTGTTCATTTCTACAGGCAGTCACTTCTTCCTTTATTTATCTGCCATCCACCCATCCATTGATTCTTCCAGCAATTGTTTGTTGAATACTGACTGAAATGTAGTCGTAGATGCCAAAGAGGAAAGCCCTTAAGACATGACTTTTTCATTTCCTCAGGGAAATGAAAGCATCTGCCTCCTAATGGAGACAGATATAGAAGTGTATATTGGGGGCTATTGTAAATAGGGGAATGATAATAGTTGCATATTGAGTCCTGACTTTGTGACAGGTATTGTGATAGGTGCTGCACACACACTGTCATATTTAACCCTCACAACAATGCTGTTAGGGACATTGATGAGGAATCTGAGACTCAGAGAGAAAAACAACCTGTTTCACATTAAAGCTGCTAAATAGTAGAGCAGAAATTTGAACTCAGGGTTGTCTGGTTCTAAATCATGTACTCTTAACCAATAGACTGAGTTCTAAGGGGCTACAGAAATGGGATACAAGGGACAGCAGTGTGGCAGGCTGCTACAGGAATGAGGTCTAGAGGATGAGGAGAGAGTGTAGGGTAGTCTAGGCAGAAGTAAGAATAAAGGCACATTCATAGAAGGTTGAAGAAACTGGTGTATTCAGGGAATTTCCATTGTTTGGTGTGACTAGACTGTAATGTGTAGTGTCGGGCATTAGGCTGGTAGGTTTATTTGGGGCAAGATTATCAGGGGCCTTCTGCATAATGGCAGGAAATGGAATCTTATCCTATAGGATATGCGAAGCTATAAATATATTTTAAACTTAAGATTGACAAGATCCAGTTTATGTTTTAGAAAGATAACTAGCAATAACATGGAAGAAGGATTTGAAGAGGGTGATTATGTGGAGGTAGGAGACAAATTAAGACACTACTCAGTCTAGAGTATTCTGGGGTGTCTTTAGAATATTTGAGAACAGACAAATGTGAAGAAATTTCGATGGATGTGACTTTATATGAAATGGCACAGACCAGAAGGGAGATTTCTAGAGGGAGAATTGGCAGAAATCACTACCAGCTGGATATAAAAAATGAGTAAAGTATAAAGGCCAGACTGGTTAACTCATGCACTGGGCATATGATAGTGCCATTAATGGAAACAGGAAATAGGAGAGGGTGAGGAATAGAGGAGGAGGTGATGCTTTAATTTTGGACATGTGTGTGGTAAGCTGAATAATGTTCAACCAAAGATGTTTATGCCCTAATCCCTGTAACTTATGACTATGTCATTTTGCAAGACAAAAGAGACTTTGCATTTGTAATTGAGTTAAGGACCTGAAATGGGGAAGTTATCCCAGATTATTGTTATGGGACCCTGGGTAATTACATGGATCCTTAAAAACAGAAGCTTTCCTATTTGTAATCTACGGGAGATGTGACTGTGGAAGAAGCAATGATCAGAACAATGGAACACTGTGACTGAAGAGAGAGGAAAGGGGTTGGTCCTGAGCCAGGGAATATGGGTGACCCCTAACATGTGAAAAAGGAAAGGAAATAATGTTCCTCCCAGCCTCCATAAAGGAAAACAGCCACACTGATGCCTTGATTTTAGCTTTGTGAGAACATTTGGGCTTTTGTATAAGATATTTGTGCTTCTTCAGCCATTAAGTTCATAGTAATTTGCTATATGCACACCAAGAGAAAAGCTATTACAGATTACACTGGGGAGGCTGATGCAGGTGTAGCTATACTGGTCTGAGGCTCCCAATATGTTGATTTGGTGGTTCTCGATGATAATAAAAGGTAGAGTCCCTAAATGCAGATGACATTTCCCTTGAAAAGCAGGAGGAAGAAGTGAAAATAGAAGCGAATGAGGACTGGGGAAACCACAGCATGTTGAAGTAGGTGGAGGACAAAGATGTGGGAAGGTGGGTAGGTGGTGTTACAAACACACATCTCAGAACCTCTTAAGAAATCTTCCTACCTCTTCTCCCTCCTTAACCTGCCTGAATGCCTCATTGCCATGATTACTTTGAGGAGTGGAACAGAAAGGATGAAAGGATGAGGGTTTGAAACTAGAATGGCAGAAAAGGCCGCCAGTCCTTGAGAAAGTCTTTTGACATAGGGGCCAGCCTGAGGGGAGCAAGATCTTCAACCTCAGGTGAGGCTCCAAGCAAACACAGTAGTCAAGATACCTAGTTTAGTGAAATCTTTAAAAAATCAAAATCTATCTACAATGAAAAAAAAAATTCTTGCTTTCCCCTAATCCTGGTCCTGGTTGTTAGCCCAGCTGCTTCTCCTGGGTTCTTTCCACCTGCCTGGGTTCCCAAAATTGAATGAAAAAAACCACTAGAGACCTGAGCGGTAACCCTGGCTTTAGACCAGTGCATCTTACCAATACATCTTTTGATTCATCTTTCAATTTTCCCTCTTCTAACCTGGTCAAAGGGCTTATCGCCCATGGTAAAAATATGGAAAGGAAAGCATAGTTACACAGCTAGGGTGACCCTAACTTAAATGGTTAGCCCAGACTCCCCACATCAAATCCCAGCTCAATCTGCTCATCGCCTGTGTGCTCCTGAGCCAGTTGCTGAAACTTTGTACTCCTCAGTTTCTTCATCTGTATAGTGGTGAATAATAATAGTATCTATCTTATGAAGATGAGTCAAAACGTGTCCAAGGGAACCTGGCTCACTGTTAGTGCTATGTGAGTATCAGCTGTGGTTATTATTTTATCTTAGGCTGCAAAAAGAAGGTACTATGGGGGCCGATGACGCTCACTTTAATGGTCTCATCCCTATAGAATAGAATCCACTTTCAAAATTTCTTTCTTTAAAATTCTGTTCCCTCACCCACTCATCCACTCTCATATCCGCCCAACACTCACAGGACACTAGCCAGTTTGTTCTAGCGCCATCTCTGTAGAAGTGGGCTGCTCTCCAACTGTGACAATCTCTCAGTTAAAACAACCCGAAAGACAGATTCAGAAATGTCAAAAATGTATACGTGTATAGACAGGAGAATAGAACTTGGGAGGCGTGACAACACTCAACAGATGGAATGATTTTCCTGCAATCTACTCAATAGCGAGTATTTTTCAGGCTCAAGGAGGCAATTTATTGGAGATGAGCTGTCGAAGCACTGGGACTGACGTGCTAAATTCCTGGGCCTGGGTCAGGAATTTATTCATTGTTGGCTGTGGCCAGGGAATCATGTGTTGCAAGTACAGGGAGCTGTTGGTGACCCTGTGGGGTTGCCAGGCCAGGCAAAGGCCTTCTGACTTTGTGGGCTCAGAGGGGGTGTGGAATTCGCTGTAATCCTTCATCCCCCACTTACTCCCTCACTAGTGCTCTCTCTTTCTCCCCTTTAGAGTGGGATCTAGACACAGGGAAGTGCCTGAAAACGTTTAAACACAAAGACCCCATCTTGGCCATCAGGATCAATGACACCTACATCGTGAGCAGCTGTGAGCGAGGGATAGTCAAAGTATGGCATATTGTCAACACCCAGCTTGTCAAGGTCAGAGGGCAGTGGGCTGTGGGAGACAGGGGGCTGGTGGTGATTGGAGGAGATGGACACTCTCCTCCTGTGTAGCCCAGACCACCCTAGAGCAGTCCAAGTTAGTCACCAAAAAGTTGGGCCTTGAAAGGTGGGCCTTGAGGGGAAGTTCCCCACAAAAGGGGGTCATTCTGATTCAAGGGACCGTCAGGGTCCATGTGACTCCTATCATGGGGGAGAAGGAAGGCTGCATTCTGACTCAGCACACTATATGGATGTGGGTCTTTTAATAACAGCACAGATTGAGTACTTTTTGCTCTTCCAGAATATTCTGAATCTGAATTTGGTGTGGGGTAAAGGAATGAAACAAAGCACACTTATTTACCTCCTTATTCTGTAATGAGAAGAGGACACTGACTGTCTTGAAAGTGACTGTTAAAACATAAAAGATGTCCTTGCTAGATTTGAAACTATCTGGCTCTAGTGGGTACTGGTGAGATACCATGTGTGCTGGGAATGCAAGATCACAGTAAGAAGCTGCTGTTTCCCCCCACTAATCTTGTCACCATGGTCTAACCAGCAGTTGCAGGCACAGGGATATCCCAGGTACCCTCCAGATCCTGGCAAGGTACTGAAGCTGGAACACCTTAGCCTTTGACATCAGTGGGTGGGGAATTCTGGCCCTCTCTCATGCTCCAGAAGATGGGGCCTGCCATCACCACAGACCTGACCACATACCCCCTAAACTGGGGAAAGAGTTCTAGAGAGGAGGGTGGGGCATGGAATTCACTGGTCTTACAGCAAAAGGAGAGCCAGCTCAGGTCAAGACCCTAGTGAGGTAGCATGGATTGGTAAAGTGGAGCTTTGGGATTCACCTAAAGAAACTTCCAGGGTTGCCCCTCAGAGGAGTCACTCAGAGGAATCTTGAGTTGAAGATGGACTGAAAACAGCGGTATCTTTTCTTTCAGTCTCTCACTGGACACGAGGGAGCGGTGAAGTGTCTATACTTTGACCAGTGGCACCTCCTCTCGGGAGGTGTTGATGGCCTGGTGATAGGCTGGAGCATGGTGGGAAAGTACGAGCGATGCCTAATGGCCTTCAAGCATCCAAAGTAGGTTCCAGGAAGGCCCGGACTCATTAATGTCATGCTCTCTTCTTTTCCTGATACAGCTTAGATTTCAGTTTTTTAAAGCTCTGTTCCTTCTGCTTGTTCTCTGCTGACTTTTTATCTTTCTACTCCTTACCCCTTTACTGTTCCCTATTTCCACTACCACCCTTTCAGTTTGGTCATTTTTTTCTCCTGTCCTCCCTTGTTTTTCTTAAGAAATAGTAATACTAGATGTGGATTTTGAGAAGGTTTTGAAATTTTAAACTTAAGACACACGGATACAAACTTAGAAATATTGATAGAGTTGTTTCAAATGATACCAATTCCAGTAAATGTAAAATTCTTGGAATTGGTCTTTACTCCCAGAAGTCTGTGTTCAAAAAAGCTTAAAATTATCCAGTTGTGAAAGCTTTAAAAATAACTAAGGACTCAAAGCAGGAACTTATAAATTGTGGGTTAGATTCTATTCTAGAACAGCAAATGCATTTCATTTTACAACTCCAATTCCAATTTAGTGGTAGTGGTTGCTTGGAGCCAACTGAAAAGTAGTCTGAGGTCACAACTGGGCTGATTGGAAAAGGTATTGTGGTCAATTAATTGTTCTTCCATGGCCATGGGTTTTGCAGTCTGCTCTAGGCTACTCCTGTACAATAAATATAATGCTTCTTCTCCTGGGTGAGTTATTAAAAAAATCCAGGAAACTAAATGCTATTTGAATTGATTAAAAGACTAATTGGGCTTCCATGGGAGTTAGCAGGGTTATCCCAGGTGCCCTCCAGACCCTGGCAAGGTACTGAGGCTGGAACACCTTAACCTTTGACAACACAGGGTGGGGAATATGAAATATCCTCTAGATTTTTTTTTATACCTTTATAGGACCCACTGGGAGGTGAAGGGGATATGGCTGTGTTGTCTGTTCTGTCTCTGGTGCATGACTGTAGTACCGACGAGCGGATGCTAGGAAGGCCTGTGTTGAGGACTTGTACAGCCTTTACGTGACTATCAGTAAACGGACTGTTCCTTACTGAGACCAAATCCTTTTTCTTGTCCAAGCACTCCCTGGGTTGCTGCAAATCTTGGGTTGTTTTCCAGAATTCTGAGAAAGTTGATTCTGACAGATTTTTTTTTTTTGGCCAGTATTTCATTGCTTAAATGGAAGGGTAGAATTTTGGAGTTGTTTCCGCCACCATTTCATTGACACTACTCGCTTGGGTCTTTGAATGAAGAAGGAACAAAGAAGGAGACAAATGACTTATTTAATAGGGCAAGGATTAAAAACTAAAAGGGGATTGTGTTGTGCTAGGATTATAATAACCACTGTTATGTCAGATACTGACTGTTTTAAAATATCTCCATTTATTTAATCCTGACAGCAGTCCTATGAAGCATAAATCATTATCCTTTTACACAGAAAAGAGAACTGAAGACTGAGAGACTGAGTTACTCTTTCAAGATTCCAAAGCCATTAAGTGGTAGGATCAGGTTTTGATCCTAGGTTTCTAATACAAAGCCTGTGCTCTTAATGATTAGGCTATAATTGTAAAGATTAAACTACCAAATGTCACAGGAATCAATGAGAAGTGTAGGTACAATTCAGTGAGATCAAAAGAGATATACAAGGAAGCAAGATGTTTCTCCTCGTACTATGATACATTTAGGACACCAGTAAAGTTATTGGATCTCCATCTTGGGAAAAAATTTTACTGGACTTTCTTTTACTTATTTTATACCATAGATTGATCTCTCTCTGTCTCTCTCTCTCTCTCTCTCTCTCTCTCTCTCTCTCTCTCTCTCTCTCTCTCTCTCTCTCTCTCTCTCTCC
>JAGFMF010011456.1:2975331-3038241 GCA_019455555.1 Galemys pyrenaicus
CTCTCTCTCTCTCTCTCTCTCTCTCTCTCTCTCTCTCTCTCTCTCTCTCTCTCTCTCTCTCTCTCTCTCTCTCTCTCTCTCTCTCTCTCTCTCTCCTCCTCCTCCTCTTTCCCTCCCCACCTCCTTATCTTCTATCACATGAAAAGGGATTTAAACCATGTTGCCCTCTTTGCTCTTCTTTGTGTGTGCTAAGAATGCTCTGCATTTCAAGGTCTGTTATTTTTGTTTTGTTAGTGGTTGGGGACTTGAAGAATCTTAATCTGGCCCTGGAATATGACCAAAGTTAACGTCAAGTTGTATGGCGTGGGTGTATTCTTTTAACATACTTAGTAATGATCATACTGAGACATGAGAAAATGCTCACTTTTCAACAACTATTTTGGAGGGACTGCTATTAGCTAGGCACTGTGATTGGTGTTAGGCATGCAAAGGTAAATAAGACACAGTTGTGCCTAAGAGAGTGACAGATTCTGTGTGTGTGGAGGGGTGGTGGTAGAGCTAAGGGGTGGTTTTATAAAGAAGGTAGCACATGAGCTAGGGCATGCATGGATTTGGATGGGTATAGGTGTCAGGGACTAGTGGACTTGGTTTTTCAAATTCAACTTTTTAGTATCATTTACAGAAATGGGAGCATTGATACTTCTCAGAATAGAATATGATACCCATTTAGAGTCCAACTTGTTGTAGGGGAGGACTTTGTTGGAGGCATCTATCTAAGTGTTCTCCTGGTTCCCTCTTTTTCTGCTGGTCTCTACAAAAGGGAACTCATAAATCTCAACCTTCGGTACTGTGACCCTTCAGGAATTTTCACAAAAAGAATGAAAGCCATAATTTAAGAGCCAAAAGAAACTGCTCAAATACCAACTGATTCACATAAAGATGATGATTTTCCCTGCTGTATTTTCTTTCTCTTTATGATAATACTACTGGAAAGGGAATGATTCTCAGGATGACTTTTGTAGTAGAAGTCAATAAATAGGAATCAAATTGTAAGGTTAAAACATGATCTATATATCAGCTTCCCCCCCCCAAAAAAAAGTCTGTGACATAATTTTGGTTTTTGCCACCTTGTGGCACTGAGACTAAATTGCAGAGACTAACTATGGAATGGGAGGAGAGAGCAGAGAGCACAGCCAAGTTTAGAGGGTTAATAATTTACTTCCAGGACTATAACATGATAGCAAACATCATCTCAGGTGCAATCACGACCACTGCCTCCAACCAAACACAAAACCCCGCAAGCCACAAACAAACCCAAGCACTTATCAGAAGATGGTACTGCCTATTGCTCTGTTTCCCTTTTAGGGAGGTGCTCCACGTGGCCCTTCTCTTTCTCCGGGTCATCAGTGCCTGTGCAGATGGCAAGATCCGCATTTACAATTTCCTAAATGGGAACTGTCTGAAGGTGATGAAAGTCAACGGCAGAGGTGATCCTGTGCTGTCCTTCTTTTTTCAGGGCAACAGGTGGGTGGTAGGTGTGGAGGTCAGGGCCATGAGCAATTCTGTTTGGGTGGAATGTTTTTGCCTCTGGAACACCAATCCTGGACTTGCTGGCAGTGCTTTCCTTTTGGGTGTTGTAGAGTGAATCATCTTATGAGGGACTAGTAGGATTTTGCACAAAACTTCGCACTTAGGGTTCACAATACTCTTAATTTGTTCTGGATCTGCGGGCACATCATACAGTACGTGCAATAGGCTCTCCTGCAAGGACCATCACTGTGTAAATGGGTGGCCCCTGCTTGCTCCCTGATCACACATTCAGCTCCACCAGCTGTCTCTGAAGCAGAGACTTACAGGAGAGGAGGTAGGGGCATGACAGTCAGAGGTGGACCAGTGTCCACTGGGGTGGAACTGGACATGTGCATTTACAGAAACCAGAACCATCAGATTATGTTTGTAGAATGCTAGGTTCAGGGTGAAAAATACCCCAACAGAATAACTTAAATTCCAGCACAGGCTCACTTGAGAGATCAGTTAATCTCTGTGAACTATATTGCCTTTTTAAAAAAATTTTATTTTCTTTTTCTTAATTAATAAATTGCTTTTTTAAAATGAAATTTTACTAATTCTACTTATGTTACAAGAAGAGGGCTGGTAATAAAGCAAAATAAATGAACACTAAAGTTATAAAGTAATCATCCACTCCCTTATACACACACAAAACAAGCAAATATCCCTGTATTGTTTTTCATCCAAAAAGAGAGGATTTCCTTTGGACCTGAGTAAAAATAAGTTTGAAAGTGATTTCTTATTGAGTGATTCCTCAAATTCCATTCAGCATTTTCTACCGAAATAAGTCAGTCTTACAGAAAGTTTACACTGACTGTTGTGGACTTGAATTACAGACTTTTAAAGCCGAAAGGAAACTACACATAGCATTTCCATTTCTTGTTTAGGGTTACAGGATACGTATTAGTAGGTGCAGAAGCAGGAAAGCAGCCTGCAGGCTGAGCTTTGTGAATGAAGAGACCAATGTGGGGGTGGGGCAGTGTGGGGTGGGGCCAGGTTTGGAACTTTCTACAAGGGCGGAAATGTAGGGGCTAGGGAAGACAGAAACCATCCTGCCCTACAAAGTACACTCGTTCTTCTAAACATACCGTACAGACCCTGCAGTGATGAGCAGGTCTGCAGGGACAGTGTGGGCAGGAAGTCCCTCCCTGACCCGCTCCCCCACCATGAGAACTTCCTCATCCCTACAGCAATGGAAACATGGTTTTGGGATGCTATGCTTGATAAAAGAGAGAATTTTGAGACATTTATGTGCTGAGTACCTAAGTCTTCTGCCTTGGGCATCCTAGGTAATTGGCATTTGGCTAGGAACAGAAATTGATTTTAAAATATTTTAACATGAGAAGCAATGTAATCAGAACTTACGTGTCCAGCTCACATTTATTTTTAAAGAAAATAGCTACAGCACCAACACCCTCCCCTGCGTGGCCGGCTCCCACCTTTCACTGCTTTGTACCCTCCAATAACCTAATTTCTGGACACTGTTCCCTTGGCCTGAGGGCTGGGTGGAGCAGTAATTGAAATGCCTACTGGGGGCCTCCATGCTTCTTTAGTGGGTGATCTTTTTGGGTTCCAGAATGGTGATCAACACGGAGAGCAATATTCTCATGTTCCAGTTTGAGAATATAAAGTGGCAGTACTCTCTGGACCGGACCAAGCAAAAGAAGAAGGATAAAGAGGAGGATAGGGAAGAAAACGGCCTCATAGACATTCCCTCCAAGGCTAGTGTTCAGGTCCTCAGTCTGAAGGAATCCATGTCTAGTAAACAAATACTGACTTTGGACTCCTTGCTGAGCAAACCTCACAAGTCTCACATTCTCCTGAGGACATTCAAGGTGCCTTCTGGTAAGAGAGCTGAATCCCAGGCAGTCTCAGAGGTATCTGTGGGGTAACGGGGCGGGGGGCATCAAGACTGTTTCTCTGTGGGCTCTTTTGGTCAATGACTTCTTAAAGATACAATTCTAACCTTAAGGAAGGTGGGAGCCATTCTCTTTGATTCACCAGTTTGTTAGCCAACTCAAGGGACTCCCCTGATTTCTAAGGTCTAGGTTTTCAAATTTACTAGAATTTTTAAGAGTAGATGACACTAGCTCTTAATACTTGCCACTAAAACAAAAAACAAGCAACCGCGACTCTTCTTTCCCACCCTCAATCCAAATATATACTACATAATTATTTCCCCAAAGTGGGGACAAGATATTATAACACAGAAAAAAATGTTGTAGGCAGAATGTATTATCTCTTGATACTGTATTGATGTGTACCTGAAAAATATTAATTTTAAAGCAGATAGATATGTGTGTGTAAGTTGGAAGGGGGCAGTAGTATAGCTCATACCATTTATAAGACATACAAAGAATGAATTATATGTGGGCTAAAGTAGCCAGACTCCTTTCTTTTACCTGCCCTATAGTTGGTGTGTAAAATTGACCCATAGATCCTTAGAGAACAGAACAGATGAGCTCCAAGCACTGTACACTACAAATAGCTATTCAGGAGAGAGAACTGAGAGTTTTAGATCACTCGTAAAGCTTGATAACCATTATAAAAAGGGGATGGGAGGGGAGTTAGGAGATGATCTAGACCTTAGGCTTCAGGAGATGACCTAGTTTCATACAACAACAAACAGTTAAGGTGATAATTTGCATGAAAATCTGTTGAATTATCAGCTGTACCCCAAGTATTCACGCCTAGTGGATTATGTAATTACAACAGTTTCTTCCTCAATTTTAATAGCATTAATAGAGGAGTCTCAAAGTCAAGGAAAGTTAAAATCATCCAGAAGAGACAAGAAGAGTCCTGTTTCTAAGGAAGCAACTGGCTTGGATGGTGGGCAAGAGAATCTGGAAGCAAAATCCATCGCGGGAGATAAGACGAGTGGTAATACTTCATTTTGAGTTTGTGGCAAGACAGATTCTCCCCCTCCTTCTGCTGCCCCACTACCCCTTATCTTTAGTTTTTCAGTAGGTTAATAAGTTTGCTTATTGAGAGTTCAGAATGGATAAAATGTCCAGCTTCTCCTAAGAGGGATGGGTTTTCCTTAATTGTCCTCTTACCCTTATTAGAGCTGAGTTTCCAGTTCTGCCTCCCTTTCCTGCTTACTCTCCTCATCATTTGGTCTGTTGTGTCTGCAATCTGAGTAATGGACACAGGAGCGAGAGAAGAGGCAGTCAGGGCTGGTTTCAGGGGATTTCCTGACAAAGATTTGGGGGGTATGTGTTATGTATGTGAGATAAGGCAATAGGGGAGAGAGTTGGGAAAGAGGCTTTTAAGAAGAGCTGCTGAACATCAGGAATGTGATGTCTCTGTTGTTTTTGAGAGAGTTTTGTAAGATGTAAAATGCCTTTCAAATATAATAGTTTCTTGAATTGAATTACTATAATTGAATTCCCTGTAGAGTCTAACTTCCAGGTGAGATTTAATGAATTAAGTTTTAGGATGAGTATACTAACAATGGCATCCTTGTGTCAGTGTACTTGAATAGGTAGGTATACCTGTAGATTAAAGTCCTAGGAAGGACATTGCTGCACCAAAGGACAATTACACTAAGAACTAGAACATTATTGCCAAGACTGTCCTTAAAATATACGGTATCATTTTACATTCCCCTCAACAATGAGCAAGAGCTCCCACTGCAGCTAGGCCAACACTGGGTGTCAGCCATCATTTTGTGCTTGCTTGGATGATAAGTAAAAATGCATTTCTTTTAAAGTTGATCATCAATAAACTAAATGTCCCTCACTGGACAATGACTAAGGAGAAGATGAAAACTCCATACTATGAAATATAATGACTTGGGAAGAGATTCACAATATATATGAATTATGAATTCATCACAATTCCATTTTTAAAAAGGAGAAAAACTGTGTGGTTTATCATACACATGTATGCACACACACAGATAGGCAGAATAGTTTATTCTAGGAGTGGAAGGACAGTGGGGACAATTTTGACATCTTAATTTCATTTAGTTTTAGCAAAATATTATATAATTAATAAAGGTCAGGCAGAAATTTTTACTTTTTTTTGAGGTAAAGTTGGGTTACATTATTCTATTTGTTTTAGGGGTTCAAACTTCCACAAATGTATGCTATCACACCATACCCCCCACCATGCTCCACTGAGCCCTGTTTTACCCACACTACCACCCATCCTCCTGGTTTCCTGAGTTTTTCAGTTAGATGTCAAGGATTTGTTATTACTTTGGTTTTGTCTGACCCTTTGCTTTGTTTTTCTAAATTCTCGATATGAGTGAAGTCATCTGGTATTTGTCTTTCTACCCGACTGATTTTGATTAGCATTCTCCCCTCCAGCTCTATCGATGTAATTGCAACTGGCAAGAGTTCATCTTTTTTTTATAGCAGAGTAGTATTCCACTGCATATGTATACCATATTTCTCTTACCCACTCATCTGCCCCCGGATTCTTAGGTTGTTCCTAACTTGGCCATTGTAAATAGATTGCAATGAACCTACAAGTAAATATATTTCAGTGGAAAATTTCAAGTTTCATTCATGCTAGTGTGGCTATATACAGATATCTTGGGATAACACATATTTGTCACAGATATTAACATATAAACATATATTATGTTTTCTTTGCTGGTTATAGATTGGTGTAGTTTGAGTACAGGCTTTTACTTGTTAGGTCACACTGGATAAATCACTTCTACTTTTCATGGCTCAGTTATTCCTTTATAAAATGGGCATAATGCTTTCTATGTTATTTATGAGGCATTATATGGATTGGGAAAAAAATCAAATGAGAGAGGTATTCAATAGATAGATTTTTCTCACCTCTGAAGACATCCTTAAGGGTCTTAGGTATGCTGGAGTGTGATCCCTTCCAGTTATAATTCACCACAATGCAGTATAATATAATGAAGCTCTTGCTCTTGTCAGTGGCTTTTGTATCTGTTGCAATTGCTCAAAATATTTTTGGAGACCCCTGTTCAGGAACTGCCTTTTGGTCATGTGGTATTTTGCATTTTTTAAGGGTGGCATTTTTTGAAGTTAGATTTGATTTTGGGAAACATCCAAAGACCATTTGAAGTAAACTTGCTGAATAGAGTTGAGATCAAACTTTGTGATATAGTTTTTGTTGAAAATATAGGTATATTACTATAGATTTTATAAGGCTTATTTTGTTTGTCAATAAGGTATGAAGGCCTTCCCCACAGGGAAGTCTCAAAAGTATCAGAGCATTGAACTTACATACATTCCCTCCAAAATATACTTATCTAGAGGTTAATATATATTTGCACTTAAATACTAGCCTACTTGTTAAAAAACATGTGTTGATTACATCGTAATTGCTGGTATCAGAAAGGATGGTATGCCTCTTGGCCTCAATTTGCAAGCAGTTAGGATGGACTTAACTTTCATGCATAAGTACTTAAAATATTTCAGGACCATTGATTTTTTTTTTTTTTTAAACAGCTGCTATGGAGAAACAAAGACAACTGAACCTTCCTGTAGATTTGGTTGATTACCCAAAGAAAAAGTCCTGGCAAGTCCCTATGTCTCCTGATCGGTTCCTCCTGACAGTTAATGCCTTGCAGCAAGCCCATAATTCAGAGAAATTTGCCTATCCCTGTACCCGGAGGCCCCAAACCCAAGTCATTGATGCCTGGGGACCTTCAATTTCACATCCAAGGAAGGTCCTGAGTGTGAAGGGAAAATCAGTCCAACATGAAGTTGACAGGTTAAGAATCAGCAACCCTCCCATAGATGTAAAACAAACCAATACACCCCTTGAAATCCAGAAACTGCAACCCAACTTGAAGAACTCTTTGCAGAGTCCCCAAGTCCAGTCCACCATACCCCAGCCAGTGATTATCCGCTCCAGGTTCTCTGGTAATTTAAAGGGTGAAGATGGGGCAACAAGTTCAGTTGACGGGACAGTGCGCAGCTTCAATCCCTTAACCAGTATGCAAGTCATTAAAACAAACCGTATGCTGGCTCCGCCAGTGGGCACGAAAGTCCAGACTGTCAGAAAAGAATGGCCTCGCAACTGTATGGCCCTTAACCCCTTCCGAATGAACACTGAGTTCATGTTGTTGACTGTGAAGGAGGAGACTGAGTATAGGGAAGCCAAGATGAAGGAATATCAGGCTGCAAAGCCCACTGAAGTGATCAGTCCAGAAAAAGCCAGCAGAGCTGCATGGATCAGGAAAATCAAAGGCCTGTCTATCGATAATTTCATGAAGCAAGGGAAAATCGCAGCTCCTGAACTTGGACAAAACATATTTATCTGAGCCATCCTTGGGAAATCACAATGTCTTACAATAAACAGAAAACCAAGTGGGTGTTGGTGTTTGGCTTCTGCTTTGGTTTGTTATTTTGACTGTTTCCTGACAATTAAGTGGAACCTTCTAATTAATTTCCTTTAAGCCAAAGTGTTGATGGTATCAAAGTAAGAAAACAGAGGGAGACTGGCAAAAGTTGGCATCTATATTCCCACTCTAAACCATTCAATGAGACTTATGGAAGGCCAGTTTCATTGATGGGGAATGGGGAGCTGATCATTGGAAATTAAACACCACTCATCCCTTCCATTTAATGCCATCATTCTTCTAGTAAGCCAGCTGATGGGATTATATCACAATAATGCACTGGTGTTTCCTGGCATTTTTGCAAGGAAGTCTAATGAAGCTAGGTGGTTTCAGTTAAGAATCTAGGAGAAACCCTCAATGGGGTTGGCTATTTGAGAAAGTTGTGTGTTGTTTTCTATTTTAGGGATAACTGCCATGGAAGAATGTTGGGCTCATTATCCTTTCTAAAAAAAGAGGGACACTAAGTATTAAGTGTGTGAGGTCTCTAAATCTTATGAGGATAAAGTCAGGGACCAGGCAGGTTATTTGAAGGAGTGTACCCATCAGGAGAGCTATGGCCAACTGGAAAGCTCATTTCTCATCCAACGAGACAGATCCTATTAATTAGTTCAGTATGGCCATAGGATGCTATAAGATAACAGAAAAAAAAATGTATCTCTGCATCCTGTTCCTGGCACAGAGCTCCTGAAACCATTGTCATTTCCTAAGCGAAAATATGACTAGGAGTATTTCTTTTTCTATTTTTAAAAAAAGTATATTATTTATTTATTTTTAACTGAGGTAATTGGGATAGCCCCATCAAGTGTTAGCACACAGGGCATCTACCACCAATCCCACCATCATAGACAATTATGCCTCCCTCTCTCCCTGTTCTTATCTCTCCCCAAACTCCTTCCCCGTTGGTGTCTCAGTTTTCTAGTCAGCTACCAAGAGTTAGTTTTCCAGCATGTGTTTATCTATTAGTTTATATTCCACTTATTAGTGACACCACCTGGTACTTATCTCCTCTGATTGACTTTGCTTGGCATTATCCATTAACACCCCATTCATGTTGCTGCAAATGGCATGAGTTTATCTTTTCCATCGCTGTTATTTCTTCTTCTAATATTTGTCTTTGATCCAGTTCCTGACTCATGGTTTCCAAAACCCTTGTAAAATCCTGAGTGGGAAAAGTACTAGAAGCACCTTTTGTTCTAATGATGTGACTTTGAGTGGGCTCCTGGGTGGGGTTGGTAATCAGAAAGACCAAATCCTGATTAGGAGCTTGGAATTTTCAGAGCTCTCTTCCGTTCATTCTTTGAAGACACAGTGGTGGGGAATTAATAATTGATTGTGCCTACATAGGAAGTCTCCATTAAAATTCCAGAGTTTGGAGAGCTTCCAGGATTACTATATATTCTTGCTTTATGTAAGAATGTACTTAGAGTGAACATCTCCTTTCTAAGAGGGTGATGCACCCAACCCCATGGGACAGAAGCTCCTGTGCTAGGGACCCTTCCCGACCTTATGTTCCCCTTTATTTAGCTGGTCCTCTGGATCCTTATTATGGCCTTAAGAAATTGGTAAGCATAAACATTTCCCTGGATTTTGTGAGGTGTTATAGAAAATAAGGAGGGTCTGTTGGAACCCCTTATACCATTTGGTTTCTGAGCTATAGCTGTTGGTCTGAAGCACAGGTGATAACCTGGGAGGGGAAAGAGAGAGAGAGACAAAGAGAGAGAGACAGAGAGAGAGACAGATAGAGATTTGGTTGATGTGGGGAAAAACTCCCACCCATTTGGTGACTGCTCAGAGCCTCCACTTTTCACTTCAAGTACAGGAATGCAACTGTTTGCCAACTTTACCCTCTGTGGATAATTTTTGAAATTAGGATATTAGGTTTGAAAAAAAATTGGCAAATAATCATGTAAAAATATATGCTGACATGGCTCCTGGGAGTGAGGCTGGTGCCAGGATGCCATGTTGCATGTAATTTTAATGGAAAGAATCTCCTCAATTAGGACATCCTAATACACGTTATTCCATGAGCCTTCCCACAGCAGTTTGACATAGGGTGGATATGGCTATAATCACAATTTCAAATATGTTAAAGTCTTTGAGTGTCAGGTCTTTTACCCAGCAACATCACACCATTAGCAGCTAATCTTAACACAATAATCCATCAGGTAACTAGGTACTTGCCTTGTAGGTTAGCATTTCCCCAACTTTATGCTTGAGAAAAGAAGTATATAAAGGTTAGAAAGGTGATTGGTAAATGGAGGAACCTGGACTCAAACCCAGGTGCTCAAATTTCAGGGCCCATGTTTTCAACTTGTCTATTCCTATTTCCTGGTAGGTTAAGTTTTTTTTTTTTTTTAAATATATATACATTTTAAAATGACAGGCGTATGGGGAAAAGGAGAAAGGAAAAGAAGTACCTGCATAGTCACAAGTGGGCAGAGAGCTGCTCGGTGTTTTTCACCTATAAAATTATTTTCCAATGTTACCCTGGAGTCTTTCTGCCGTGTTCTTCATAACTTTTTATCTCTTTGCAGGAAAACATTTATTTTCCAACTGTTTCTAAAATGTAAAGTACAACAGTAACATTGTACAGAAATATATGTAAAACATCCAGACAATATGAAATTATGGAATGATAATGTCCGTTCCCCAGCCCCTCACCTTTAGGGCTGGCGGAAATGATCCCTCTTAGGTAGTAACAACATCTCCACGTGATAAGTCACTGAGATATCACCCAGGAACCCACCAACACACTGAGGTCCTTGCTAGCTGCTTTTGGCACCAGCTACGACTAGGTCCCGCCCCGCGACTCACCCCGCCCACAACTTCGCTCCGCCTCCGTCCGGTGTGCGGCTCTAGCCCCGCCCCATCACCCGGCCGACGCAATAGCTCCTCCCCTAAGGCGCGTAAGCGGAAGTAGGAACTGGCTGGTACCTTGATTCCTCTTCGGCGGCTGGTGATCTGGCTGTCTCAGTTCCAGTCCCGCCCCGCTGTCCCGCTGCCCCGCTGTCCCGCTGCCCCGCTGCCCCGCTGCCCAGCTGACGTGGCTCCCGGAAGTGGGGCTGGCGCCGGGACGCCATGTTGCAGCAGGTGAGGGGCTATGGCTGCGGGAGGCGGGTGGCGGTGGCTGGGGCTCTGGCCTGCCGGGTCCGAGGGGAGCGAATCGAGAGTCCCCGGGGCGTTGTGTCGATGCGCCCGCCTGCTGCCTGAGCCCCAACGGGCGGAGGACCAGGGAGTGCTGCTGGGGACCCCGAGGCCTCTGGTGGCGGGTGACCCAGGCGGCGATGAGGAGGGACTGCTTGCTTGGGGGTGTGGAGAAGCTCTTCGTTGATAAATGTTGCGCGCTGGGTCGCCCCCCTACGGGGCTGCAGAAACCCTCTCACTTGTGATGTTGGGGTGGTCGCGAGGGAAGACTCCACTATTCATGGATACTACGGGAAGGAGGAGCAGCCTTTTAGAGGTGCAGCACAGTCCTGTAGTAAGACACCGCCAGGACCTTGCTTTCAAGATTTCCTTGCTAAGTGAACCTTGGTGATAGTTCGTCCACTTAAATGAATCACATCTGTGCCCTTAGAGTTTCAGTTTAATTTACTGTCCACAGGTGTAAGATTAGTAAAGGTTGTTTAATCTCTATTTAAGTTCTTAATTGAAAAGTAGTGTTTATAGTGCCTTTTCACTTAGATTATCATAGATTTGTCTATAGTTTTCTTATTGAGAGATTACTGTGACTCAGGCAGTGATCTGGGCCCTGGAACAGGCCTGTGGACCATACAGATAGGGTTCTTGCCATGAATTGCTGAGGAGTTGGAGGGCCCTAGGGGATGGGAGCTTGTCAAAGGGTTGGGGTGTGGAGACATGTTACATGACTAAAGGTATTTTCACATAATAACAAAGACAAGGTGATGTAATAGCAAGTGCTGAGAATATGACAACCGTAGGATTTATGCTCACAAAGATCATGTTGAGGAGGTGTGACTTGATGGAGAAAACCTAATGATGGTTAAATTAGGCTTCAGAAGCTGCATCCAGGCCGAAGGAGGCTGAAGAAAAACAGCCATATTGACTATACCCTCTGTGGATTTGTGATCATGAACTTGAAGTGAGCCCTTGATGCTGCCTGACAATCATCACTGCATTTCCATGGTCCTCTCTCCCATCATCTAGATCACTACTAAAATTTCTTTTTTTTCAAACTTTCAACATTTCTTCATTATTCTCTTAACTGAAAAATAGCCTTGCTGGTTTCACTGGAATGTGGAAGCCCTCAGAATTTTCACACCACATGCTTTCTGTGTCATTGCCCATAATCTCTCTTAAAGTCTGCTTTTCTCTCAGTTGAACTATCTGGTCTCTATTCTTATACAATTTCCCTCAACTTGTTCATCCCCTCTTGCCTACTTTTTTGATTAGCAATTCTCGTTTCTCTTGCATTGTCTTTTTTTTTTTTTCCTTTTAAAAGCTGTTCACAGTAGCATATAAGCATGCTTTAATTTCTCCCATCTTAAAAAATAAAAACTCCACATGCCCTTTCAGCTATCATTGCATTCTTTGCTCTTTAAAAGATGTATCTATACTTAATTCTTTCTTCTATTCATTCTAGCCAGATTCTCTCTATCCATGCTGAAGTTGCTATTTTTAATGTCACTGATCATCTGTTAGAAATAGTGGTCATTTTTCAATGACCAGCATTTGGCACAGTTGATCAGATCCTTTTCTTGAAAACTCTTTCCTTGCTTCTCTAGACAATACCCTCTCCTGGTTCAGCTTTTTTTTTTTTTTTTTTTCAACTCCCATGGCTCATTCCTTTTTATCTATCTGATTTCTAAATATTGGAGTTTCCAGGGTCTGCCTTTGACTTCTTCATCTTTTAGCTGTACAATACAAGTCACCCTCCTTTTCTTTTACTTAGAACCATTCCTTTCAGTTCTACACTGAAATGTATTGGGAGTCCGGCTACTTTTCATCATCTCTGCTGCATCTGTCCTTGGCAAATCATTACTTCTTGGCTCCGTTATTGGGTTAGCCTCAAAACTGGTCTCCCAGCTATGTGCCTTTTTGCTTCCTTCTCTTCTTCCCTCTGGATTCTTAATACAGTAGCCAGACTTTTCCTTTCAACACATGAATCAGAACATGCCAGTTCTATATGTAGGACTCTAGTGGTTCACCCTTCACTTAGTTTATTTTTTAAAGTTCTTAGTACTAGCATCTTGAATTTAAATGTCCAAAAGCAAACTTCTGATTTCACCCTGAAAGATGTTGCACTCACATCCTTCCTTATCTTAGTAAGGCAAATCCCACAGTGCAGAGCTATTTGCCTTTTTTCTGAACCACTTAAACAATGCCTGCCATGTAGTTGGTAATCAGTATTGATTACATAAGTGAGAATAAGCCAGTCTTTCAAAGAGTAGATTAAGAGAAAAGAATATTCTAGATAAAATGAACCATAGTGTAAAAGGACACAATAGGGCACAAATTTTACCTGTTAAGGAACTAAAAATGGCAGTCTCGCTGGACTTTGTTAATGTATAGTTTTCCTGTTGCTGCTGTATAAATGATCATAAACTTAACGGCTTAACAGATTTATATTAAAGGTCTAGTGATCAGAAATCCAAGAGTCACAGGGCTGAAACCAAGGTCTAGCTGTGCTCTGTTCCTGGGGGAGAACATAGGATTTACCCTTGATTTTCCATTATCTAGAGGCCATCTGCTCCTTTAAAGACTTGCCTGTAAGCATCTCTTAATTCTCTGTGTAATATTATTCACTGTAGTCAAATTCGGCTTGTGCGCCTTTCCTCTATCTTCATGTCAGCATGACAGCATCTTCAACTCTCCCTCTCTTTCTGGTCCATTTTCATTGTTTCACACCTTCTCTGACCTGCCTGTGTACCTCTTATAAAGACCATTCATTGTGGTTGAGGTGACAGTAAATTGCAGTGTGTTGAGGTGTGAGCTACCTTAGTACCTCTTATAAAGTATAAGGTAAAGGGAGAGATTCAGAATCATGGTTTTAAAAATACCATTTTTGAGCAATAAATGATATCTGAGGAGCTTTGCATGCTGATTAAAAAGCTGATAAAAATACTTTGGAGAAGAAAATATAAATAAAGAGAAAGTCAACAGAACAAGCCCCTGAGGAAGAGGGAGATAAAGGTTTTCTAAACACACACAATTCGTTTAACCTTGGATAAAGAGAGATAGAATTGTGGGAAAGGGTCAGGGAAACAAGGATGCTGTCAGGTGATTTTGTGAATATGACTTGATGGCCTCAGCTTTCTCTATAACTTGTGAGAAGGCAGCTGGGAATAGAAGTTGTAATTTGTGGGACCATCATCACTGTAGTGTTTTTCTCACAATACTAGCAGCTTGGGTAGGGATGAAGCACTCGGATTCCCATGAGGGGCCAGATGGGGGTGTGTGTATGTGTGTGTGTGTGTGTGTGTGTGTTTGTGAGAAAGAGAGAGAGAGAAAAGGAGTTGCACATGGCTTTTCCCTGGGTTATAAATTCTACATGGTTGTGACCAGGGCTTCATTTTGTCTGCCATTTTTGACTAGCATGCTGTCTTGCTCCAGTGGGCATACAAATACTGAATTTTATTTTGCTTCATGGTTATTTAATTTTCCCATTAGGACAGTAATGATGATACTGAAGATGTTTCACTGTTTGATGCAGAAGAGGAGACAACTAACAGACCGAAAAAATCCAAAATCAGGTATGAGAATAAGTGCAATTCTTTCCATAGATGGTACCTGTTGATGGGATTCAACATAGAGTGTATGATGTGCTTGTGAGTAGTGTATATTGCTAGTTTGATCTTTAGTATGAGGCAAAAATTATACTGTAGATTTTCTTTGGGAAGAACCAGCATATGGAATTTTACTCAATACTGTTTGCAAATATGCAATTCAGTTATTTGGATACTCGTGTTTTGCTCTAGCTGCTATTTATCAAGAATGCACCAGTCCTTTAGATATTCTGTAAATGTTCTGAATACTCAATATATAGAACATTCAAAATACTCTAGAATATTTTGCATTTTGATTTATTGTGTGAATTTCAAAATTATACTTTTTATTAACATGAGAATACTAAACCAAGCTATATTTTTAGTCTAAATTTAGTTCTCTTTAAAGAAATTCACTTAATGAAATATAATTCTCCCTGAACTTTGAAAGCATTATGCTAGGTGAGAGATGCCAATCACATGACTTCACTGATATGAAATGTTCAAAATAGGCAAATGTATAGGACAAAAAGTACACCAGTGACTGCTTAGGGCTAGAGCCGGGTAAATGGGAGTGACTGCCAACAGGTACAGGGTTTCTTTTGGGGGTGTTAATGGTTTGCACATTTTTGTAAATAACAAAACCATTGAATTTTATACTTTAAATTGGTGAATTGTACAGTCTGTGGCTTGTATTTCAGTCCTGATGGTGACTTAATCCCTGAAGTGATTGTAGAGGGAGAGTTTAGGAATTCACTTGATTTTTGGACATGTGACTATAGGATTCAAATGCTGAATGTACTTTCTTTATTTCTCCAAACTCGCTAAAGTTTCTTATTATATATTTAGTGAAAGTTTATATTCAGTGAGATGTTAAATCCACATTTACTAAGTGTGTTTTCTGTGACAACAGAGGGCCTCATCAAATAGGACTTAGGAAAAGAGAGGTAGGCAGTTTGCTTTTTATTTTCTAAGTCATTTATTTTGACAAAACTCTGCATGTTATGCTATGGCTGAAACATTTTTCATCTACATTTGCAGGACCTGTAGTAAAATGTAATCGCTTTTCTTTTATTATGCTTTGGTTTTCAGACACCCAGTGGCATCATTTTTCCATTTATTCTTTCGCATCAGTGCAATTATAGTCTATCTTCTCTGTGAATTGATCAGCAGCAGCTTTATTGCCTGTATGGTGACAATTATCTTGTTGTTATCATGTGACTTTTGGGCAGTCAAGGTACGTTTGATTGTTTTTATTTAAAAGTTATATTTAATATGATGAGGTTGAATAACATGTAAACAGTAAAAAGAATTTGACACTAGAATTTTGGATTGGTGTTAATTTATCTTATTGTCACTCTAGGCCTCATCTGTGTTTAAGTGCCAGGTATATCAGATCACACGTAGATTATTAAGTCATGGAATTGCCTTCTGTCATTCACACCTACATTTTGCTTCTAATTCATAGCAATGGTTTTGCTTCAGAGTCACCTCCTGGTGTGCCATGTAGGATTTTTAGAGGACTGTAATTTTGGGGTGGTAACATATATCTGAAGTAATGTGAACTTGTACCTCTGAATCATATACTGTGCTGTAAGCCAATGTTAATCTCAATAAGAAATAACACACACACATACAAAGAAATTAAAGAAGACTCTGAAGTGTTTGTCCACTAACACTTAAAGAGTACCCACCGTTGGCAAAGGCTCCTATGTGTGCTGTAAGTTGATGTTTTTCAGCTAGGGTTGATTTTGTCACTTGGGGTATTTGTTAATGTCTGAAGACATTTTTGGTTGTTAGAACTGGTAGTGGGGAAGTGTGTGCTATTGGAATTTGTGAGCAGAGGCTAGGAATGCTGCTAAACATTTTAAGATGCACGGGACAGCTCCCAACTATAAAGAACTAGCTGGCCCAAAATGTCAACAGTGCCAAAGTTGAGAAACCTGTTGTAGGAGTTAGAAAGGGCATATTAGGTGGAGAGATAGATAGAGAGCTGTTTGGAGAGAGCTCTTTAAAAGAAGAGATAATTATTTATACCAAAAAGTCATCTAAATTTGTAGATGATGTTAATGAAGACCAAGCAGAACTGGAGAAGGGAGGATAGCTTAAAAAGTTTATTTCATGTTAATAGCAGAAGTAGTTATGATAATAACTATGTGGAAGCAACCAAATGTCTATCAGCAGGTAACGTGGTTTGTCGATAAAAAGGAATATTCTGAAAAGAACAAACTACTAAATACTACAACAGGATTACCTCAAATAATATAGTTTTCCTTTATGAAAGAAGCAGATGCAAAAGACTACATATGAAATTTTTGGGAAAGCCAAATTTATAGAGATAAAAAGTAGATTAATGGTTGTTTGGAAATGGGAGTTTAAAGGACAATTGACTATATAAGGAATCTTCTGGGGATGATGGAAATCAGATTGTGGTTATTACTGCAGAACTGTAGTGTATTAAAAATCATTGAATTATTCTGAATTGCTGAATTTTATGACATGCATATTGTGCCTCAGTAATGGTTTCAAGAATGTGTACTCCTAGATCTAGAGGCATGAACAACAGCAAACTGCATATATGACAAACAAAAACTAAATTTTGGGGACACCCTGCTCTTGTCCGTACAAAAGGAATCTGCAGAGTTTACGTACTGTCTTCTAAAACTAGCCTTTTCTCTACCAGCAACCTAGCATGTATATGGCAGTATGTTGTAAGTGAATACTGTCACATCTTATTTTATTAAAAATATGTTAGCCATGAAAAAAAGAGTTTATTTCAGTGTTATAGCTTACATCTAACAATAAAGTTAAATAATGGTTTCAAAATATCAGTGGTACCTATTTGTAAAATTTAAAGCAAATTGTATGTCATTCACAACTTTGGAAAAGACAGGAGCAACTAAAACATAGTTCAGACAAGAAAAGGAAAATAAAGCTTGAAGATCATGGTACAAAGGTGATGGAAGCAGTAGCAAATTAGAGTAGCTGGTCCAACCCAAAAGATCTAACTGAAATCTTTACATTAAAAAAAAATATAAAAGAAGGCAATGATAGCCTTAAACCAGTTTAGACAAAATAAAATGTGGCATAATATTATCAGACATAATAGAATTTAAAAAATGACAGCATTAAATGGAACAAAAGGGTCATTTATGAATCACAGTGAGGATCCTTCACAGAATAACATGGTATCAGACTACATATAGTGAAAAACTGAGAAACGCTGGGTAAAGATGGAAGGAATGGGAATATGGTAGGGATTTGACAGAACTGCTGTGTTGACAGATCAAAATAACAGATAAATAAGGGCTAAAGGATCTGATCAACTTTATAACCATATGGTATTTAGAACTTTCTAGATATAGGGATAAGACTTTTTAGTTCCTGTGGAACGTTTACAGAAATGAATAAATATCACTATGAAGAAAATCCAAAAATTGCCCACCCGTGTTTTCTAGAGTAGTGCAGCAGAACTAGAAATTAATAAAAATGGTTATCAGAGTTAGAATTATTTTTTTAAAGCCATCCTACTAAATCTTGTGACTTGAGAAAGAAACAAAAACTGTATAGATTATTTACATCTTAATGACAATGATCATTTACATTCCGACTTTTGGAATCTAAAGCTAAATTTAGAGGAAAAACAAAGGCTCCATCTAATACCATTACAAAGTGGAGGGGTAGAATTTTAACATGAATTTGGGGGGGGGGCAGCACATTCAGTCCATTACAACCATTATTGGAGACATAGTTTTATGTGCAGCTATAACCAGAAAGTATAGGAAAAAGTATGTCCCAGCAACTAAAGAACAAAGGATTTAAGGAACATAGATTGGAGAGAGGACAGGCGTCCATGAGGGAAAAGAGAAGGGCAGTGTTTCAGATGTGCTCATCCTCTCACTTCCACCCCTGCTAGTGTCCAGGCCCCAGAATGAAATGGTCTTTAACTGGTTATTGTGGAGGTAATGCTGAAGATTTTTTTTGTGAAATTTATACTAGGATATGATATTTAGATAATGTTTTTAAAATACATGTATATATGTTAATCTTTACCAGAATGTCACAGGTAGACTAATGGTTGGCCTGCGTTGGTGGAATCATATTGATGAAGATGGAAAAAGCCATTGGGTGTTTGAATCCAGAAAGGTAAATGGACCCCCATCCTCTTTTTAATGTTATTCAGTAAATTATGTAGATTACATTTGCGTATTAAAGGATGAACTATTTTTAAGATTAAAGTACTCTCTTAGTGCATACTTGTACTAAGTCAGATAGCCTTCTAAGACTTACTACATTTTTCTGTCTAGTTTAGACTGGAAATAAAGTATGCATAGCAAAGAAAGTCCTCTGAGAGGACTTGGGGTTAGAGTTTATGCAGAGTGCCAAGCTGCTGACCAGGGGCTGCTGATACTCTTTCTGAGTACCCTCAACTTTGTGTTACCCAGCTTGGTGTCTCCAAGTTCTTCTCTGCCTAGCATGTTTTTGCTGCCATGGTCCTCTTCCATTTGTGGGCAGGAAAATGAGAAGTATTACAGCTGGGTAGAAAATCTGAATTGAGGCAATCTGTTCTTTAAACCTGTGTCTTCAGGAATATCAGGGGGAGGCCCTGATCTTGTGGGTTAGCTGCTTGTCTGTAGTGACCATTCCATTTCCCTGTGACAATTAGCTTGAGAGGCAGAGGACAAAATTGTTTTTTAAAAAATTTTATATATATTTTACATTTTTGTACAGTGTGTATTTCTTGTCCCGGTGAAATTCCCATCACCAGTTCACCCGTGCACCATCACTACAGTCCCTTGTGTTCTTCCCACCCATTTTGTTCCTACTCCCTGCTCTTCCCCTTGGGAATGTATCAGACAGAGGACAAAATTCTTAGTGATTACTTTGACAAGTACTTCTCAGAAAACAGCACTGTGCTCAGTGAGCCTGTATTCCTATATATTATAAAATCTGCTTTGGAAATGACTCACCACCCTTTTAAGTTCCTAGCTGTCATTAAGACACTGGTTATATATCTAGAATCCTTTGATTCCATTTCTTTTTCTGGACCTTGAATTGTCTTTTTAGTCTTCAGGATAACCATAGCCTCGATTCCCTTGATCTTCCCCTAATAAGGTATTATCATAGTTAATGAGATATGATACCTTAAGGTGTCATGCTTTATTAGGTATGATTCAAAGCTTTCTTACTGATGCATAGTGTAAGTGCAGTATGAATTGAAGCCAAAGAGTCTTTACTATCCTGGGTCATCCAGTGTGCCTTGACAATGCAAAATTTTCAGTTTTAAAACGAAGTATTTAAAAACCAGTTCCTAAAAATTCAAAGCCATTTCCTAAAATTAAACACGATAGGTCTACAAACTTATTTGGGGAGTGATTCTAACTTAGGACTTGGGTTGTCTTTGATAATTTCTTTGAATTTGAAAGTAAGGTGTTTTAATTTCTAATGTTAAAATTTTTTACTGATAAATATCTCAGTTAAACTCATGTTCTTTGTAGGAATCCTCTCAACAAAATAAAACTGTTTCAGAGGCAGAGTCAAGAATCTTTTGGTTAGGACTTGTTGCCTGTCCAGTGCTGTGGGTGATATTTGCCTTTAGTGCTCTCTTCTCCTTCAGAGTGAAGTGGCTGGTGAGTATCAGCAGGGAATTATCGAATAATTCTTTAAGATGCCTGGTGAGTAATCATAATAAGCAGCCATCTGTGTTAACATTCGGGACTACCTTGAATAGGCAGCTTCATCATGTATGTCCCAAATTCTGTTTCCCAACTGTGCTTTCTCTAAGTACTGGAGAACAGAGTCCTGTTCAAGAACCCATTACACTCATTGTCCAAGTATCTAGTAGAATTTTGGTGTAGCCTGTTACATAGAGGTTACCATATTTATTGCGTATCACCGTATACCTGGGGAGCTAATGTGGCGCCCAACATAAAGCATGTGCGTTCGGTGAGTACTGGTTGGGTGGGAGCAACAGTGCCTTTGCACAGTCGTGTCCTGGAGCGGTCATTCTGACAAGTTAGGGAGTTTCATTGGCATAACCAGCACTTTGCAGAGCTTCCTTTTCCTTCTCTTTCCCATGCCAGCCTTGTCTCATCTGTGGCATAGAGAAAGATCAACTTTAGGACAGTAAACTTTTGATTATTTTTCCCTTTCCCAGGCAGTGGTTATCATGGGTGTGGTGCTACAGGGTGCCAACCTCTATGGCTACATCAGGTGCAAAGTGGGCAACAGAAAGAATTTAACCAGCATGGCTACGTCTTATCTTGGAAAGCAGTTTTTAAGACAAGTAAGTGTTTTCTGGATGTGAGGGTAATTTTGATGTGGTCAGTGACTGATGGAATGATTTTTGACTCTTACACAGTTTAATTTTTATGAAGTTAAATTTAAAAATCAATTTCTTAAGTTATAGACTTATTTATATGTGAGCTGATGATGATCAAGTTATTTTAATTCTCTTTTTGAGACTTTTAAGACTTTCTAGAAGTATATTGTCAGTGTCCTGAAATTATTTTAAAGCCAGAGGGATATATAATTTACAAAAATTTAGTTTTACAAAATCACCTTAAGTTCAGTTGCTTTCTATTAATTTATGGTGGCTCTAGATGAATAGTTTTGAAGAATGTATTAAATTCTGAATTTTTTTAAGAGAACTTTTTTTTTTAAAGAGAAAAGAGGTTTTTTTTTTAAAGAGAAAAGAGGTTTTACTGCAGTCTCAAAGGAATTTAAATCATGGTTTTCAATGGGATGAGAAGTATTGACAGGTAAATAGTAATTGTTTAAATCTTTTGGGGAAATTGATGAGGTCCTTGTGTGAGTAATGCCTCATGAGTGTTTTCATGTAGTAGGTTGGGCAGTGGTTCTCAAACTTGAGCATGTATCAGAATCACCCAGAGGACTAAAACACAGGCTGATGGGTCCTAAAGTTTCCTATTCACTTGATTTGGGTGGCATCATCATTCATTGTCCAGCAAGTTCCCATGTGCTGATGCTGCTACCCGTCTAAGGATCACATTTAGATGAGTAAAGCCCTGAAAGATTAAGCAATTTCTCAAGAATATAGTTAATAGTACAGAGCTGGGCTTAAATCAACTTTCCTCTCTTGTAATTCATTATTCTTTCCATTTTACTATATATTTTTTTTTAAATGAGGGAGAAAAAGGTAGAGAAAAGAACTATTCTTATAGGGGGAATATGATTCTCCCTGTGAGAGATTTTTGCATAGTCCTAATGTATTTTTGCTGTGACCACCCCCCCCCCCCTTATGTAATTGTCATGTCTGTGCTTAATCCATTTTTTCCTTATACTTTTTAGTGCTTCTGAAGCAGGGGAGGGAGATTGAATGCAGATGAAATTGGATCTTGAGCCTGACGTAGCCGTAGATAGGGTTGGTAGACTTATGGCACCTGGAGATGCCTGGCCAAAATGAGAGTGACTTGCTGGACATTTGAGTGGACCCGTTGGTTTACTTCTCTAGTGGGTTGCATAACTGGACCGTAGAATGTAAGGTAACACAGTCACTGGTTCTGCTTACAAATACAGAATGCTTTTCAGGCCCAGTGCTTTGAAGTTATATTAATGAATAACTTAATATTAAGTAGTTCTTTCTCTTTTGCAGAACACTGGAGACAACCAGACTTCCTGAAGAGAGAAAGCTTATACATTCTGTTTCATTGGGAAACAACTGAAGATATTCTTGACTCTGAAATGTCTAGAGCTCTGAAATGTACATGTTGCAAGGAGGAGGGAGTGTTTTTCCATTTAAAATTTTTCTTAGATAGGGAAAGTAGTTTTCATGTTGATTTTATTTTCTTTATAGCATTTGAGGCTTGAAAGCGTGGTGTTGTTAGAAACATTGTCAAAATTTGGTTCATGGTGTCCATGTGTATGCACGTAGTCATGTAATGTCCATATGTCCCAAGTGAGTGAAAGGGTTTATGTTAGTGTGCGTATGTAGTGGAGACATTTGCATAGAACTTAGGAGGGTGTTCGTAGTCTGTTCAGGAGTCTGTTTAATATTTTTGTAGATTATTTTCAGAAGCAACTTTTGCTTTGTGGTAAGAGTGAGCACTTTGACTTATGCATAAGTTAGAAATAATTGTTAATTTTACAACTTAATATATATTTCATGATGAAACTTCTTGCCCTAAGCATTCACAGGCAGTTAAAAACCGAGTTTTTGTTTATGTTTATTTGTAACAAGTCATGTACATGAGGCCCAACTAATATATATGGAATTTTCATAGTTTGTTTAAGAGATAAGTAGAGATTGCTGCTGTTCTATGTATTTGTTGGAAAGGAAGCTAAGTTTTACTTTGGAACTTCATGGACTGTTATCATTGGTTGTTGGCCTAATGCACTCTTTTATCACTAAAAGAGTATTATTCTTATATCATAGTAAGAATAATAATTTATGTATTTGGCATAATAAATGCCTAAAATATATTTTATTTTGTGAATCTATTTTTTTTCTGACTCTAATGGGGATATTGTAAATCATGCATTTGTAGTAATGTTATTTCTTTAAAAAAAGCAATATATGTAATAATCTGAACCTATTTAGGCATCTGTAAATTCAGTTGTAGGTACCACAAACTGTTAAGCATCTTCTAATCAGATTATTTTGTGAATGTATTTATACATTGTTAAATTTTTAAAGATGTTTAATTGAATGTCTTTTGAAGGATAGCTCTGAAGGTGCATAACTTTATATTTGTATAAAACTTTACTCTTTTTATAAACCACTTTGATATGTGTAATCTCATTTAATCCTTACGACAGTGTGTGGTAACTAAAGGTGATGAAACTGCACTTCAGGTTATTGAGTGATTTATTGAAGGGAACATATTACAGGAAGACTCATCAGCTATACTATAGTTTTTAGAAGAAATATTTGTCTCCAAATGTCTTTTCCTTCTTTAGGAATCATTAACTTGCTTAAAACCCATCTGGTGAGGAAAGTTGATACAGGATAAATACGTATTTTTATCTTATCTGAAAGATCTAACTTAAGTCTTTATAGAGACGAGTCTAACAGAGGACACATTGGTATTGTTCTTGAGGTAACTATTTTGTTACTTAAACCTGTAATCATAAGCCAAGTATGAATTGAATTTTGAAATATGCATGTGCCAGAATCTGCCACTTTCCCCAGTATCCATTTTCCCTGTTACAGGTTTCTCATTTACTAGCTGGACTATAGCAACAAAGACAACTTTTTCCAGATTTTCTTGCATCTTGATTCTGGCCAATGGATGCACTTCCAGGAATTATTCTTATAAGGGAGGGCCATCCCAATCCTGTCCCCTTTTTACTGCCCTGCTCGCTGAAATGTAAACATGATACTTGGAACTTGAACAGTCATGTTGGACTCTGGAGCAGAAGCCTTGTTTTGTGAAAACACGTCAGAAATGTAGAAATGTAGAAATCATCTGAGTTCTCTCTGGTGGAGGTGTCTGAATTTAGTGGGAGAAACACTTCTATATTGTTTATCACTATGGTGTATTTTTAGCATCTCATAATTGTTTCCATTATTATTCAGTGAATATAGATTTGCCCTTTTCTCTATGATCATAACTTACTATTACAGGTGCTAATGAGTCTAGCTATTCTAAATCAGGTTGCTGCATAAAAATTTACTCCAAAACTTAGCAGTGTAAAACAAGTCATTTTATTGTGCTTACACATGCTATGGACCAGGATTTAGATGGAACCCAGGGCAGACAGCTTTTCTCTGCTACACAGTATTGTAACCCAGCTGAGAAAATTTTGAAGGCCAGACTTTATAATCCAGCTGAGGCATGAAACATCTAAGGATGTCTTCAGCCATTGCTTTGAGGTTGATGTTGGCTCGGTGGGGACCTCACTAGATGGTTGTGTGGAAAACCTACATTTGAGGTCTCTTTGTAGTCTTTGTATAGACTCACTTGGGCTTCTTCACAGCCTGGCAGCTGGGGTCTAAGAGTGAGCTCTGAAGAGTAAGATAAGTACGTGGCATTATTATGACTACTTGGAATTCACTTAACATCACTTCTACCATAGTCTGTTGGCCAAAGCAGTTATCAAGCTCTCCCCAAGTTTGAGAGGATGGTATGTCCATCCTACTCTCTGAGAGGACTCTTAAGATTATATTGTGAAAAGAGAATGTGGAGTGGGAGATACTGCTGCAGCCACCTTTGGAATATAAAATTTCTTATATATATATTAACCATTTCATCAAGGCTGAAGACTTGGAAGAGACTGAGGACAGTAAGTTCTCTGGGTCAGCCTTAAATACAGGTGAATTGGCTGAATGATGTAATGAAAATGAAAGCAACTTTATATTCTAAAGCAACCACAATACCTATTCTGTGACTCACACTTCTGTGAGTATGTAAGGTGATGACATTAATTTCACCATGGTGTAGTGTAGCACCAGCAAGGCACGGAGCAGGTTCTCTATTCATTCAGGCAGATGGGTAAAGGAGGAATCCTGGAGCCCTCAGTGGCTTTTCAGACTTTCAATGATCTTTCTACACCATTTGTAGTGAAGCAACCATGTACAGGGCAGGCAGGGAGGTTGGAGAGCTGGGAGACTAGCAAGTCAAATCTTTACTCTTTCTGGTGTTCTCTTGTGGTCTCTCTGGTCTCCACTGCACTCTGCCACACGATCATCTGCCACCTTTGCTGCCCTTATATGCTCAGTCTCTCGGCTCAGGTGCCCACTTAATGCACGCCCACACCATACTCCAGGTACCGCCATCAGGGCCTGTGTATAAGCCCACAAGTATCAATCACAGATGCTAATGGCGGGAGGGTGAAAAAAATGCAATAACTTCCATTTACTCTGCATGTAGGTATCTGACCCTTTTAAGTTTGTATATCTTTGGAGTTATCAAAGTTTTCTATATATATTATTTTATTCTTTCTATGACCTTTAGAGAGAGGAAAGATCATCAATAGCCTCATGTTTACAGATGTATAGCTGAGATGAATAAAATAACTTACTGAGGTTTTCAGAGTAATGTTACCAAACACTTCATTTATTCTACATTTCCTTGATTCCTTAATTAATTGAAATCACGTGATTATTTATGGCAAATGAAACGTGAATGAAATACCCAGTGTCATTTTTGGATGAAGAGGTGAAACTGATGTGAGATTCTCTTCATTTTTCTCCTGTGTCATCCGGTGGTGCCCAAAATGGTGGGACCTATGCCAGCATGGGTCCATCAGTGACTTGTAGAGTAGAATCTTCCTACCTGTTCTTGTTGGAACGATTATGTGAGAAATAACCTTTCAGTGTGTTAAGTTACTTGATTTCCTGGTTAATATGTTCTCATAATAGCCTATTTTGACTAATGTAATTGCACAACTGATACAATATTCTGGAAACTTAAAAGGCATAGTAATTTTTTTCACTACTCCATGCTATTTCCTTTTGCATGGAAAGAAATTGGATTTGCCAGTTGTGATAAGACCAGGAAAGTGATGTTAGCCAGGGGAAAATGATCAATTGGGAGAGTCCATCGTACATGCAAAGAGAGAGGAAAGACCATAAATAGCCTCATGTTTACAGATGGAAACAGGAATATGGTTCCTGTATTGCAAGGTTTCGCAGTTTTTCAAAAGAAATGGAAAATCTGGATGTTTATGTGAAGTCTGATCTTTTAATACTTGTGAATTTAATTTAAAAGGCAAAAGGAAAACACATGCCTAACTGCAGGTCAAGTTCAGCTGTGGTAACTTTTACCATAGTACAATGAAGCTCAAACTGCAGATGAGGCAGTTCTTGTTTTCTAAGACTGTCCATCTGTATCTCTGCAGGACTCTTTCTGTTTTTCCTTTCCTCCATAAACTTGCCATATGCTGATGAATGGGAAAAAAAATAAAAAGAAACTGCAGAGAGTGGAACTCCCTCTTCTGAATCTTGTGTCAAAGGTTAGTATCTGTAATAAATAAAGCAGACCTGCTCCAATGGAAATAGGATTAGAGGATCTAAAATCACCCACTCACGTTCAGGAAAGAATGCTTAATTTCCTTTTTTAAAATCTTGCTTAAAACAAATCAGAGATAATGGGGTTAACAGAGGGTAATTGCATACTGTTCATTTATAAATTACCTTCTATTTAAAGCACATTTTTCAAATGTTTTTCAGGTAGTTGAACTCCAATAATGATCTAGATCAGTGGTTGTAAGCATTGTTTCTAAGATGTTGCCTTTCTCGGCACACCCAGTTCCTCTTTTTGCTTGTTACTTGTGCATCATCCACTAGATGGCAACATACGAACATGACATGCAAATGCAACAGACAGCGGCACTGTATTTACTAGTTTTAATGAAGCGATGGTACTTTGGAAAATTAGCCTGCAAGGAGTGAATTAGGACTAAAGCCATGCCTTCTGTTAAGCAATTAATTCAAATGAGTGTTGATGAATGAGTAAATGCTGAATGAATACACAGAGAAATATATTCAGACATTGGGATAGTTTCTGCAGACACAAAGAGATGAAGAAACTATATAATGTGCTATGTGGCTGCCTTCCTTATATCACCAAACACCCTATCAGGCAAATAAGAACTCTGAGCATTACAGGGTATAGTGCTAGCGGGCAGGCAGAGTGGGCATGGATGTGGGGGGCAATGAGGGCTGGGAGGCAGGCAAGCAAATGAGATCCCCAGGCCCCCATGAATCTGCCTGCTTTCTCACTATCATTCTCTCATGGTCTTGCGTCTTCTGTGGTCACTTGTCTTCTTGTAGCTGTCCTCTGTCTGAGTGAATTGACCCAAGGTCATGATGAATCTCATACACAGTGTGCTCAAGATTTAAACCTGGAGAGTCTGACTTGGGCTTACGGTGGCTCCTCAAGATGATATTGCCATCTAGTGGATGATGCTCTGCATGCCCTTATGGCCCTGCCTCTAGGCGCAGGTGTGCACACTTACGCATTGGCACACCCATACCCCAGGTGTCCACAGTCAGTCACGTGTGCCCCGCACTCATGCTCCCAGGCGCCTTCTGCATCGACATGATCAAGGTTGCAGGTGATAGCCACAGAAAAGCCTGTCCAATTCATTTACCATACAGAAGGTCAGTGACTTTCCCAATGTCATATAAGTAGAGAGAGGTGGACCCAGGACTTATCTGTGGTGGGGGATGATGATGAGCTTGAATCTAAGATATGCTGGGTTTGAAGCCACTCTTCACATCCAAGTATCAGAATGCAATAGAAACCTGGAGTTCCACCCTAGGATTGGTCAAAGGCTTGAAATTTAAGAAGCAGCCCTTCACAGCAGATTTGAAGCTGTACCAGTGTATGGGTAGTCTGTGGGAAAATGTGTCAAAGAACAAGCAGCTGTAGTATAATTACCAGGTACAAACTGATAGAGCACACACGTTGCAGGCAGACAGACCTGAGTTGAAATCCTGGCTTCATACATATTAGTTGTGTATTGATGGGCAAGGTATTTAACCTCTTTGAGCCTTTGCAATAACCCTATGAGAGAGATACTCTCTCTGTTTTATGGATGAGGAAACTGAGGCTTAGAAAATATAGGAATTGACCCAAGGTCATGATGAATCTCATACACAGTGTGTTCAAGATTCAAATCTGGAGAGTCTGACTTAGGCTTACACTGTTTATGATGTTTTCTCAACCCGTGCACTTAGACACTGAAAATTCTTGTGTGTGTGCAAGTCTCCTTGTATCAATTAGGGTTTTCCAGAGAAAAAGAACTAATAGATTATCAGTCTGTTTGTCCTATCAAACTGTCTGCCTGTACATCCATCAACCCACCCACCATCCATCCATCCACCCACCCACCCACCCATCCATCCACCCACCCACCCACCCATCCATCCACCCACACACCCACCCACCCACCCACCCACCCACCCATCCATCCATCCATCCATCCATCCATCCATCCATCCATCCATCCATCCATCCATCATCTATCTGTTGGATATATTCCTTCATATACATCTCTTTATACATGTATCAACACATGACCATTTATTTTAAGGAACTGGCTTATGCAATTGTGGGAGCTGGCAAATTCAAGTTCAAAATCTGTAGGGCGAGCTGGCAGACTGGAACTCTCAGGAGCTGATGTTGTTTTGAGACTAACTTCCTTTTTCCACAGATAAACTCTCACAGATAAACTAATTAGGAATACCCACAAAGCAACACCTTGGTTGGCATTTGATTAAATAACTGGGTACTATGGCCTAGGTGAGTTGACCACATGAAACTATCACACTTCACTGTCATTCGTGAACTCCATGACATCTGGGAGCCCATCTTTCTTGTTTACCTTCATATTTCCAGTGCAGAGGCCATGCTGGACACACCTGAGTGTGTCCCCAATCTCTACAGCTTAGGTGGAAGTGAACATATGTATTGTTTTAAACTATAGTCTTGGGCTTGACTATAAACTTTCATTGCTCTGAATCACACATTACTTTCTTTGGATCTCCTTGGGTGGAGAAGCAGGGGGACTGATAACAAAGCAGAAGGCAGATAAACCTACATGGAGAGCCAGCCTGGTAAACTCAGGTTGTTCTCCTTTTTGAAGATGAAGAGTCAGGTGGGGGTCCTTATAGGCTACTGGGCCTGTACAATGGATTTGCTTTTAGGTTTTGGCTGGCCTCTCTATTTCCTGCTCTTGATGCTCTTTACAGTTTTGTCTCTTGGGATGAGGGCACAAAGATTTTCAAGCAACAAAACACATGATGGTTAGGTAAGAGTAAATAACTGTGGATCTGTGAGTCACTGAAAGACCAGCCATACCAGCATTCTGGCAGCTCCTTTGAGAACATATGATGAGGTGGGATAGTAAACACTGCCCAGGGGGGAGAAGGATCTACCCCCAAATTAGGCTAAAAATACACTCCCTTGGGGAACTTTTTAGGGCATCTGATTTCATACCTTCTACAATATCAAAGAGCATGGTGTCATCTCCTCCATGAGAATTTAAACACATCTTGGAACACTGGCTTATCTTTTACTTTGTCCTCTCCAGGATCACATCATGTTGCCTTTGAGGAGCCTATCTTCACCCCCATCCTTTGATTTATTTACAGAAATAGTTTGGCAACAACCAAACATTCATTTTGATACCCTAATACCTACCACAG
Organism: Galemys pyrenaicus; assembly: GCA_019455555.1. Lineage (NCBI taxonomy): Eukaryota > Metazoa > Chordata > Mammalia > Eulipotyphla > Talpidae > Galemys > Galemys pyrenaicus. The sequence continues at coordinate 3,005,012 of JAGFMF010011456.1, forward strand.
AGGTGGACTTGTGGCAGGTGCTCAAAGACTTGTGCAGATTTCAAAGGCCTGTCAATAAAACAGGGGAGAATATTTACCTTGGACTGAATTGAGTCTCCCCAAATTCATATATTGAAGCTTTAACCCCCAATGTAATTATGCTTGGAGGCAGGGCTTTAAGTAGGAATTAAGGTTAAAAGTCACAAGGGTGTGGTCCTTATCTGATAGGATTGGAAGAGGAAGAGACAGCTCTATGTACACACCAAGGAGAGGCCATGTGAGGACACCGAGAAGGCGGCAGCACTCAAGCCAAGAGGAATCTCTCAGCAGACACAGAGTTGGCCAGCACGGTGATCTTGGACTTCCCAGCCTCCAGAACTGGAGTAAATACCAGCTAGTCTGTGGTATTTAGTTGTGACAGCCCACGCAGATGAATACAATACTGATCATAATAAATTGTAGTATTTTAAAGCATGTCTAATAGAGGATGTAAAATGAGCCAGAAAAGCATAGAGGAAGGAAATACTAATTTTCACAAAGCCTTTTCCAACTCTAGGAATAAAATAGGGAAGGGCATTCTAATTCAAAGGAACTGCTTGTGGAAATGTGGACAGTGACCTGCAGGTATATGTGTGCCTAGGTCTCACACACACACACACACACACACACTGCTTTGTGCTACAACCAATGACATCTGGTTGTTCTCCAACTGTGCCAGAGTTTTTTTTACAGTGTTGTGTGGTCTGTACAGGACATCTCTTAAATATTCTGTATATTTTCCCTTTCTCTGTGATATACTGAGAAAATCTTTTTCACTTTTAACTTTCCTTAGGGTATTTTTAAAAATAAGTAAGTCTTTTAAGGCGGTCACATTTACCAACCTTTCCTTTTATGACTTTTTACTATTCATTTAAAACACTCTTTCCTTAAGCAGTGCAATGATACTTTATATTTTCTCTTATTATTATAAAGTGTCGCTTTTCATATTTAGGTTTTTAAGTAATCTAGATTTTTGTGTGTAGTTGAGATAGGCATCTCATTTTATCTTTCCCTGCTTAGACAGCCAATTGAAATATCCATTCTTTTCACATTGATTTCTAATATCAATTGCCATAAATTAAGCTTCTGTGTATAAGGGGGTCTTTCCTGGCTCTCTTTTCGAGTTCCATTTCTGTATTTGAATATCCCTGTACCTATAAATCACTAAGTCAGTTAATACAGACTTTAATAGTTACTGATCTTATAAAGACTGTTTCTCCAGCCTAGTTCTTTTTCTTCAGCAGTATTATGAATTTTTTTTTGCCTTCTTTCATTCAAATTTTAGTGTCAACACCAGGTATGAAAAACTCTATTGAGATTTTCATTAGAACCTCATTGAAACTACAGATCAGTGTGTGTGTGTCGGGGTGGCATGGGAATCCCACTTTTGCAATATTATGTCTTCTAATTCATGAACGTTGTGTGTCCCTTTATTTCTCTCAATAAGAATTTTGTACTTTATCCCTGGAGACCTTGTCATGCCAGCAAGGCACAGAGCAGGTTCTCTATGATCTGGGCACATGAGTTAAGGAGAATCCTGGAGCTCTGTAGCGGCAGGATGGAGGGGGTGCTGGAGCAAGGTTCGGGATGGTTCTGGGCAGACAGATCAGGGAAGGAGAGAGTCTTGGAGCCCTCGGTGGCTTTTCATACTTTATTTAGTAGAGGTGGCCAGGTACATGGCAGGCAGGGGTGCCGGGGGCCCGGGAGGCTGGCAGGCCTCCCAGCCCCCAGTGCATCTCACCCTCTTGGCTGCTGCTTCTTTCGCTGGTACTGTCGGTCGGTCCTCGCAGTTCTGTCTGTTGGTCCTCACAGTTCTGGTGTCCTCATGACGCCGCCCATTTATGCCCGTGTCCAACACAGGTGCACTCACTTGCGCATGCCCACCCTGGAATGTTCGCAGCACCTCAGGTGTCCATCATCAGTGGTGGGAGGGTGGAAATACCTGATCAACCTTTACCCTACAAGCTCTCAGTGGGTTTTTCAGGCTTTTAATGATCTTTCTACACCATTTGTAGTGAAGTAGCCAGGTGCAGGGCAGGCAGGTGACCTGAGGGCTAGGAGGCTGGAAGGTCTTCTAACACTGGTCTTTACTTTTTCTGGGCTCTGTGTTGCCGCCCTCATATGCTCAGTCTCTCTGCTCAGGTGCCCACTTATGCAGGCGCACACCACACTCCAGGTGCTGCCATCAGGCCTGCGTACAAGCCCACAGGTGTTGATCATAGATGCTAATGTCTGGAGGGCGGAAGAAAACCTGATAACATCTATTTACCCTACAGACCTTTTATGTGTTTATGAGCTTTATTGTCCTGTACTTTTAATTTTTTGTTTCTGTTATAAATGGCATCTTGTATGTCTCATTTTCTAGATGTTTGCTGTAAATGTGTAGACTTTAGGATTTCTGTGTAGGTACTTTGGGATTTTGACGTGGGCAATCATGCATACTACAAAGAAAGCTAAATTTGTTTCTAGAATTGTTTCTAATATTTATATTTCTTACTCTACTGGCTAGCACCCCAGTAGAATGTTGTAAAGACATGGTGCTAGCAGGCACACTGGCTTGTTCCCACTATTAAAGGAAACACTTTCAACATTTTATCATTAAATATGAGATCTGCTGTAGGATTTGTACAGATGCCATTTATCAAGAAAAGGAAGTTCCTGTATATTCTTGACAAAATCTGAGATTTTTGTCATGAGTGGGTGATAGATGCTATCAAACTTTCCCCCTGTATTCACTGTTGTAAGGTCAGAGAACAATCAGGTCTTTCCACCCTCCTGCCATTAATATAATGATGGACACCTGCGGTGCTGCACGCATGCCTCAGTGGGCATGCACAAGTGGGCGCACCTGAGTTTGGATACAGGCTTATATGGGCAGCGTCATGAGGACGCCAGTACTGACCAACCAGCAGCAGCAAGTACCAACGCGAGCAGTAAGACCAACGAGCAGCAGTGAGAGCAGCAGCAGCGGGAGAACGGGTCGCCAGCAGAATGAGAGAGAGAGAGAGAAAGCGAGAGAGAGAGAGAGAGAGAGAGAGAGAGAGAGAGAGAGAGAGAGAGAGAGAGAGAGAGAGAGAGAGAGAGAGAGAGAGAGAGAGAGAGAGAGAGAAAGAGAGAGAGAGAGAGAGAGAGAGAGAGAAGCAGCTGAGAGGGTGAGGTGAGCTGGGGGCTGGGAGGCCTGCCAGCCTCCCGGCCCCCCTGGCACCCCTGCCTGCCATGTACCTGGCCACCTCTAACAACAAAAAGCATAAAAGCCACTGAGGGCTCCAGGACTCCTTCATTTACCCCCGTGTGCTAGAACCATCCTGAACCTGCCCTGTGCCACCTTTCCTGCCGCTACAACTATAAAGGTCATTTTGTTTTTCTATGTCAGTGGAAATTTAAACTTTTTTAATATCAAACTAAACTTAGAGTTGTGGGATAAATCCAGTGTATTCATGATACTATCACTTTTTTATATATAGCTGGTTTGGTTTTACTCCAATATTTAAAAGGAATTTTTTCATCTCTATTGATGAATGTGATTGATGTGAAAATTTGCTTTTTTTTTCCTCAAATGGTTCTGTTGACTTTTGATACCAAAGATCTAATTGCCTTGTAAAGTGAGTTGGCGGCCATTCCGTCTTTTGCTATATCTTAGACCTCTTCCTGTAACATTGGGAACATTATTTCTTCAGGGATTGGTGGCATTTTCTGGAATGACTGAGCCTAGTGTTTTCTTTATGGGATTGGATCAAGGTTGTGATAGCCTCATAAAAAGAGTCTGGGAACATTTCTTATTTTTATTCCCTCTTGAACAATTTGTTTAAAGTGTGGATTATCTGTTCCTTGACTGTTTGGTAGAATCTGCTTGTAAACTGTAGGCCTGATGAGTGAATGTGTGTGTGTGTGTGTGTGTGTGTGTGTTTTACATTCTGGTTCAGTTATTTTAATTGTAGGCTTTCTGTTTTTCTTGACTCTGTTTTGCTTCTTTGTATATTTTTAGGAAAGTCATCCCATTTTGCCCACTTTTGAAATGTGGGCAATTTTGAAAAATGACCAGGCTGGAGCTTTAGGAAGTTCTTTTGATCAGGTAAGTCACAGTCACAGGAAACACGCATTTCCCCCACTTAACCTTTAATATTCTTCTAGGTGTTAGAAGTTTGGGACTTGAAAGAGATTTGCATCTTACTTTTCAGGCCTACCATGTTGATGTGGGGCCCTATCACTTTTATCTTTTATCACTTTTATTGTGGTTAATCTCTTTGAGCCTGAAAAGTGGGGCTAATAACACCTACCCCATAGAATTATGAGGATAAAATGAATACATATGTGCAAGTGCCTGGTAATATATGGATTTTGATTCAGAACTAAAAGTACCTTAAGAGAAATCCCAGACTAGGCATTCTTAATCATCTTTGGTGGAACCATAAATTGGACAGGTCTCTAAAAAGACTCAGAAATAACAAAATATAAAAGTGTATGGAAGAGGCCTCCCTGGTGGCACAAGGGGTTAAGTCAGTGTGCTGTAAAGCTATCAGCAACCACTGCAGCACAAGTGGCCAGGGAGCTGACCCACATGGCACAGCAGACCTCTTCTGTCTCACCTGCTGCTCCCCTCAGCAGCGTATTTCAGTAGGTCTACCTGTTCTGCTCCCCACTTTGTCTCTGGTGAATTCTCTCAACCCCCACACCTCTGGCTTCCACCCCAATTCTTGTATATATAAATAAATCTTTTAAAAAAAGAAAAAAGTATATGGAAAAAGTTATGTTGTGGGGTGGACAAGGACTGGATTTAATCTTCCCCAGGAAGCAACTAGAAAGCTAGACTAAATTTCAGGCATTGGACAATGTTGATACAGGGATATGGTGTCTGAGAAAAGGGAAATCCATGAAGTGAGTCATGAACTTGCATTGGCTTTCCACATGGAAGAAATTTCTGATTAATTAGAATTAGTACTACTAGTGTTTGACTGCCATCCTGGGTGAAAGGGAAGTTTAGGATTCTCTAAGGAACAGTAACAACCTGTCTTGTCTTGAATGAACATAGTATAGACTGAATTGCATCCTTTATCTCCCACACAAAACATGTTTAAGCCCTACTCCTCAATGTGATAGTATTTGGAGACAGAGTCTTTGGAAAACAGTTAGGTGATGTTGTGAGGCTGGGACCCTTATGAATGGAATTAGTGCCCTTATAAAGAAGAGACACCAGAGCCTTACCTGCCTCCCTGCTATAGGAGGACACAGCAACCAGGAAGAAAGGTTCCCTAGAAACTGACCATACTGACACCTTGATCTTGGATTTTGTCTCCAGAACTGTGAGAATATTAATTTCTATTGGTTAAGCTCCTCCCCCAACCACAACCCCCACCCCCCCCCACCAGGTGGTAGTAGTTCGTCATGGCAGCCTGAGCCGGGATGGATGAAAAGCATGTTCCAATTGGAGAGAAGGTTGCTTTAGCTTTAAAGGGTGTGCTTGCTGCCTGGTTGATGGGCCATGTTCAGCTGCAGAGTGCAGCCTCTGCTCCGAGGCAGTGAGCCCAGGGCAGGTGCTGCTGCCAATGAAAGGTAAAGCCCAGGTTCCCCCATCCTGACAGCAACCAGAGGCCACTTCTCCACCCTCTGGCTAGTGACAAGCCTGGGCTCTGCACCTCCTCACTGTCTGGCCCTGGATTCAGAGGTCATTTGAAAAAACCATTGAAGCCACTTTCTCTGTTCCACTCCTTCTGTATTGTTGCTGAGATTCAGGCAGTGGTTTGCCCATTTTGGTTTTCAGTATCATGAATTTTGCCTTTCTTATGTCTCCAGATGTATTTTATTATTTAAACTTTTTTATTGAAGTAGCATTGGTTTATAACATTGGTTTCAGGTGTGCATCACTAAGCAAGCATCTCTATATACATTATGTTTACCACTGAAAGTCTAATTCCATTATTCACCATAAATTTGATCCCTTTTACCTGACTTACCCACCCCTAGACCCCCTACCTTCCTGGCAATCACTAATTTGATCTTATAGTCTAAAGCTTGTTTTTTGTTTTATTCAGTTCATTCGTTTTGCTTCTTTATGTACCACATATGAGTGAAATTATGCAGTATTTGTTTTTCTCTGTCTGGCTTATTTCACTAAGCATAATAATACCCTGTAGGCCCATCTGTGTGTTGCAAATGGCAGAATTTCATCTTTTTTTTTTTTTTTAAATAAATGAGTAGTATTCTAGTGTGTGTGTGTACATACATTCATCTGGTCAGCTGTAAGCTGGCACTTAGGTTGTTTTCAACTCATCACTTTTTTGACTAATGCGGCAGTAAACATGGGGGAGGAGACATCTTTTTGAATTAGTGTTTTGGCTCAGGTGTGCTTTCTTGTGAATTAGGGACGCTTGCAGGGTGGTAGTACTCAGGTAGAGTTTACCTTCTTCACACCATGTACCAGTTTGCTGCTCCTGACTTGCTGTGGGAATGCAGGCAATACCAAGAAGGAAGCAATTGGCAGAAGCTAACCTCTGGCTGAACAGAACTCTTTGTTTTACTATTTGATGCTGTGAAAGAGAATCCTCAAACTATCCCTCAAGAGGAAAAGAGGAAGCATTTACCTTTTCTTTGAAAATATAAATTGAGAGATTTAAAGTTATAAATCTTGGTCCTTTGCAATTGAATCTTAGGATTGGAACTTGCTTGGTCCATGATGTTTAGTCCACTCTTTGAGGCTTGAGTCCCCTCTGTATTTACTTTCGTAGTGAAAATTTAAATAAAGAAAATGCATACCTTTTAAAGAAGAAATGCCCAATTGTTTTCACATAGAAAGTTTTTTAAGACATAGCTTAAAATTCAGTCCTCTCTTGGGATATTTTTAGTCTCTTGAGAATGTTCCAAATCGCTGACTCAGTAAGTCCAAACTCTTAAAAAATGTGTGTTTTCAAACTCCACAATGTGACATTGTCTAAGCCCCTTGCCATTTGAGTCTGCCTGTATAGTCTGAAGTCTGCGTGGTTTCCTAGGGGCTGTTCTTAGACTTTCTGAGCATTCAAACACCCCCCTGACTCAAACTGATGATGGGGCAAGTTCCTAGCATAGCAGAGACAAGGGGACCGGTAGTGGCATGGACAGAACAGAAAGTTACTGTGTGTATGGCAGTTAAAGCCAAATAGGGCTCCTGAGCTGATTAAAATTTAGGATTCGCGATTTGCAGAAAAAGAAATGAAAGCCCGGGAAGGAGAGGTGAACATGGGGATTTGGCAGCTGTCTCCTCATCTGGGCATCTTCTTTGTTTTAACTGGATTTGGTCATCACATAGGATTGTTTGATTGAAACGCTATGGCTATTTTAGGAGTTTAGTGAGCAGGGAGTGCCACCTAGTATTTGTAAATCGGAACCAGATTGCTCTAATAAAAATATCTCAATGATCTATGGGATAATTAAAATTCATATAGATTATAGAAAACGTTGATCTAATAATCAGTATGGACAGTGGAAAGAACCCTCTCAATAGTTTTGTGTTGAGATCACTCCCTATTCAGGGGCTGGGAACCCTCAGGTGGGACAACACAATCTCCTTTCTTCTGAACCCCTAAGCATGGTTACTGGTACTGGGGACTTCCCCTGGAGACTTGGATCCTTTGAGTTTTGTCGGGGACAGTTCCTTTGGGACTCGGGGAGACAGATGGCTGATCTTACCGGAAGGACCTTAGATGTTATAACTTGTAGCACTCTGAGGAAGAACACCAGAGCAAGTATACAGCTGACGTAAAGCGAACTCTGGCAAATATTTTACAAATGAGCCCCATCACCCAATCTGTCTCTCATCTCTTCCTAACCCCAATGCCTTCACCATCACAGTCACCCACGTCACTGGTTTGTCTTTTTTGGGTCTTCCAATTACCAGTATTTAGAAGTGATTCTCAAAGTGGGGGCCCAGAACCATCATCACCAGGAAGTTACTAGAATGCAGATTCTGGCCCACCCAGACATTGTGAATCAACAGCCCTATGGATGTAGTTTGTAGTCTGTGTTTTAATAAGGGGTCCAGTGGCCCTGATGTTTGCTAATGTTTGAGACCCACTGCTCTAGATAACCACCAGTAAGCCTTCCTGGTTGTCTAGGGGCTAAGTCGCAGTGCTACTGCCATGAAGGCCCTCTTGCAGCAAAGCAGCCTGAGTTCAACCCGCGGCCAGGGAGCTGACCCACATGGTGCAGCGGACCTCTCCTGTTTCGCCTGCTGCTCCCCTCTGCAGTGTATTTCGGTCGATCTGCCTGTCCTGTTCCCACTCTCTCTCTGGTGAATCCTCTCACCCGCCACACTTCTGGCCTATACCCTAGTTCTTCTATGAAGAAATAAAATAAAAATAAAAATCTTACAATAGAAGAATAATTCTTCAAAAAAAAATAACCACCAATGGACCTATAACCTCCAATTCCTTGGGTCTTCCATAATTTGTTTGATATTAAGCTTTACAAATATTAGAAAAAATATTAGATTACCTAACTTTTATATATTAGACATGGAAAAAAGATATTTATATATAAGATATTAAAAGTAAGTCATTAAAAAGGATCCTTGTTGAAAGTAAGATATTGAAAGTAATTGCTTCAGAGTCATTCATATTAATGAAAGGAAATGACAAGTGTAACTGTTGTATCCTCAAGTCACTAAGTGGGGACAAGGGAAATCATTGTGGAAATTCAGGGATATTCTTATTTGAAGAAAGTTATGCACTAGAACCATTTTCTGATTAAAATATAGAAAAATGGAGCCGAGCAAAAAGTCTTCTAACTTCTAGTTTATTAAATGTGTCAAGGTCTAAAATTGTAGGACTGCTAGAAACTGGATTAGAACTTTATATTTCTTTTTTTTTCTTTCATAAAGATTTATTGATGCATACAAGAGCTGGGGTACAGGCCAGAGTCCAGGGAGGTGAGAGGATTCACCAGAGACAGAGTGGGGAGCAGAACAGGCAGACTGACTGAAACACACTGCTGAGGGCAGCAGTGGGCCAGGCAGGAGAGGTCTGCTGCGCCATGTGGGTCCCCTCCCTGGCTGGCGGCAGGGATCGAATTCGTGCTGCAGTGGCTGCGGTCTGCTTCATAGTGTGTTGCTTAACCCAATGTGCCACCAGGGAGGCCCTGAACTTTATATTTCTTAATGATTCAAATTCTTAAAGACCTAAAACCTATTCTGCTGGGTTTCTGGAGTCCAAAGAAACTCCAGTGTTTTTCTGTGTGGCTGAGTTATGACTTCATCACGCTCTGAAGGCTTCCAGTGAGCCAATTCATGCCTTGAGATCAGGTACTTGGTCTCTATTATGGTGACACTTGGGAGAGAAATAGGATCCTTGTTTTGGATAGCATTGTTCATCTGTAATGTAATTGTTTGCCATAACAACCTCTCACATTTGTCTGGCTCCGTGGTTTTCAAATCCATTTGACATCTGGTCTGGCACTTTGTATTTATCAGATACCTCTACTGTAGACCAGGTAATTGTGATTCACTTTTGCTGTCCTGTTTCCTTAGCTGTGGAAATCCAGGAAGTGACTTATTTAAGGCCACATGACCTATGGTTGGTGTCTCCCCCATTACCCTTTTTAAGATAACAAGGCCAGTAACACTGGCTTTCCATTTAAAAAAATATTTTTATTTATTTACGCTTACAAGTACTGGGGTAGACCAGAGGTACGGGGGGTGAGAGGATTCATCAGAGACAGAATGGGGAGCAGAACAGGTAGATCTACTGAAATACACTCCTGAGGGGAGTAGGAGGTGAGACAGGAGAGGGCTGCTGCACCATGTGGTTCAGTTCTCATATGGGCTAACCCATATCATAGGGATTGAACTCATGGTGCAGTGGCTGGCTGGCCATAGCTTGACAGCGCTGAGACTTTAACTAAACCCTGTGACATCAGGGAGGCCTGGTTTTCAATTTTTAAGAAAATATGTCCATACCTGTAGAAATGCTGGCATGTGGTAAATTTAGTCGTGGCTATTATCCTTATTGTCATCACTCAGTAGGGAATCTCAGAGGAATTTAGTGGCTATTTGGTGACTTCCAGGCCACCACAGAGCTGGAACTCTGACTGGAATGACTGTGTTCTATCTTAAACTCAGATCTTTGCTTCCTCCACTCCCACTATTATCTCCCTCCAGCCCTTGCTCACCCCTGCCCCCAACCCCATCCCCTCCTCTGAAGTTCATTATTAAAACCCCCAGCAAGCATAAGAGAATATTTACTGAACATGTACTGCATACAAGGCACTATTCTAGGCTCAGCATAGTGCAGACACAAATTGGGCATCTTATTTCATGGATTCTAAGTAGTATTTTTTGCTGTTAAATTTTACCATCTCTGAGATCAGGACATGTCTTAAAATCCTTAGGCTATTGACAATCCTTTTCTTTTGTAGAGGTTCATTAGAAAATGATGTTTGTTTTTTTTTAATCCATGGCATTGGTTTATATTAGTTTTATGGAAACACAGCAGTTTTTCTTCTCAAGATGCTTACAGTGTTTTTTTAGGGTAAGAGTTGATGATAGGCGAGAGAGAGAGAGACAGACAGCGCTAACTACCACCCCAGAACACAGTGCTAGATGAGGAAGGGCTGTGGGCAAGGAATGAACATTCAGTTCTGCTGAGGCCATCAGAGGGTTTTCTCTGAAGCGAGGGAATCTGAAGTAGTCTTCAGGAATGAGTGTAGTTTTAATAGGCAGAAAAAGGCAGGAAGGGAACTTCACCTTCAGGGAACAGTATATGCAAAGGCCCAGAGACTAGCAAAAGTGCGGCCAACGTGACCCTCCTGTTGGAAGGAAGACAGTGACTGCAGTGCGAGTTGATGTTCAGCACTACTGTCTGAACATTCTGAAATATTTCTACTAGTTGTAACCAGCAGCTGCCCAAGTTGGCCAAAGGTATCCCTAACTATGGGCTGCCCCTTTGCTCTCCTGGAAACCCTATAACCTCCCTCGTCCACCAACTAAAGGGCGAACACAGCACAGCCCTGAGCTTCCACATTCCCGGCACCCCCCCCCCCCCCCCCCCCCCCCCCCCCCCCCCGCCTTCCCCCGTGGCTGCTTGGGAGGAGTGCTGCCTTGGGGACTGTTGCAGCAGAAAATCCCTCCTGAACTCATCAGAGAATGATGGACACAGGATGGTGGCCACTAAACTGTAACACTGTGCACCTCTAGGTTAGAGCATGAACCCCAATAACTGTGTACTTATGAATGTGAACAATTACACTCCATGCTTATCTACAAATCTAAAACATGCAAAAGACAGAAGCTAACAAGTTTGTTAAAAACAAAGAGAAATCAAAGTGACAACATTTTCTGATTACACTGCGGTCTATCTCTGGGTGAGTGCACCCCATTTGCTGGGCGTTGTGTAGAAAATGGAGAAGCTGTGGCTGTGCAGAAAATGGACTTGTGACACTAGGAAAAGGCAAGAGGAACTCAAGGAGAAAATGATTATAAAGGGCATGGCCAGGAAGTAGGTCCAGAAGTTCCCCAAATATTTTTTTATGCATATTCTTCCACATGTACACAGCCAAAAGTTTGTCCCTATGCACAATACTTGAATAAAAAGTCCTCTATGAGAAGGGTCACACTAGTCAAGCATGGACCCCAGGCATCCAGGGCTGACTAGACCCCAAGGCACCCAGGGCTTTGTGATGTGTGTGGATCCTGACACAGGTTGGGCAAGGATTATGTTCAGATGAAATGTACCCACAGCCAGGGCTGCATGCTCTCCTCTCTTAAAGTCTTCAATCTTTTTTTTCTGAGAAATTATTGTGTGGGGTTTTGTCCTGCTCCTTCAGTCCCCGGGTTCTGCTGAGGCCATCAGAGGGTTTTCTCTGAAGAGAGGGAATCTGAGCTAGAGCTTCAGGGATGAGTGTAGTTTTAATAGGCAGAAAAAGGCAGGAAGGGAACTTCACCTTCAGGGAACAGTATATGCGAAGGCCTGGCTCCCCACTCTGGAGTCTCATTCATGTGTGTAGGGTAAATGAAGGTTCTCAGGTTTTTCCGGCCTCCCACCATTAGCATCAATGACAGACCCCTGTGGTCCTGTACGCATGCTTGATGGCGGCACCTGGAGTAGGGTGTGAGCACGCATAGGTGGGCACACTGGGCTGAGAGACTGGGCATGTAAAGGTGGTGTCATGGGGCACCAGTGCACCAGTGGCGGAAGCAGTAGAAGAAACCAGCAGAAGCAGCAGCCCAGAGGGAAGAATTTTTGGGGGTCTAGGAGGCCTGCCAGCCTCCTGAACCCCCGGCCCTCCTCGCTGCCTGCTGTGTACCTGGTTGCCTCATTACAAACGATGCAGAAAGGTTTCTAAAAGCCTGAAAAAGCTACCCAGAGCTCCAGGTCAACTCATCTGCCCGGATCATAGAGAACCTGCCTGTTGCCCTCCTGCTCCAACAATGTGTTTCGCTGCATCCATCCCACTCCTTCCTGTCCCCATTTCCAGCCGACTTGAATCACCTCCTTGTACCTCACGCCCATAACTTACCATCCTGAAAAAGTTTTCATCTGTTTAATTAGAACATCAGTGGCCCATAGGCTAGCCTTGAAAATCCTCAAGGTTGTTCTTTTTCCTAACCATAATGAGGCCATTTATTTCCACTTGTTTTATTTACTCTAAATTTCCTCCTCCTCCACTTTAGATTTCAGCAACCCTTAACTTTACTACTTAATTTGCACAGTCTTCTCTTGGCTTATTTTGTTTAACGTGAGGTTGGATGCAAACATCTCCACCATCAAAGGACTGATGTGAGAAACAATCCAGCTGGGCTCCACACTAATTTAAAAAAAATTTTTAAATAGAATATAAAAAGTAGCAAAAGGAGACAAAAAGAGTTCTCCAAACGCTCCATAAATCATTCGTGGCCTTTACTGTTCATTTCTAAGGACAGAACGTTCTAATTTATGCAATCTTTTGCTGTCATGGATTTTCATCAGCTAAACCTGATTCTCCGAGGACTTTGTGCCTTCAGCCTATTACCGGAAACCGAACCCCACCCTGTGCTTTCTCTTGATGCCAGCAGGTGGCGCCAGCCGGCCTTTTTTTTCCTCTGTGGCCTTTGTGGGGAAGGGGTGAGTGTGTGTGTGGCGGGGAGAGGCCCAATGGCAGAAGCTGAGCCAGCGCCAAGATTTCTTCTGGCATCTGGAATGCATTAACAACCCACAAATCTGAATCTCATCTTCTTAGAGTGAAGAGTGGGGGGAGGGAGGGAGGCAAGGAAGGAAGGAAAGAAGGAGAAAGATTCTCTCTCTCTCTCTCTCTGACATGTTAGGGGAGGGGAACAGAGAAGAGGCAGAGCAGCCTGGGGTCACTTCTCAGAAGGGTGTGCCTGTCCCCCTGTCTTGGCCACCCCAGTCCCCCTTGTCAGCACTGGGTGGACAAGGGCACGTGGCCTGGAGGAAGGAAGCCATGAGCCAGAGGGTTCCACACAAAGGACTCCATGACTGGATCCCTGGAGCTCTGGGCCTCCCTCGGTCCCTCATTCCTGGCATTGCTGTCCCTCCCAGGCGGGGACACAGAGGGAAGGGGTGGAGGCCTGTCACCTTCCTCCTCTGCACGCGGCTAACTTTGTCACTGTACTGGATGACATACCCTTGCTTCTGAGGGTGACTAAGGGGGAAGGATAAATGGTCTGAATCCAGAAAATGCCTGTTTTTTGATGTCTCCTTCCTTCCCCAATTTGATTTCACTATTTTTTTTTAATGGGCCTTCATGATGAAAAGCAGTTTTAACAGTTGACTGATTTCGCTACTTAGTGCCTAACCAGCTGCATGATCAACTGGCAAATGAGGTCCAGACATGGCTGAGTGGGGAAGGAGGTTGTGAGGGGAAGGACATGCGGGAGATGGGGGCGGGCCAGCTGGCCACCCTTCCTGGCTGTGACGTAGTGGTGATGGCTCTCACTTCCAGGGACTGAGACTTTCTCCCTCCTCAGTGGCCGGAGGGCACCTTCTGGCCTAACAAGTTCCCCTGAACAAAGTTTTCCCCAGGCTGGCATAGCCCCTGCCACGTCGTCCTCAGGCACCTGGGCATGGGCAGAGACAGGCTTCCCCTCTGTAATGGCAGACCCTGGGATGCCTGAGTCTCTCAGTAGAAACTGCACAGGTATTCTCTCGGAGGAGGATCCAGCCACCCACTTTGAAAGAGAACTCCACAGTTTTGAAGCAAAGAGACACAGGGTGATCTGGGAATTTTCTTGGCACTTTGAGTCATCACATTTTGAAGCTTGTTTTACTGTGGGGAAACGAAGACACAGCTATGAAATGATCTACCTGTGGCCAGACAGTTAGTTATAGCAGAAGCGACACCCAGGTGTGTTGTCTGACTGTCTGTTTCTTTGCCATGAACAGACCCTGCTCTATTGGAAAGGGAGCCAGAAATTCACTCAGCCCACTGGCTGAGGGTGGAAGGTGGGGGTAGCTGCGACAGAGCCCTGGAGCACCAACCCAGCGCCTCCCCACCTAGGAAACAAGTGAATCAAGAGGATGTGGAATACAAACACAATGGAATACTACTTAGTGATCAAAAAGATAAACCATTTGCAGCAATATGGATGGAGCTGGAAGGGATTATTTGATGTGAAATGAGTCAGAAGGATAAAGGTGGTTTCACTTATATGGGGAATATAGAGAAGCCAAACAAAGGGTCAGGGAAAAGCCAAAACTTGCCAGCTGACCATAGAGCCGAGGCACACAGCAGGGGAGGAGTAGGAGGAGGTCAAAACAGGGGAGGGAAGAGCACAAGGGACTATGGTGATGGTTCACAGGTGCTGTGGTGGTGGGAGAACTGCGGGGACTACACCTGAGGGGAGAAATCAGATACTGTCCAAAAATGAACAATGCGAGAAAATAAATTAATAAAAAACAAAATAAAAAGTATCCTCTATTTTCTATCTTTTGGTGTGCATATGTGAGTAATTCAGTGCTCAGGCTCTTTAAAAATAGTTGGCTGGAACATCTGGAGACCACTTCTCCAGATTTTGTTCTCTTGCCCCCTCCTACCTTCCCACACGGTCATGTTTTGTTTTCTTGTTATTTTGGGGGTCAGTACTGAAAAAAAGAAGACAACTATACCCTTCATGTTAGCAATGGATAAAAGCAGTCTGCACTAGGGATTAAAGGACCAGAATTTAACTTCTGGCTTGATCCCCAACACCTAACTCAGTAAAAAAGAGCAGGGCATGCTGTGTCTGGGTGTTTGAGTCCCGTTGCAGAATGAGATCACTAGACTGGATAATTTTGGAAGCACTTCTCAGTTTGTACATTCGACGAGCTTTGTAGTCGGTTGTTTTCTGTGGGCGTGTGCTTCGTTTGGGAGTGAGCTGTAAAGGATGGCTTTGAAAATGATTGCGATCGTGTGTTTACGTCCTCTGGCACTTGCCACGAGAGAAGGACTTGCTTTGGCTCTGCTTGCCTCGTGACAGTGTTAGTGTACTGCTGTCTGAGGGTTTGCATCTATATGGAAATGGTAACACTGAAACTGTTTTCTTTCATTGAGATGAATCCTCTTTGGAACCCTGGCTTTTCCTACATAACCTCTTTCCAGTTCTGCCTACACCCTGTTTTCTCGACAGGAAGTTCAAATGTTTCTGAAGCCCCAAATGCTCACATGATCTGTTCCAAGAAATTGCTCTGCATTACAGATGTTTGTGCTCAATGCTCTCCAAGTATCTCCAGGGCCAAAGCACTGTGACCACACACGGAGCAGGTGACCGTGGGTAGTGAGGATGGAAGGCAAGGCAAGAGCAGCGTCCTCAGGTTTGGGTTTCTAATTGATGTTGGTGCCTCAAGGGTAAGAATCTCTTTCTTGCCATATTATAGGGTAGAAATCCACATCTTCATGTGCGTTTCTACATCTCCACTAAGTTCAGAAGCATAGAGGCCTCACATTTTCAAATCTTGAGCTTGACTTTGCAATAAAGGGAGCTTGGCTTATCATAATAATTTTATGAGTCTTGTTGTCATCATTAGATTCCTCATGCTGAGGTTCAGCTCTACCTGATAGCTGAAAACATACCTCTCAATTCAAAGCACAGTCGGTCATGTCAACTAGGTAATTTGTGGTCACCTAGTTTTTGCTTCAATTCTAGTCTGGGCTCTCCCATCTTCCCTGTCATTCCAAATAGGTGCTTGGAGCCCAATCACCCACTTTCTATCTTGGAGGCGTGGGTGGGGAGTAGAATAGCGAGACACACCGCCCTAGGGAGGTGGCAGTTCACACTGGTGCTCACTGGTCAAGTCTTATCCTATTGGGTCTCAAGCCACACAGTCCCTGTACACAGTCCCTGCCACATGTGCCTCAGTGCCCAGGCCCCGCCATTACTGAGCTGACCCTCAGTCCCTTCTCTACTGCTCTCTGTGCCATATGGGAAAACGAATGAGCATGTGGCTACTCCCCGAGCCTGGGGGTTTGGGACTCTGAGAAGCTCAGATGCTTGGGTGCCCATACAGGTGTGTCTACTTACTCTCCTGGTAACCGCCTTCCCATTAGAGGCCAGAAATATTTTCATGTAAGAGGAAATTAGAAACTCTGGTAGGGAGGACAGAAAGACAAAGGAGTTAAGTCCCCTTAGAAGGTCCTTGTTCCCTGCCCCCTCCTATAAGTAGGCCCCAAAGCAAGGGGTGGTGGTGGGGTTAGAGGAGCCCCAGATGGACTTGGCAATCCAGTGGAGAGAGCACTCAGGCTATGCTAGCTCTCCAGGTCCTGGCGGGCAGCAGGCCCATTCCTCAGCTCTCTGTCTTGAAAATCCATCCTCAATATACTGTGAGATTTATATCACCCTCAGAAGCTACTTGAAGTCATGAAAATGGCCTTTCCAGACACAGTTTTTATCCAAAAAATTAACATTAACTGCTGCTTTTAAAGCTCAAGAAAGTTCTTTGCCCTTGAGTGCCTGCATTCTGTAGGGTGGAAAAGGAGAGTCATGACTATGGACTCCTCTCCTCTTCTCACAGGACAAGCCTCAGTGATGAACTTCCAGTGCCCGGAGTTGAGAGCATCAGTTTTCTTGACTTCAACACTGGGACGCTATGGGAGGAAATTTGTTGCCGGAGTCTCTGCCAATCAAGCAGGTGTAAGAAGCTTGGTTGCACAAACATTTGATCTTTCAAATGATCTGTGGTTGAGATGCTTTCTGACAATATTCTTTTTAAATAAAATTAACAGTTTTTAAAAAAAGATTTATTTATGCATACAAGACCTGGGGTACAGGCCAGAGGTGGGGGGTGGGTAAGAGGGTTCACCAGAGACAACGTGGGGAACAGAACAGGCAGACTGACTGAAATATGCTCCTGAGGGGGGCAGCTGGCAAGACAGGAGAGGTCTGCTGCGCCACGTGGGTCAGCACCTTGGCTGGGGATCAAACTCTGCCGCAGTGACTGCAGATGCTTCACAGTGCTGTGCTTAACTCCTTGTGCCACGAGGGAGGCCCTTCTGACAGTTTTCTTATTCTCAATATTTTGTCTTCTGTTTGGCTGGATGATTAAGCGAGGAAAAAAAATAGCTTCAAGTTTTCCACTTCTTCCCTTCTCCCCTCTTTTCTGCTTGCTTCTCTTCTCCTTTCCTCTGCTATCTGTCTGTCTGCCTGCCTGTCTATCAATCAATTGACAATGTGGCTGATTTCGCATTGTGCACACAAAGTTTTGGCCAGAGTTTCTCAACTTCAGCACTATGGACATTTGGGGTCAGATAACTTATTATGGGAGCTGCTCTTCACAACATAGGATATGATAACATCCTTGGCTTCTACATACAGATGCCAGGAGCATTCCTTTCTCACCTTTTTGTTCCAGCTAAAACAATAAAATATTTCTAGATAGTTCCAAATGTGTACAAAAATTGACCTCAGCTGAGAGTCTTAGTGTAGCCATATTATAACTGAAAATATCTGCTGTCACACTCGGTAGTAATTGCTCTTACACATTGATTTTATAGTGTCCACCTGAATCATCTGATAAATAATTTATCAATAAAAGCCCAACATTTGTCATTATCTTTGTCTTTCTTGGGCCCCTCCTTTCCAGCATCTTCGAAACTGTTTCTGCTACTCAACTAACTACGAATTGTCTTTATATATTAGTTTTGTTCCTTGCAATACATGATTTGGCACTTGTTCTACAAAAAACTGATTTATTTGAGAGTGATTTACTAGAGTTTCTTTTTTTTTTTTTAGATTTATTTATTTATGCATACAAGTACTGGGGTACAGGCCAGAGGTGTGGGGAGGTGAGAGGATTCACCACAGAAAGCGGGGAGCAGAACAGGCAGATCAACGGAAGTACACTGCTGAGGGGAGCAGCGGGCACAGCAGGAGAGGTCTGCCGCACCATGTGGGTCCCCTCCCCGGGCGGCAGCAGGGCTCGAACTCATGCTGCAGTGGCTGCGGTTTGCTTCATAGTGCTTTGCTTAACCCACTGCGCCACCAGGGAGGCCCTAGAGTTTCTTAATTAACAATTCACTTACATTTTATTCTACAGCGACTGGCTCTTGAATACCTTATATATTTTGTGCTTTGGGGCATAAGAGACACAGTGACAAGGACAAACCCCCCTAAACATTGTAAGTAATAACTTGCGAATAATGAGAAAATGTTAGTGTAGATAAACTGTACCTCACTGCTGAGTGTCAGTTGAGATGGATACCCTCGTGCCGACTGTGGACCTTGTGCCCAGACTTTAGGGTTAACCAGTCAGGTTGTAAGAACTTCCAGGAACACACCCTTCCACTCTACCTTTTCAGTGGGTGGACTGGAGCACACAAATGGCTTCACCACATATTCCCAGGCTGGCACCCCTGGCACTCCTGCCCTCAGGTTCTTCTCAGGTAACCTAAAAGAGTAACGATGGTTTTCAATGTCCATTTCCAGAAAGGCTGAGCTAATGTCACTAACGTTAATTTAGTAACCAGAGAAAGGCCATGAGAGGCAGCGCTTCCTTCTTGTTACTTCCGATGCTGAGGGTCCCTTCTGCATGCCAGCAGCCCGTCCCTGAACCCAGGGACAGCTTTTCCTATCCCTCTGCATCTCCTCACTACTCCCAGCCCAACACCGGGGCCCTGATCACACAAGCCTCCAGGCAGAGAAGGGTGAGACTCTTCTTCTGCTCTGGATCCTGTGTGGCTGGATAATCGAAGCATAATCACAAGCCCTGAGTTGAAATGCACAGACAGGTCTATGGTGCCCAGATCCTGTGGGGCATAAGCTGCACAAATCCAGTCTTTTGAGAGACTAGTCCTCCAGGGGCCAGGAGAGCTCAGCAGGGAAGCTGGTCCCCGGCAGTGTCCTGGCATCCACCCAGGGGCAGGAGTGGACCCATGCCCTGCTCTCTGGTGACCAGAAAGGCGAAGGCTGTCCTCCCAGTGGGTGGCCACCCCTCTTTTAGAAGATTAGTATCTAAGCCAGAAGGGGCTTGGGTGGGGCAGCTGTGAATGGGCTCCAAGAACATGCCGTATGTTTCCTTCTCTTGTTTTCTCATCGTACACCCATGTCCATTTCTCCTTGGGAGTTTGGGGCCTCCAGCATTGCTGTGCCTTTAAATGATCTCTTTATACTGACCCCCACAAAGGAGGTAGGATCATGAAGGTTGTTTTTCCATTTTTACCACAGGTAGGGTAGGTCTAGCGGAAATTTGGATGTGAAAAATTGAAGTTATGTTCATTTTATATTATTCCCATTTTGGAAAAGTCTTTTAGAGAGGTATAGAGTATTGCTTGGGAGGATGGTTTAGCTATTGTTCTGGAGAAGGGTGCTGGGACACAGGTGGTATTAGCAGCAGCCATAGTAATGATAAAAGCATTATTACTATGAGTATCATCGGTGCTATTATATTTAATCATAATAATGAACGCTTATTATATGTGTTATTATTATAAATGCTGACATTTATTTCATGCTTATCATTGCTAGACATAGTAGCAATCATCTCATTTATTCCTCACAATCCCACTGTCATTCCCATTTGACAGTTGAGGAAGCTGAGACCTGAGAAGCTGAGTGGTTTACACAAAGTCGTGAATTAAGTCAAGACGCCAGAGACTCCTGGCTGTAGGGAATTTGGTACAACTCTGAAGCCGTGGTCCTCCTGCTTGGAAAAGCAAGGGAGGATCAATTAATTTCCAGCGACATTATTTGTACTAACACTTACTATCTTATATCATAAATTCTGCAGCCACACCCTAGGAAATGTACTGGGAGGGCGGTTCTCTCTCTGCTTCTTCCCTTCCCCAGGCTTCACCAGTATGCACTCCAGGCCCTGAGGGGAACCAGTGCCTTGGTGCAATTTACTTAGTTCTGCTTCCATTAGAAGTCTGTTGGGATCCTTCACGTATCCCCAGGCGCAGATGAATGATTATTGCTTAAAGTTTTCTTTTCCATCTGATGATGGGAGACATTGGCCAGCAGGTAGCAAATCATTTCCAGGAGACATGGATCCTAACATCATCCCATTTCTAAAAGTCTGTTTTGCCAATTGTTTTTCATCCAAACCTTCATCCTCAATTAGGTAGATGAGGATGTGATAGCTTGGAGAGGGACCTTGACCTGGCCCAGAATTCAGGTCTTTGGGTTCTCCGTGGAGAAATCACAAGGAGGAATGAGTAACTGAAGTCTGTTCCCACCCTGGAATGTTCAAGTTCCTGGCACAGGGTGATACAAGCGACTTGAAACATTTCAGAGGAAATAAATGCAAGATGAGCAAAGAGACAAAGATCTATTAACAACAGGTTCATATGTATGTACGGGTGAGGGTGGCCGGAAATGCCCCGGGGGTGATGGCTGCCCAGGTGAAAGGACACCACAGGTTCGCAGGTTGTGGGGGGCACCGGCTTAGCCTCTGAGCTGCACACTTGTGAGGTCCCCTGGAGTTGGTGTCCAGTGCTGAGAGCCCAAGGTGACTCAGACTTCCTGAGAAGCTTCTTATCTGAGCCAGCACAGACAAAGTGCCTTTCCTTGCCAGAGGTGTCACCCATTTGGGGTCACACCCTCCCCAACCAGATGAATGACCCTTCGCTGCTCTGGAGGGAGGGTCTAGGAACACGCCCCTGACAAGGCTCAAAGGCTCCAATGACTGCCTCTCTAGGATTTCTGTTTGTTTCCCTGCTCTGTCTTCCTCCCTCCATTCAGGCTCCTAAAAGTCCAGGAAGAACTGACTTAATCTCCCCAGGAGGTTCTTGCCTGTGGGAGGAACAGCACCATCGCTATAGCGACCATTTTTTCCAAACTAAATTGGGATAAGAGGCCTGGAGAGAGAGGGTATTGGAGGGACACGAGGACCCAGTGACTTAAATTGGCAGTGTGAAAGACTTGTCTGGATAGAGTTTGTGCACCGAGGCAGTGCAGGGTGGGTGCAAGTCTGCCCAAGCTTTCTCCAATCTGACTCATTGGTATTGTTCCCTGATAGAAAATTACCACACACCTCCTCAAAGACCATCTTGGAAGGGGCTAGGAAAGAGGATGAAAATCCTATCTGATTTTTATTATTGATGGTGGTGGAGACTCAGAAGCTTTTCTGCATGAGGTGGTACTGTGTGGTCACTAGATTGTTTCAAAAGAACTTTTGAGTCTTAAAGCTGTTAAGGATCTCTCAGACCCTTTTATTATAGAATTGAGAAAACAGAATCTTGGAAACTTATCAGGGAAATGAAAATCAAAACCACAATGAGATACCACCTCACACCTGTGAAAAAAACACAAACAAGTGCTGGCAAGGCTGTGGAGAAAAAGGAATCTGCTTACACTATTGGTGGGAATATAGACTATGGAATGTAGAATTTCCCTATGGAAAGAAGTGTGGAGATTCTTCAAAAGACTAAAAATATATTTACCATATGACCTAGCAATTTTACCCTTAGGAATCTACCCAAAGAGCATAAAAATACTAATTTGAAAGGAAACCTGCACTCCAGTGTTTATTGCAGCACTGTTTATAATAGCTAAGATATTGAAACAACCTAAATGCCCCAGAACAGATGAATGGGATCAAGAAGAGGTGGTACATATACACATGGAATACTACTCAGCCATCAAAAAAGATAAACTCATGCCATTTGTGGCAACTTGGATGGAGCTGGAAGGAATTATTCTAAGTGAGCTAGAAAGAGATAGATGAATACCAGCAGGTTTCATTTATATGTGGAAGCTAGAGAAACCAAACAAAGGATCAGATAAGTTGTAAGACTGACCCCTAAAAGCAGACTATCGATCTGAGACATTCAGGAGGGGAAGGGAGGGGTAAAAAGGGGGAGAGTAGAGGTGGGGGGAGGAGTGCATGATAGAGTGTGGTGGAGGACTATGGGTACACCAAAGGGGAGAAATCCTATTTTGTGTAAACTACAACAGCAACAAGAATTTTTTAAAAAGAAGAGTCTCAGAATAGTTAGGTGACTGCCCAAACAAATACAATATTAGTGACATTGTTTAAACTCAAATGTAAGCTTCCTGAATCCCTGCCCAGTGCTTTTTCCAGTAGATCAAGCCTCCTCTCATGGAACAGGCAGTTTCTACTTTCTAAATAGCTCCTTTGTAAACTAATTAGGAGGTAGAAAATATCAGGCTTGATAGGACACAATCATAGTCAGGCCAGACTAATTCTAGAGCTCAGATCCTTTGATAAAAACAGACCTTTTATGCAATGGCTGACAGGTATGTGAAAAGGTGCACAACATTAGTAATCATCAAGAAGATGCAAATCAAAATGCTAATGAGGTATCATTTTATGCCTGTTAGGATGGCTGTTACCAAAAAGACAAGGAATAAAGATGTGGAGTAAGGGGCCCCTGGTGTACTGTTGCGGGAATATAAATTAGTGCAGTCATTATGGAAAACAGTATAGAGGTTTCTCAAAAAATTTAAAAATAGAAGTATCAGTGATCCGGCAGTCCCACTTATGGGTCTATACAAATAGAATGAAATTGATATCCTGAAGCAATACCTGCACCCTATGTTCACTGCAGCATTGTTTATAATAGCCAAGAAGTGGAAACAGCCTAAGTGTTCATTGAGGGATGAATGAATATAGATATCACAAATGTACACATGCACACACACATGAATATTGTTCAGCCACAAAAAGAAGGAAATCCCATCATTTGTGACAACATGGAACTTGCAAGTATTATATAAGTGATGTCAGACAGAGTAAGATGAGTAATATATGATTTCACTTATATTTGGTATCTAAAAAAAACCCCAAATACCAAAAATCCTTAATTTGTAGATGTAGAGAACAGATTGGTGTTTGCCAGAGGTGGGAGGGGAAAGGTGGGAGGTTGGGGAATTGAAAGAAGGTGGTTTAACCTGCAGTTAAAAGATAGTCCCAGGATATCATGTTCAGAATGGAGACTGTAGTTCATAATACTGTGCTGTATCTTTCAGTTTCCAAGGGTATACCTTTTACGTTCTTATCACAAGAAGAATATTGTAACTATAAGAGATGATGGATGTTAAGTAGACTTCTGTGGTGATCCTTTCACAAGATACACATCATCATGTCAAACACCTAAAACTAATATAATATTGCAAATCAGTTATCTCTCCATAAAACTGGAGACCCTTCCCCCAGAATCCTTTGAAGGAAATCCCAAAGATAAGCAAAGAGAACAGTTGAGGAAAAGATCTCCAGAACAGTCACTGTCAAGTTGCCAGAGACCCCCAAGTAGGGAGGGTTGAATGGACGGAAGGTCTCTCTGGGCTTTGTGTATGGAGGGAGACCCACATGCCTCCTGAGAGGGGCCAGGAGCGTGGACACGCCCAGAGCCCAGTGGCACTCCTGGTCCTCCTGGTCCTTGGGAACACAGGGACAGGAGGCCTTGCCCTGGAGGGGCTCAAGGTCTGGTGTTGGAGATAGACATTTAAACAATTGAATATACAATTATATAAGCTTTAATCATATAAAATTTTGTAGAAATGAGGGAAGAGTGACCTTAATTTAGAGTAGGAGACTGGGGAGACTTCACAGGAAGGGCACTGTGGGCTGTTCTGACTGGAATCTCTGCAGGCTGAGAAGGGCAGCAGATCCTGCCATGGTTGCTTGAGGGAGCGTGCGATGCTTCTGGTTGCCAGGAAACCTTTTAATTAGGGTTGTGTTCCCAAGATTGTTCTGTGGAATTCTGATTCTTGGAGATGAGTTACCAGTAAGAAAAGAGTTTCTGGGTCAAATATGTCAGGAGCTTTCCTACCACATGTCCTCTTCCAGCTCCCCCAGGCCCAGAAGTATATTGAAGGCTCCTCGCAAAACAAAGCAAAATGTCTTCTTTAAATTTAATCCCTTAAGTTTCAGTTAAATTATCACTCCTTAAGAGAAGTCTTTTCTGACCTTCTCGATTAGGTCAAATCTCCATACTTATTTTGCTATGCAACTTGAAACTGTATGTTTTGATTAGTTGATGCCGGTATTAGCTTACAGTTTGTTACTGCCCAAACTGTAAGCTAGTGTAGGCCACACGTTCCCTGAATGAAGAACCGAGCCCATTTTTGTTGACCACTGTTTCTCAGGCCTGCGTATGGTGCTCCAAAAACCATTTGTTGATGAGTGAATTAAACCAGTGACTAAAACATCCTGGGTGGGTGACTTTGAGACGGTGAACAGATACTAAAACTTTTACTATCTTCGCTCCTGGCTTAAAACCAACAAAGAGATTGTGTCCTTCCCTTGGGTGGTGGAGACCTGCTTGAGTGATTCAGAATCTCAGAAGGAGCTGCATTGTTGAGGCTGTTATTTTAGAATTCTGCTTTTTCTGAAAGCTCACCGACTCAGCTGCAAGTACTCACTCCGTCCATGATCTCATTCAGGGAGGGAACATTTTGGATTTAAACACAGTTGGCACTTGAAGAATCCTGATTGCAAAACAGTGTGACTCCATGCTCTTCTTTTTTTCTTAGAATAAAGCGCAATTCTCTTCATACTGGGACAGACTGGCAAGGAGTTTCCTGAAGGAACAGAAAAACAGTATTTAAGCGACACCCAGTTTTAGCTCCACAAAAGTGCC
Source organism: Galemys pyrenaicus (assembly GCA_019455555.1). Classification (NCBI taxonomy): domain Eukaryota; kingdom Metazoa; phylum Chordata; class Mammalia; order Eulipotyphla; family Talpidae; genus Galemys; species Galemys pyrenaicus. The sequence continues at coordinate 3,030,002 of JAGFMF010011456.1, forward strand.
ATTGTAATAGGTCCTTTTTATGTGTCTATTTTGAAACAATTTTCCATGTGTTTGTCAAAGAATGTCATCTCCCTAGGTATTAGGTCCTCTACTATCAATTAAGTTATTGATTATCACCTTCCTGGATCTCAGAGCTCACCTGCCTCATTCTCTATTAAAGTTCCATCAAACATATCATTTGAGAAATAGAAACAGAGAAGCTGTTTTCTGCAGGGAGCCACTGCCTCACCCTATCCCCATCAGGCTTCATGTTACAGCATTTTGATCTGGAGCTGCTCTTGAAGGCTTCTCCATTGATGGAGACAATAGAATCCACTTGAACCTGTTGGAATCCCTTTGAGATGGATTCAAATGCTGTGTTATGTTAGGGACTTGGTTAAATCTGTTAGTTTAGGGACTCAGACTCTAGCCCTGCCACTCCAGCTGAATGCAGAGGAAATCACCCTTTCTGTGCCTACGTTCTTCATCTGTAAAATGGGAGACTAAGAACACAGATCTTCCTTAACTTACAATGGAATTACATCTGACAAACTTGTCATAAACTGAAAATACTAAAAGTTGGAAATGCAGTTAATGCATCTGACTTACTGAACTCCATAGCCTGCCTACCTTAAACATCCTCAGACCACCTGCACGGGCAAAGTCATCTAACACAAGGCCTATTTTGTAATAAAGTGCTGACTCTCTCATGTAATTTGTAAACTATGGAAGTATTTTACAATGTGAAAAACAGTGTAACTTACCAGTTGTGTATCCTCATGATTGCAAGGCTGACTGGGCATTGGGGCTACATGCCCGATGTCACAAATGCCTCCTGCATTCTACTAGCCTGGAGAAATTCAAACCTGAAGTATAATTTTGATCGCATGCACATTACTTTCATACCATCTTCAAGATGAAAAGTTTTACTATGAACCATCATTAGTTGGGGATATCTGTATATATCTCATGAACTGCAGAGCTAGCTAGCACTTGTGAAATATTTACAGTTGGCCTGGCCTATAGTAAAATTTCAATAAACTTTAGATATATTTATTCTCCTCCTCCTACCATTTGGAAACAAAGGAAAAATAGCTAAGAATCTCCAGAGTAGCTTTCAGCTGGGGAGGTGGGTATGGGATCATATAGGAATCATGACATTTAATTTGTTACTTATTTACTTGAAATTTCAAGTAACAGCAAAGGAAAGAATTATTTTTTATTTCCCAAAGGAAGGATTAGGTAAAAAAAAAAGTTTGCCTGGCTAGACAATGAGATTGGACTTGCTGATTACTCTGCATTATTAAGCTTGTTTTATATAGTAGTGAGTGCAATCTATGCCAAACATTTTTTGCATCTACATGAAACTATTCTCCACACCAAAGCCTGACTCATTCATTTATAAAGGAGAAAGTAGTGGCAGAATGCTTCCATTTTCATGGCCCTTGGGCAGTGTATAGACATTTCCAAGTCTAGTTATTCAATATAATACTCAAAGCATTATTGCAAAGTGAGTAGGGTAGATGTTATAATTGCTCCTTTGTAAAGAGGAATTGTGCTCTGAGAGGAGAGGGACTTCGCCAAGGTTCCCAGGTGGTAAAAAACAGATCCTCAAGCCTTTCTATTGTCCGAGGCACGTGGAGATCAAGGCTCAGAGGTGTTCTGTAGCCATGACAGGAATATGCTTGGGAAAGGTAGCTTCTAAACAGAGACATGTCTTATGGTGCAAGTATGGGCATATGGCACTTTGGTAATCAAGGACTGGAGAGGAATGGAGAAGTATCAAGTTTGTAATCCTACTCAAAACCCAGCACCTTCTGGTATAGGTCCATCTTAAAGAAATTTTACAACAAAGGAGTAATTGCTCAGCTGTTCTTTCCAGAATGGTCTGTAGAGGACTTTGATGTATGGACAGGTTCTGTGAGAGGGCAAGAGAGCCACGGGTCACTTCAAGGTTCTTGGAGTTGTAAAAAACAGATATGAGCAAACAAATGTCTACACTCAGTATGATCATTTCAGTGCTTATGTTGGAAAAGTGATGCTTTTTGCTCTATATTACACATCATCAATAAATAACAAATTAAAAAATGAGATATCACTATACACCTGTTAGAAATGGCCATAACCCAGATCATCGATGACACCAAATGCTGATCAGGATGTGGGACAAAGGGAACTCTACACATTGTTGTTGAGAATGTAAATTGGTATAGTCTCCTTGGAAGACAGGTCTTACAAAAATTAACATCTACTATGTGATCTAGTAATTACATTCCTTGGTACTTATCCAAGTGAACTGAAATTTATGTCCACATAGAAGCCTGCATATGGATGCTTATAGCAGCTTGATTTAGAATTGCTAAAACTTGAAAACAGCTGACGTGTCCTTCAGTAGGTAGGCAATAAAGTATAGTAGTACATCCAGACAATGGAATATTCTTCAGTACTGAAAGCAAATGATGTATCAAGCCATGTTAAGAGATGGAGAAAGCTTAAATGCATAATATTAATTGAAAGAAGCCAATCTTGAAAGACTATATCTGATTCCAACTCAATGACATTATGAAAAATACAAACTATGGAGACTAAAAAAAAAATCGATAGTTGCTGGGGGTGGAGTGGTGGGGGGAAGGGTGACTAGAGAGAACACAGAGGAATTTTAGGGCAATGAAAATACTCTGTCCACTATTATAATGATGGAATGTGTCATTAACATTTGTCCAAACCCATACAATGTACCATACCAAGTGTGAACCTCAGGTGAATTACAGCTTTTGGCCAATGATGATGATGTTAGTGTAAATTTACACTTGATAACACACGCGTCACTACGGTGAAATATATTGATAATGGGGGAAGCCATTTGTTTGGGAGGGGCAAGAAGTATGCGGAAAATGTTTGTACTGACCTCTCCAATTTGTTTAAACTAAAAACTGCTCTTAAAAAGTCTTTGACAATGACATTAATATCTGTAAGTTATGCAATAACCTGTAAGCCCTGCCACTGTATGCTGTCAATTTGCTTCATCTTTGAGTCTACCTGGTTCAATGTATTTCATGTATAACCTTAAACACAGGGCCTGAAAATCATAACTACCAACAAATTAATTTCAGTATCTTATTATCCTGTTATTGCTACAGTCATCACTTTTTAGAATTATTTTAAATAAAGTGAGTGCTGAGAGGCAGGGTTACAAACTGGAAAAAAAAGTCTTTAAAAAATAAGGAGTGCTTTTTGATGTATTAATAATACAGTACAGGAGAATGGTATTATTTAAACAAATCACGGGAATCCTAGTAGATAATTCCAAGTGCATAGCAGGAGGTGGGCCAGGTATTATTGCTAGCCCTTTATGCCTTGCATGTCGCGTAACTAAAACATGGTTGCACACGCAGAACCCATCGACCCACTGGTGTAAGCAAACCAACAATATTACAGTGAGAGAAGCATGAGGAGTTAAGTCAGAGGAGCTCCAAATTGGTTCATTTGCCTGGCAAGATCAGAGAACCTTCACAGAGATGAAGCTGGCTTTGATGGAGGGCTGGATTTTTGCAAACCTGAGAAGAGGGCATCCCTGGTTGAGGGGGCATCCTGATCGAACTTGAGGCTGCTGGGCCCCATGAACACCACACTGGCACTCCTGGCTCGGCTCACAGGGAAATCCTCAAAGGGTTTTTTAGTTCCTGTGGGATAGGATTCAATTTTCATGCCCAGTCCTTTATGAGGACTGGAGTTCCTCCTCCTCCTACTCCCAGCTCTCCAGGGCTCCTCATTCAGAGCCTTTTCCCTTTCGCCTGTCTTTTCTCCCATGCCTCCCACCTCCAGATCCTCTCCACCCGTACAGTTCCAGTCAGTACTGTCTGTTCTTAGCGGGCAGGAAAACCAGCTCGGTTGGATTGCTCAGAGATTTTTTCCATTGTGGAAGAGATCTGGTTTCTTTGTGATATCTTTAAGCCATTAGACCAGAAAGCAGGCAGTAAAAATGTAGGAAATCAATTTTTCCTTATTAATATGCCCCCACCACCCTAGTATATGTGAAGTCTGGGAGAGATAAGGCTGATGAGATGAAGAGAGACTTAAAAGGTCTGTCTATTATTAGAGTGAAGGTGGTGGGAGCCAAGAAATACTGAAAAGCAAAGCTGTGTTTTGGAAAGATGACTCCAGCCTGGGATGGAGAATTTCTCCTAGTGACCAGAAATTAGCTGCTGTGGTTGCCCGGCAGAGGCAGGCAGATTTGCACCCACAATTTGCTTCAGATGGCCACTGATGGTGGCACGTACCCAAGGGCATGTGCAAAGATTCTTTCACGATGAGGCTTTCTGTGGGGAGAGACAGGCATCCTTCCTGGATCCTAAATGTTCTAACAGAGCTAGAAAAGAGACTGACTTGGGATTTTTATGGCAGGTATGGGGTAGGGCTGAACTGAGAGTTTGTGCACAGACAGGGGCTTGCACGGTTTGAATTTCTTGCTGGTGTCAAAAAGATGGAGCACTCAGGTTTTCTTATTACTTGCCTGTATTTGGGTCACAAAGGGAAGAGGGCTGGGTGAACAAAAACTCAACAAGACTAAAAAGCCAAGATAAACCAGAGACAATGGGGGGAGGGGAAGGAGAGGCAAAAACAGGGATGAGGGCAGAAAGTGCACAAGGGACTGAGGTGATGGTGCACGGGTGGAATGGTGGTGGGTACTCCCTGGGGACTACAAATGATGTCAAATATAATTAATAAAAAAATTAAAAAAAACTTACTTCAAATTTCATAGAAGTTCTTCTAACATACAAACCTGAAACCATCTCCCTTTGCAAAGATAAAGATCAAATAAAATCTGCTAACTTTAAAAAAAAAACTGTCAGTGAACAAAAAATTGGTATCAGACTCTATTAAGCCAGAGAAGGAAGACTAGTTTGGATGTTGCTATAGTTTAGACCTGTGATTCCCAGACTCTTATTAAAAGTATTGCTTTCTAAGTGTTCTAGGAAGTCCTGGATGTGAAATATTGGATAAAAAAAGAAAAAGTACTGCTTTCTAGACTTTACTCCAGACCTGCTGAGCCTCCACTTCAGGGTGGCTATGTTTGTACCTAGCTCCCCAAATCATTCATAGCCAAAAATTCATAGACTAACATTTGGGAATGCAGGGCTCTGATGATGAAAATGAGAGGCAGAATTGAAAAATAATGGACCAAAAAAAAAAAAAAAAGAAATTGATTGCTAGAAAGAAAGAAAACTAAAAAAAAAAAAAGAAAGAAAAAGAAAAATAATGGACCAAATTCCAAGGTGGATGAGGGGAACATGATCCCTTGAAAGTTTGAACATTTTGGGGTTGGGTGATGTGCACTTGGAAGGCAAGTTTATGGATATGGGAGAGAAAACAAAGTCTTTTATGTCTGCCTAGAAAGTGATGTGTGTGTATGAGTGTGCATCTGTACACACTTTTTCAAGTGCATTATCCGTGGTGTGTAGACAAACCATGAGAAAACATTTCCTGATGTGCGTGGCTCCTCCAGTCTCAGCATCCTGTGCAACTCCAGAGCTGCTTCTGGGAGTGCGAGTTCATATTGATCATTGCTAATGAAAAGCGGAATTAGTTATGTGGGTTTCTTGCAAAATAAAGTTATGTAAAGTATTCCAAAGACAAAGGAAATTCTTACGAGTTTGCCTGCTATTCTGACTAACTACATTGCAGCAGCTTTCCTGGTGTTGAAAGTTGATAGTGTAAAATATATCTTATGTTCCATCACGGTAATACAATTCAGAGCTGGGAGTTTGGATGCAGATCTAAGAGAAGTAGCGGGCCATGCGAGTGATTTAGGCTATCAGCACCAGTCAGAAAGGCCAAGGGAGCTAGTGGAGGGAGCACTTGTGCATATGACTTCACATTCAATAGTCCGTTGTTGTTTTCCATCTTCTCAAAGACATAGAAACGCTCATGATTTGCAGGTAGGGCTTCCTGCTTTTGCAGATTGCTGGTCTGGGAGGGAAGAACATGAGAAGAAATAAATAGGAAGCATGTCTAAATCTATATCTATTCATGATCTCTCTATCTCTATGTCTGTCTGTCTGTCCGTCCATCTATCATCCAGCTAGATACCCTACGATTATCTGTTATTTATAAGCTGTATCTTTCATCTGTTTTCTTTCTTATCTAATCTTTTGCATATATTTGGAAAAAGATAGTTCAAATATTTTTCTTTTTAAACATAGCTTTACTGAGATATAGTTCACATTATCCATGTCATTTACCAACTTAAGTGGACAATTCAATGGTTTTTAGCATATTAACCATCACCACAATCAATTTTGAGGATATTTCATTACCCCACAAGAACCCCAGAGCCTTTAGCATCCAACCCTCCCATTCTCCCCCGGTTCTAAGCAACCAATACTCTACTTTTCTACTTTGTCTTTACCCACTTACCCTTTTTTTGGGGACATTTCATATAAATAGACCATGTCATATGGTGTCTTTTGTGACTTGCAACTTTCACTTAGTTTAATATTTTCAAAGTTTTTTTTTTTCCACACAGTAAGGTGTTTTTCTTGAGACTGGAGCATTCCTGATGGTTGCACATATCACTTACATTTCCTTGGCCGGTCTATGACCACCTAGTGGCAAGGGTGGTTGGGAAATGTAGTCTTTATTTGGGTTGAGTGTGAAAATAGATACAAATTAGATAGAAGGATTACACTGCTACAAATGTTGTGGGAGATCAGAGAAAAATTGCTACAGGAGTTGGTATCTGGAGCTTACCTTGACAGACAAAGTTTGCTTTTTATGAGATTTAAAAAAATAAGCTGAGAATTAATGGGAAATTCAATTGAAAAAAAATTGTTTCCAACTATTTCTCATTTTCTCAGAAATTTTGTTCAACTTCCTTAGCAAGAATTACTGATCTAACTTAGGAATTATTTTGTCGAGTAAATGGGTGAGTCAGGGGAAGTGCTGATGTGAATGACTGGGCATAGTTACTGTGGCAGATTTTATTTTCTGAGACGACCACAGGACGATGGTTCACTGGCAATGTGTCTTGTCTCTCATCCAAAAGATGGTGGAATCTATTTCTTTACCCTCTTGAACCTGGGTAAATGCTACGATGACTTTGACCAATAGAATATGGTGGAAGTGAGGCTGTGCTAGTTGCAGGGGTAGCACTGAACTCACCTGTAGTTTCTGCTTCTTGCCTCTTGGAAGTCAGCTGCCATGTAAGAAGTGTGACTACGGTGAGATCACCCTGCTGGTGAGGAGCCCAAGTCCCAGGGCTGAGACCCCATCAGGAGAGAGAGAAAAGGAGGAGGGAGGGAGAAGAAAGAAGGGAAGAATGGAAGAAGAGAAGAAGGGAGTGCGAGAAAGAGAGAGAGAGACAGACAGACAGACACACAGACAGACTGACTGACTGACTATGGGGCATCAAGATGCCAGGTATGTGATATCACCTTGGAAGGCGACTCTTCAATCCAGCTTTCCTGCCTGACGTCACTGGGATCAGAGATGAACTGCCCACTTGAGCTCTTCTTGAATTCCACACACACAAATGTAAGTGAAATAAAAGTAGCCTATAGTGCAACAATGATTCCCTGGAAATCTACCTTGGAAATTTATATTATGGGGTATGGGGAGGTGTTCCTGCATGAGGCTGTGTGTGAAGGTCTTTGGGAAACCTCTGAGAAGGAGTATAGAGAGGGTCAAAGGCAGGGGCGGATGTGAGTCTCATGCAAATTCCAAAGGTGACCCAGCAGGGAAGAGGTTTCTTAGAGAAATTGCTAATCTCATGTTCTAGATGAACCTGGAGCAGCTTGTTTATAAAAATAGCTAGGAAATGATCAAAGACTTCTAGGGCCATGTTGAAATGACTGAGGAACCAGTCTGGTTAGAGACTGGTTAGAGAAGGGCCAACTTGAACATCTGTATTAAATAAGAACTGAACTGGATGGTAACACTTCAAATACATTTAAATTCATAAGCTCATTACAAAGAACCAACTGAAGTCAGTACTGGAGCAAGCAAAGTATCCAGTCTTTTATTTTGAACACCAATACATAAGGGAAAAAACCCAGAATTTGTACTGCTTTTCTAACCAAAGAGTTGACAAAAAGTATTTCCTTACAGAAATATTCTGGATAAGAAAATGAAGGAACAGATAGAATTAAAATATTACCAGTTTGCAAATGCTGGCGAGGATGTGGAGAAAAAGGAACCCTGGTACACTGCTGGTGGGAATGCAAGCTAATCCAACCATTATGGAAGGCTGTATGGAGGTTCCT